>WOXC01011924.1:600000-996148 GCA_011680675.1 Gymnobelideus leadbeateri | reverse complement strand
AGTCAGGAAGACTTGAGTTGAAATTCAGCATCAGACATTCACTAGGTGTGTGACCCTGGTCAACTCACTTAACCTGTTTACTTTAATCCACTGGAGAAGAAAGCAGCAAATCACTCCAGTATCTTTGCCAAGAAAACCCCATATGGGGCCACGAAGAGTCAGACATGACTGAATTACTGAACAACAACAACATACCAGGCATGCTACATCTGGAAAGGACCTTAGAGATGATGGAGCTTATTACTTTTTATTTTGTGAAAGAGAAAACTGAGTCCCAGAGAAGTGAAATGGCTCACCCACAGTCAATGGCAGAGCTGAGAATAGAACCTGGATTGTCTGACCCTTTGTAGAGCACCTCCCTACTTTCAGTGAAATCTTATGGACATTATTACCACAGACATGGTAGGATAGATGCAGAATTGTTAATATATGCATGTTTTTAAATGCCTTGTGGGGAAAAATAATCCCCTTGGGTATTGGTGGTAGGTGAAATGGAGGTGAGAACAGTCAGAGTAGGATGTGAATCAAGGCTAGGATAATCTGGATCCCATTGTTGGGCACTGAAGTGCTATAACAGAAAATCACTCCACAAATCATCCCTTACTGTCACCATCAGAGTCTATCTAATAGTCAGGATGGTCCACGAGTTCCACCCAGTATGTGACATCTGGAGCTTGCTTGTGCTCACTCCCCGTCTTTATTTACCCAAGCTCCAGCTGATACTTATCCAGAAATAATGGTGTAGCCTTTCTACTCACCTGTTCTACCCAGATGGTGTGGATCCTTTTGAATGGCTTCATCCACTCTAAGAAGATTTTTCTGATTAACTACAAGGGAGAGGGTAACAGAAACAACATTGTGTAGCAGAAAGATCACTGAACAGGAAGAGAGAAGACCTCAATTTGAGTCCCTGTTCTCAGACTACTAACTAGATGGAGCAACATGTGAGCTCATGGACCAGTCATTTAATGTGCTTCAGCCTCAAGTTTCCACATATGGGAAATGGGGATAATAATATTGGCACTACTCACCTATGGAGGCATGTGTGTGTGTGAAGAAATGGCTCCACAAACCTTAAAATTCTGTAAAAATGTGAATTATTATTGTTACTACTTTCCAGTCACACCCTGTTTAAGTAATGTCTCAACCTGTGCTGTATTTCCCTTTTGTGGAACACTCTTATGTGGTTCCTCTTAATGTCTTGGAACAGAAAGTAACCTTGCATTTCAATTCAATTCAATTCAACAAGCATTTATTAAAGACTCATTATGTTCATCTCTAGAAGGTTCAGGGTACATTGCTGGGCCTCAGAATCCCTCAGTTCAGTAATTTCCGTACTCCCCCCCAACTTTTTTTCCCTGCCCATAGGGGTCGAGTGAATGCCCCACACCTGGATTCTATGAGGTTAATATCTGCAAATGTTCAGTACCCCCAAGACAATAAATATTCATGTAGTAGGCTGAATTCCAGGCCAATGTGGGGATGAGGTGGTGGGGATTGGAGGCTGGGGGGTGGGGTGGAGAACCTTTCCTATTAAGATTCCTTGTTCCTCAGTGTCCTGGGCAGGATCTGTGAACCCTCCATGGGAAGGCAGAGTCACTCTTCAAACACCAGCCGAAAACTTTTTTTTTTTTTTAGGATCCTCTGAACAATAGAGTGTCACATGGATTTTAAGCTTCTTCTTTGGAGTCTGACAAGAAAAAAGGCAAACAAATACACAACAACTCAAATCTAGCTGGGGGTGGGGGTCTACAGTATATAGTATGTAGTCACTATCCCCTGAAGGTCTCATTTCTGAGAGGCCAAAGAGCAAGGTTCCAATTCTGTCTCAACCACTGCTGCCAGTGTGACCCTGGACAAGTTACTTGGCCTCTTCAGGATTAGTTTTCCTTATCTTTAAAATGAGGGATTTGGATAAACTAGGCCGAAGCTCTAAACCTGTGATTCCATGGTCTTATCCTGCCTGGAATACTTTGCCCAATCCTCTTCCTATCAAGTCCTTCCATCATTCAAAATCCCACTCAGATCCCTTCTCCTCCACGAAGCTTGCCCAGCTTCCTGCATCCACAATGTTCCCCACCTCCTCTGAACACATTCTGTAAATTTGGTATTTAGCACTTGTTGCCTTGGGACATCTCTTGTAATAGTAAATTACTTGTTTCTGAAGATACTGATTTTTCACATGTGCTGTGTCTTTGTCTACCCAACCTGTTTTTACATCCCAGAAGGACAATCTGTCATTTCTTCTTTATCTCCTCTTGAAGGACCTTGCTGAATGCCTTGTCCATTGTAGGTACTCAAGAAACAGCTGATTAATGAAACACTTTCAGGTGACTATGTATAAGGATATGAAGAAAATACTCAACCCCCTTTCCTTTCTATATGCATTCCCCTGCCGCCAGAGAGCAAAATCAAATCTTAGACTGTGGTAGAACAAAGTCCAGCCTACTCCTTACTCCATTAGATCAATTCAATCCAGCAAAGACTTATTGAGTGCCTATCACGTGCAAAGTATGCCATAGTAGAAAGAGTTCCGTAGTTGAAGTCAAGAAGAATTAGACTTGAATATGACTTCTGGTATTACTAGCCGTGTGACAATGGGCAAATCACTCAACCTCAGTTTCCTTATCTTTGAAAGGGTGATAATAGTACAGCAATATTAGCTAGTACTTATATGGCACTTTAAAGTTTACAAAGCACTTTACAAAATTTTTTTGATATTTTATCTTCACAACAACCCTAAGAGTGAGGTGCTATTATTATCCCTATTTTATAGATGAGGAAACTGAGGCCCAGAGAAGTTAAAAGACTTACCCAGGATCATATAGCTAGTAACTGTCTCAGGCTGGATTTGAACTCAGTTCTTCCGGATTCTAGGTCCAGCACCACCTAGCCACCTCTGATATCATTAAATACCTATATCACAGGGCTGTTGTGAAGTTTTTTTGCCAACCTTAAAACATTACATAGAGGTCATCTTTCAGGAGTGGGGATCTAAAAGAGAATTAATTGCTGAACCATTCTTGCCTTTGCAGGATGCATCTTAGTATTTGTATGGTAACTTGAGCCATGCAATTCAGTACAATCAACGTTTTCCCCAAGATTGGGAGGATAAAGTGGAAACAACCTAGATCTTTTTACCAGGAAGCCCTTAGTGCATTTCTGGGGCTGAATGGGTAGCTGTTCTTTTTCAGAGGAAAAGCATTCTGGAGCTGTGTATGCCACATCACAGGACCATGGCCCCCTCCCCCCTCCGCCTGTGCCCCCCATCTTTGCTGCTTGGTTCACGCTCCCTAAAAAGTATACCTTATTGTAGCCGATAGCTTTAAGGCTCGTCTGCCTTATGGAACATTGGTAATAATAGGTTTGGCTAGAAGGGCAAGTCTGTTTTTAATTGAAATTGTGATTTTATTTCATCTCTGAATTTCCTTGGTTATAGCCCTGTGATTGTGGTAAAATAACTTTGGCCTCAAGTTTATGGCCCCCTTGTCTTTTTGGTCATAGCTACATTGTGACTTAGTAGTTGATACAATGTATGCTAATTGCTGTCTATAACAATCTGCAATTGTCTGATAGGGAATCCATTGTGGTAAGGAAACTTCCCTTTCAGGGTTCCCCTCTTTAATTTTCTAAAATGTTAATGTCTCCACTATTCCATCTCCAAGGTCCCAGGAGCTAGAGGCTGCTGCAGCTGCTACTCTGCCATGTACAATTGTTTCAGTGATATCTGACTCTTTGTTATCTCATTTGGGATTTTTTTTTGTCAAAGATACTGGAACAGTTTGCCATTTCCTTTTCCAGCTCATTTTACAGATGAGGAAACTGAGACAAACAGGGTTAAGTGACTTGCACAGGGTCACACAGCTAATAATTGTGTGAGACTAGATTTGAATTCAGAAAGATGAATCTTCCTGATTTTAAGCCCATTGTTCTATCCTCTGTACCACCTAACTGCCCAGAAGCTACCAAAGGTTTACTGTTTCTCTTCCCACATGGAAAGGTTGAGATTAGTCAAAATGTTTATTTCTCAGGGTTCTTTGTCTTTGAAACCCAATTCCATTATGCTATTTCTGATATTTATATATAATTTTATATAATGGAAAATATATGTATATATGTGCACATATGTCATCAAATTGTAGACTTAGAGGTAGAAGGGCTCTTTTCATTATATAGAAGATCAACCCCACACAAAGGTTGAGTGGCCACACAGTCCTTTGTAACTCAGAACTTAGGTTTGAATTGCTTCAACTGAAGCCCCCAAATAGGGAAATTAACTTGACCATTTAAGATTCCTGGTAGATCCCTTTGTATCTGTGAGTGTGGTATCTTCCATACTTCCTTCTGTCAACAGATCACAATTGTAACGCATTTGTGTAAAGGTAGGATTGTCCCTTGTCTGCACTAAAGCAGATTTTTAGGAAGTTGTCTTCTACCTAGATGAAGCTTGGATCATCATCCCAGTCTCATTTCTGAAAGGAGATCAGTCAGGAGGAGAACATGCGACCTATTATAGAAATCAGGGGACCTAATTCAAATGCCACTCACTAGCTAGCTTGTGCCCTTGGGCAAATCGCTTTACAATTGAGAAGACCCAGGTCCAGTGAAGTAAATATGGAAAGTAGATCATCTGTAACATCCAATTCAGGCTTTGCTACTTTCTGATTCTATGTCCTTTAGAGACCCCAGGATATCAGGACCATGCTGTTATCTTTCTTCTTAGGGGTCACTTTCATTTTTTTCTCCTAAAAGTTGCTGGCAAGGTAGCAACTACTTGAGAGTTTCCTGGCATTTCCATCCAGGTTTTTATTCCCAGTGTATTTGCATCACTCACTTGTTACTCTACTTCAGAGGAGAGATTGAGGGAAAGGAGCACTTTCAAAACCAAACAAACCTGATGAGAAGTCCAAATGCCTGGAGACTCTGCAGACCTGAGCTAAAATATAGGCATTAGAAGAGTGACAGATTCTGCAGTTTGAAGAGGATTTGAAATATCCTTGTTAAAAAAAAATCATGGATAGCAATTTCTTGAAAGTCATAGTTAGTCATGTTTTCTGGGAAATGTTTTAATTACCATTAGGTTGTAGGAAGGTGCTGACCACTGCAATGAATTGCTTCGTAGGATGTAAGGGATTTGAGTTCTGTTGACCTACCGTATAGGAAAAATGTTTAAAAAGATTAAAAGGAACTCCCACAGGAAATTCCCTGGTTAATGCACACTCATAGTTGCCAAAAACCTCAACAGAACATTAGAGTTCAGAACTTGAGCACAGAGAGGTTAGGAAATTCTCAGGTGGTGTTCCAAGAGAAACTAGTGCTCCTCTGCAAGCTCCCCCACTCTCTTCCATGCCCCTACATACTATACTCCCAGGCCACTGCTTTTTTTTATAGCCCACCCATCCTCTACACACCTTATTCTCAACCTAAGTGTTGCCTTGTTAATGAGTCTGGGCCAAGGTCTGCTCTTTGGTCTTCAGGGAAAATACCCCACCCTCAGTTTGGAAGAGGAGATGTGGGGTGGGTAAGGGTAAGGGGGAGGGAGAGAAGAATAGAAGGCCAAGACATTTTCCAAACCATCCCAGCTTCTGACTCAGATACAAATCTTATGGGTCTTCAAAGCCATCAAGTAGAAAAGGAGCCCTCATATCCCTAAAGTGAAGAGGATCCTTTGTTGCCATAGTTATTATTCATAGGCTTTAGAGAGGAAAAGAACCTGAGAAAATCATCTTGTCTAAACCCCTTATTTTATAGGTAAGGGAACTGAGACTTAGAGAAAAGATCCTAGTGATGTTCCAAAGGTCCCTTTTCTAATCTGTCATCCCAACCTACTTTTCTAGCTTTATTATAGACATGCATGCCATGGTCCAGCCAAACTGGCCTTCTTGGCATACCTCACAAATGAGTCCATTTCTCATCTCCACATCTTTGCATAGGCTGTCCCTAGTAACTGAAATGCACTCTTTCATCTTTGCCTTTTAGACTCCCTGTGTTCCTTAAAATGTCAACTCAGATATCATGTCCTATGTGAGGCCTTTCCCGATCTCTGCCCCTCCCCCCAGCCCAATTACCTGGCATTTATTTTGTATATATTCTGAAAATACACATATACACATACAATGACTCTCCCAATAGAACACAAGCTCCTTGAGGACAAAGATGGCTTGAGCTTTACCTTATTTCTTTATCCGCAGAGCATGACACAGTGCTAGGCATAGTAGATGCTTAATAAATACTTGTTGATAGATTGATAGAATTTAGAGCTGAAAAGAATCTTAGAGAACATAAAATCAAACACTTTATTTTATAGATGTTGGGAATGAGACCCAGAGAAGAGACCCAAGTGAGTTGGCTAATGTCACAGAAGTAGAAAATGGCAGGGCCACTAATAATAAGATTATTATCACCACTGCTATAGTAGTAGTGGTAATAGTATTAGTACTAGTAATAATAATAATATTGACATTTATTTTAATACCAAGTTCTTCTTGACAGCCATGTGAAACCTCAGAGCTGAAATGCTTAAAGCAATAATATACTTTGCTGTGTGGCAGTTTTAGCAGATAGAGTAATGCCTGTGTAAACAGTTCTTTAACATAGCAGCAAGCCAGTCATTTGGGTGAAATGTGAGTTTGAATAGAAAAAAGAATGACAGTAGAAAAATCAGTAAACCCAGAGAAAGGTTGGGGAAATTTACTTCATAGGAGTTTTAAAAAAAACCTACAAAAATAATTCTCCATTGAGTAGATTAAATGATACATTTGTTGAGTTAATTCCCCTTCTGGATGGGGACCACTTCCCTGATATTCTGGAGAATTTGTCTCCAGATGTTAATATTCTTCAGGGAGAGAAGGCAGAAATGAAGACCAGAAAAAGTCTGCTTTCACAAGCCAGGGTGCAGAAAACTGGGAAGAAAAGAGAAAAAGCGAGGGGAAGAGAGAAGTCAGATGATAAGACTGTATCCACTCCTGTGGGTCAGAATGGAACACTATGGAAAAAAAGTAAGAACTTCGCTTGGGTAGAGAGCAGAATGTCTGCCCGTCACTGGCGCTATCTCAGGTAGAAGAGATAAAGTTAAAGGAAAGTACAGGCCCCCAGAGGATCACTGTGGGAAGGCTGTGGGGAGGATCCTCTTCGTGTGGGCTTCAGTGAGTGGAAATGAAGTGGAAAGCAGCTCTGATGAGACAGACGCCAATCTGTTAATCCTAATTGTTGGATTCCAGGAGATAAAAGGGGCTGCGGGTTCAGTGAACAATGAGGCCCTGACTCCAGCTGGAGGGCCACTTTGATTGTTAAAATAACAGCCTCCCTTACCCAGTGGAGCCAGAACCTTGAGGATTTGGTTGGGTAAGGGTCATCCACAGGGGGCATTGTGGGTGGGAAGGTCCAGAGTCACAGAGATTACAAATCAGTAAAATGCAGAGTTAATTTCTTATGGAATCATAGAGGGATTCACCCTCAGCTCCAAGGCTCTCCCAAGGCTGCTGATGGTGGTGGTATGCATTTTCAGACGGCATTGCTACTCTCATATGTGGCAGAAAACCCAGTTGCCTTCTCCCATCCTCTGAGGGTGGTCGTTTCATTCTGAATCCACAAGGATAATTTTACTGAAAGGAATGAGTCCAACAGAATTTATGTCTCTGATTCTTATGAAGGAAAGGGGGCAGTCGCACATAGGAAAACTGCCCACCCCCAACAATGGGAAGTTTGGAGGGAAATATTTCTCAGAAGGAGCCAAATAAACCGGAAGCATTTAAGATCTCATTTTCCCTCCGGTTTAGTTATAGACATGTTTACTGGTGTTTGTGGGAGGCTGAGGCATATGGTTGGTAGAGCCTATAAGAAAAATTCCAAAACAATAGGCTAGACTTTGAAATATGTGGTCACTTTTATATGCATTCGGTTACTTTCCCCTAGCTTTTAAAAAAGAGAAGGGAAAACATCTTGATGTGTTAAAAAAAAATCCTTCCCCCAACATAAATCTCAAATAAAATTATGGCAGCTGGATTGGGAGATGGACCTGACTCTGCTGTGACTTTTTTTTAATGTCTCCTAACTCAGGATTTCTCTCAGCCAGGCCCAGAGGCTTGGCTTTTGCTTGTGTCCAAAGATGGGTGAGGATCGGGGCGGCTAGGTGGTGGAGTGAGTAGAGCGCCGGCCCTGGAGTCAGAAGGACCTGAGTTCTGATCTGGCCTCAGACACTTAACACACACAAACAAAAACCTAGCCGTGTGACCTTGGGCAAGTTACTTAACCCCAATTGCCCTCCAAAAAAAAAAGCAAACAAAACAAAACAAAGATGGGTGAGGAGAGGGAGATGGTCAGTATAGACCTCATATAGGAAGCTGTACTTGAACTGGGCCTTGAAGGAAACCAGGAATTCTTAAAATGTGGAGTTAAGGAGAGAGTGTGTTTTAGACACACTCTTAAAGGTACAGAGATGGGAGGTGGAATGCACAGGTTTTTGTTTGTCCTGAGTTCTGGAGAAGGCCCAGTGACATCAGGAAGTGATGTCCTAACTTGCATTGGATTGGATTGAAGTGAGGCAGGGCTGTTCAAAGTCATCAGCCTCACTCTCTCCTCCAGGGTCATTGGAGTCTAGTAGCAAAACATAGATGGAGACAACTGGTGATGCCCCCCTAGAACTCTAGGTACAACTAACAGCAAGTAGATTAGTGTGGCAGGACTGTAGAATATGTGAGAGTAATGTGGAATAAACTTAGAAAGGTAGACTGAATACAGATTGTGATGGACTAAGTGTCAAATGCAGTTTATATTTTATCCTAAAGACAATAGGAACAGAGCATTTTAGTTTTTTGTTTTGTTTTGTTTTTAGTGAATCTTTATACCCGTGCTATAAGAATGTCATTTTTAGCTATGTGGAGAAGGGATCTGAGGGGGAAGAGGCTCATGGTTGCAAGGAGGCCAGTTTAGGATGCTACTGTCCTATTCTACAGAGGAAGTGATAAGGGACTGAACTGGGTTGGTGAGAAAATAAGGAGCCATTGGAGCTTATGCATCATGGGAATGTTATGATCATGTGTCACCTTGGCAGCTTTGTGGAGAGCAGATTGGGAGTGGAGAGAGACCAGAACCAGGGACAAATATTTCTGACTATTTTTAAAGTACCTAGAGCAGACAAGGCACGATCAGAAGTATTGGTAGCATCTCAGTCGTATTGGGGGTATTGGAAGTTTGTGCTTCACTGTGTAATCCTAAGGAGCAGGCTTGTCTCTGAACAAGAACATGTGCCACCTTCTTTTCATTGAAGGGGGCCGCAGACTGTGGGTATAGAACATTGACTATATACATCCGACTCAGCTGATATGCTGGTGAGTTTTAGTGAGTCATCTTTTTCTTTCTTGTTAGAAGAGATAGCTCACTGAGTAGGGAGAATAAGGTTCCCTGATATATTCAGAAATAGAGGTCATGTCAAAAAAGTATCAGTAATGCTAAATTAAAAATATAGACTGTGTGAGCCCATTGATCATATTCCACTCCTTTTTTGTTGTTGTTTTGCCTTTAGCAATTTCCTTGGCAAAGGAAAATAGAGACTCTGAAGACCTTGTTCTCTGTGCCCTGAGAGGTGTCACTATATTTGTCACTCTATCAGCTCCTTCTGTCTCAGTTGCTGTGGCAAGAGAGTTCCATTTTAAGGGACTGTGGAAGGACCACTGGAATTGGAGCCAGAAGATCTGGGTTTAAATTCTGCCCCACCCCACTTACTGATCATAAGCAAATTACTCAATCTCATTGGGCCTCTGTTTCATCATCTTTAAAATAAAGAGCTTTGATTATCTGATCTATAATCCTGTGGCTTGAATTTATACCTTTGGAAAAGAGAATAAGAAAGTAGGATATAAATTGAAATCAGAATTTGAGATTTCAGATATCTTTTCCCAGGATCAGAAAAGCTAAAGTTTGTAATCAGAAATCTTGACATTCTCCCCTCCCCTCTCCTCCCCTCCCCTCCTTTCCCCTCCCCCCTCCCCTCCCCTCCCTCCCCTTCCCTCCCCTTCCCTTCCCTCCCCTCCTCTCCCCTCCCCTCCCCTCCCCTCCCCTCCCCCTCCCCTCCTCTCCTCTCCCCTCCCTCCTTCCCTCCCCTCCCCTCCCCTCCCCCCTCCCCTCTCCTCTCCTCTCCCTCCCTTCTCCTCTCCTCTCCTCTCTCTCCTCTCCTCTCCTCTCCTCTCCTCTCCTCCCTCTCCTCTCCTCTCCTCTCCTCTCCTCTCCTCTCCTCTCCTCTCCTCTCCTCCCCTCTCCTCCCCTCTCCACCTCACCTTCCTACTTTCCACATTCCCTACCCCCAGTTAAATAGAGACTCTGGCGAGGAATGTCTGTGTTTGGGGCTAAGTTTGGTCTGGGCTCCTGAGTGTGATTTCAGTTTCCCAGGACAAGAGCATCTTTTGTATCCGTGTCTGTTTGCTCAAGGTATAAGCCATGTCCATAAGATTGATCTGGTCTACTCATTATCACCCAAACATGCCATATGCTTTCCTGCTTTGGTGCTCAAGCCTTTTCCTTTGTTTTGTGCTCTCTCCTCTCTTACTCTATGTATCCTGCCCATCCATCAGAGCCCAAATCAAATCTCAGATTTAGTTCTACCTCTCCTGGGGGGTCTTCCCTGTATAATATAGCCACAAATGATCTCTTCCCTCCTCTGAGCAAACTCAGCAAACCTCTTCATTTGTTAGAATTCTTGACTTGGGTCAAGAGTCCACTCAAATGATACTTCCTGCAGGAGGCTTTCCTAGTTATCCCAGTGGTTAGTGCTTTCTTCTTCCTTAAATCTACCTCAGATCTACTGTAATTATATCTTTTTCTTGTTGAGTTGTTACAGTCATGTCCAATTTTTTATGACCCCATTTGGGGTTTTCTTGGAAAAGATACTGAAGTGGTTTACCATTTCTTTCTTCAACTCCTTTTACAAATGAGAAAATTGAGACAAACAGGGTTAAGTGACTTGCCCAGGGTCACACATCTAGTGTGTCTGAGGCTGGGTATGAGCTCAGGTCTTCCTGACTTCAGGACCAACACTCTATTGCGCTACCTCACTGCTTCCATATATACATGTATATATAACATATATACCTATTTATGTAAATGTTTCCTTCTTTAGAATGTCAGCTCCTTGAGGGCAGGAACTGTTTTATTTTTTGTGTTAGCTTCACCTAGCACAGTAGCTGGCAAAGGATAACTACTTCATGAATGTGTAGTGATTGGTTAATTGATAACCACCCTTTTGGCAACTTACCAAGTACTATTTTCCTACTGTGCTCTTATTCTCTTGGGCAGTTATTTCCTCAATTAAAGCCCATCTTAGAAGCCTCATTTTGGAATGGAGGGTGTCCCTGAGTTCTTGAAGGATATATATATATATATATATATATATATATATATATATATATATATGTGTGTGTGTGTGTGTGTGTGTGTGTGTGTGTGTGTGTGTGTGTGTGTGTGTGTATGCAACATAAGTTCTAGCAGGTCCGGCAAAGCTAGAAAGGCTTTGAGTCAAGACATAGTGGTATATAGTGACTGAGTGTCTCTTACCTGAGGACCAGTCTTACTAAATTTGGAGAAGATCATCACCAGATATCCTTCAGGATGATGAGTTTTGGGACAGCAACAACTCCTCCAGATCATCTACTCAGTCATAGATGGGCTGTCGGCAGTGCCAATCAACCAATAAGCATCAATCCTACCCCCTCCCACCTTCCCTTTCTCTCTTATCCCTCTTCCTCAGTAGGATAGTGCCAAACTTCCTGTTTAGAAATATTCATCAAAATAGCCCTACTATGTTCCAGATACTTCACTAAGCCATGTGGATACAGAGAAAGGCAAAAGGCTTCCTAGTAAACAAAAAACATAGACTGTCCTCAAAGAGATCACCTTCTACCCTATACCACTCATATTATAGATGAATGAAGTTTTGAAGTATAATTACTTCCTATTTAGGCAGTGGAAAGAGCCCTCACTTTGTAAATAGAGAACCAGGATTCAAATCAGTCAGTAAGCAAGCATTTATCATTTATTTATTTATTATTCATTTATTTAATTATTAATTATTTATATTATTTGTACTGATATTATTTATTAAATTACTTTTTAATCTATCTTTCTATCTATATCTATCTATCTATCTATCTATCTATCTATCTATCTATCTATCTACCTACCTATCTATTTCAGGCACTGTACTAGGTCTTGGGTATCCAAATCAGTGATGAGACAGTCCTTGCCCTCAAGTTGTTCACATTCTATCCTTCAGCACTCTAAATCTCATTCTTTGTACTTACCTGTTCACCTCTCTGGGCTCCTCAGTTTAAGGAACTATAAGATGAGAAGGATTTCCTTGGAGACCTTTGGAGGTGCCTTTTAGCTCTTTGGTCTAGGATCCCAGGATCCTTCTAGCATCAAAACATTTGCTCCTGTGTTTCCATGAATGCCAAGAACCCCTTCTGGTCTATCATTTTGTGAATCTTTTAGTCAGCTTTAGAGTAAGTAGGCTCAGGTCTGTCTTATCCTCCTTTTATATTCTTCTGCTGGCACAGAGCTTTGCACATTGTTAAGTATTCAGTTCATAACTTTTCGATTGCTTTTGGTGTGTTTTTGTTGTTGTTCAGTTGTTTTTCAGTCATGCTCTACCCGGCCCCTTAGGGGTGTTCTTGGCAGAGATACTGGAGTGGTTTACCATTTCCTGCTCCAGCTCATTTTACAGATGAGGAAACTGAGACAAACAGGATTAAGTGAATTGCCCAGAGACACTTTCTGAGACCAGATTTTAACTCAGGAAGATGAGTCTTCCTGACTCTAGGGCCAGTACTCTATCCACTGTACCATCTAGGTGCCCTCTGTTAGCATGTATTTTCAGCATGTTTTGTGCAAAGACCCCTCTGCCTCCTCATGTGATCTCAGGGTGAGCTCTACAGAAGGCACAGAGTCTGGCTTTCAATCTCAAAGGATGATTAACCACAAAACAAAAAACAAAAAAAAGAAGATTGTTTTATGACCCCAGCTTGAAAAATCAAACGCTTGGCTTCCCTTTTGATATCAATATGGTCAGTCAGGAGTGGCGGCTCCTCTCTAAACTTCTCTGGCACCAGGGTTTATCATTGCTTAAGAGGGAGATGTTTGGAAGAGGCGGCTGGAGGAGTGTTCCAGGCTGGTTGCGGGTCAGTAATAAAAGTGTAGAAAGGTTTTCAGATCCCCCATGGAGGGACTTATGAGTCTGGCATGCTGCAAAGGAGAGTCTCAGGGAAAGGTGCATTGATTGACAGTCCAGGGATAGAGCAAATAGTTTCAGCATGGCCTGGTAACTGAAGCTGGGCAGGCGAGGAGTGGGAGAATTCCAGCTATGTCATGGGAAGTGGTCATGGCCAGTGCTCTGATTAGCAGCAGAGTGCAAATCCCCTGGGACCCTGCCAGGGGTCAGGAGGCCGGGCCGCTGCTGAGATGCCAAATTGTTGCCATATTTCATTGTTAAAAGAGAGGGAAGCTATTTTGATTAGTACTTCTGGACGTGAAGTTTGGCATTGCCTTGTTGAGGAGAGAGAAAGTGAAGTTTGGGAGGAGATAGTAAGTCCCCTTCTTGCTCCAGGACACTGAGAGGAAATGACCAAGCTCTTGGAGGTTTGCATAACTGGGATGTTGTGCTTCGTGATGATTTCTGAAGATTGCACCATTTTTCTCCTTTCTGGGTGCTGAGATGGTAAAAAGCCTCTATTTGCGAAATTTGATATCAAAATGAAAGAGGGTGGCATGAAACCCTAAGAAGGTAAACAGTAGTATGGTATAATATCAGTGACAACTGCTGAATATAAGGCACAAAAAAGTATGCCTTTTTGACAGTTCTATTTAGCACTGTGCCGCAAACTATAGATAAAACAGCCTTGAAAGTTACAGTGGGAAAGCTACCAGCCCACAGATTTATTTCATTAGCCTGCCCCCTAGAGGTCAGAATGAGTCACATCAATAATTTCAGCATTCTTCATTCCTGGCCCCCTCCTAATCATGAACTCATTCAGTTTTAGAGCTGGCAGGCCCTTAAAAATAATTTAGTCTGACTCCCTCGTTTTACAGATGAGGAAACTGAGGCTCAGAAAAGTCAGTCAATCAACTGGCATTTATTAAGTGCCTATTATGTAGCAGGCACCATGATAAGCATTTACTCAAAGTTACACAGCTAGTAAATAGCAATCTAAAGGCTGAACCTAGATCCCTCTTATGGAAATCCATTATTCTTTCCCCTATGCCTCACTCCAATCCTCTAGAATATATTGGACTTATGTGAGAGGATTAGATTGTCAAGGGAGGAAAGGGAGGGAGGGAGGGAGGGAGGGGGAGAGAGAGAGAGAGAGAGAGAGAGAGAGAGAGAGAGAGAGAGAGAGAGAGAGAGAGAGAGAAGAGAAGAGGAGAGGAGAGGAGAGAAAAAAAGGAGAGAAGGAGAAGAGAAACATAAACAGAACCTTAGGGGATACAGATTTTTGGAGGATGGGAGAAGGAAGAAGGACTAGAGGAGCAGTCAGAGATGGAGGTAGATAGCAAAGAAAGAGCCTGGATGTGACCTTGCCAACTTTGATAAGCAATGTTGTTCCCACCTGCCAGTCTATTGTATTAGGCAGCCAGAACAGGAAAAGGCTGTTGACAAGACTGATCAGGTCACTTGTCAAATTAACCATTAGCGGTGGGGAGGGGGATCAATTAGGACTCCTTAGAGGGAGAATGCCTGCTGGTTCTTAAGTTACAGATAGACACTTGGCAGGCAAATGATTGGCTAATTGCACGTGTTGTGTTTTTCTGTGAAGAGTTTGTCTTTAAAAACCTAGTATTTTCATAGGTCATCTCTTCACTGTCACAGCTGCCTCTACTTGTCCTGGACTGTGTATGTGACAGCAGGGGACTGGGGCAGATGGGAAGTGATTGTGTTTTTGCTTCAGTTGCAAGTAAAGAAAGTAGGTCTGGAAGAGACTGAGTCAGAGAATTCACAGGGTCCAAAGAGAAGGTAAAGTTGTAGACCTCCTAGCATATAGCTGGATTGGCAGTCAAACTCCTTGACCACCTCCAAGGCAGTTCCTATACCTGTTTAATCCTAAAGGAGTTAGAGAATGATAATTATGTCTTGAGCAGAGCTATGTCTATGTGACACACTAATTAAAAAGATGGCGGCGGTAGCTGTAGAGTACCTTGGATAATCTCATAATGGACAAAGGCATTGATCGTTCTGGTCATATCTCCCTGATGTATAATATGTAGAGTTGCAGGTTCTTATACCCATTTCACAGATGAAGAAACAAGTTTTCTCTCTAAGATCCTAATAGTGGAGCCATTTTTAGAACAAGATTTCTTGGTTGTCCTACAAGCACTCTGTGTTTCCGCTTTGTGGAAACATTATAATTAATTTGTTTGGGTGCTCACAACAAAAGACAGGTGCAGTTAGAAGTCTTTACAATGCACTGGAGTTATTAATAAATTAACCTCATACAAAAACTCCTTTAAATATGACTTAGGGGACAAGATTGGGATCCGACCTGTATCAGTTGCAGATAGTGCAGTGTTGACAGTGTTTGAAACAGTTCAACTTTGTCTAAGTAGGAATGCAACCTATGAAAGCTGACTGTGTTGATAGTGAAGACTTGAATGCATTGTCCTTTTGTCTTGGCAAATTATGGCTTTGCTTCACAGGTTAAGCCTTTGATCATACTCACACACCATACCAAACACCAGCCTAAGAAACTAAGATATTAAAAAAACTACAGCTAGGTATATGTTTTGTGGCTATTTATAAGTATACTTGTGGGAGAACATAGACTATAACTTTCTAGCTTTTGTTACTCTACTTTTGTTGATTTTTTAGATGGAGTATTCCATGGAGTTTTCTATTTAAAAAGATCAAAGCTGTGAAGATGGTTTTGTTTAAGCAGTTAGTCCTGCAAGTTGGTTTGAAAAAAAGCTTAATGATCATAGGAATCTGGTTATCGGGGGTTAAAATAGTGTCCTATTGGTCATGCTCATCGTGAAATTTCATTGTAAGTTTGGTATAATCTTCATCACCAGCTTCTGCCTCCCCAGATGTCCACTGGACATATGGTACTCCTTGAAATATCTGGTCCATAGGATTTTGAAATAAATCTTTTATTCCCAAGCTTGGAATTATTTCAGTTAATATCTCTGGGAAAATGGCAGACTTTGATGACTATGTAGCACCTTATTTAAGAAGTTCAAGAGTTTACATTTTGCAAGGTACAGTATTTATCAAGAAAGGAAAAGGCAGAAGAACATGACATAATAGGAAAAATGTTGAAGTTGGAGTTAGAAGTCATGGTCTACATCTGTCCCACTCAGGGGCTCTGTGAACCTGAGAATTTCTTAGCTTTATAACTGTTGCCCAGTATCCTCATCTATAAAAGAAAGAACAGCCTCCGCCCCCAGCCTTGTCTGCCTCACGGAATTGTCTTGAGGCCCAACTCAAAGATTGTACATGAAATTTTTTTTAATTTTAAATTAAATTAAATTTTAAATTAGATTTTAAAGTACTCTACAAATGAAAAGGATTATTAATGCAAGGGGGTTTCTGCTCAGTGCCTTTTCTGAGCAGTATGCATCATTTTGTGGAATCTACAAGTTGGATTTAGAGTTATTAGGTTTCAGGCAATTGCTTTCAGGGGGGTGGGGAGAGTAGGGTGTGGCAAAGAGAGAGGATTTAGGGTTAGGACCATATATGCCAATTTGTAAAATATGGGCAACTCTTACTAGAGTCAAAGAAGCAGCATCCTTCTGGATCTGAAATAACTTAATTTGAGACAACCTGTTAGTATCCAACTGCTTGAATTCCTATCTCTGCAAGCATCAGAAAATAATCCATTATCCAGATACATACCACAGGAAATGTGAAACAGTTTGAAATCAGTGCAGGGAATTTGACAGAAGAGTAAGAGTTTGAGAATATTTTTGGAATGGTTTTAATCAGGAAAAAAAAAGGGGGAATGTTCCAAAGTTCCAGAGATCTTCAGTCTGTGAGCGTGTCAGAATTAAACAAGAGAACATTTCATTTGGGTAGGATATGTTGGTTTCTGTCCTGTGCGTTGCCATTATCAAGTCAAGTGGAGTGGGTATGCAAAGGAATGACCAGACTTGCAAATTATCTTCCATTTACCTCTTGCCCATTATTCCCTTTCCATTTTCTTACTAGTACCATCCTGAACCCCACCAACCAGGAGTGCTGGCTTATTAAGCCTCTAATTTGCCAGGCCACTTGCTTTCCAAGTACTCTGGGAGGCCTCTGTTCTTCCTTCCCTACATCCTTCCATAAACGTACCCATGCAGCCTTGCTTTCTGGTGGCATCTTACCCTGGCTTTGGTTGCAAAAGCCACCAAGATCTAGGTGTTAGGATAGAAGGACCAGACATGAGAACCCAGACTAACTCTAGTTCTTCTTAAGAACCTACAAATTCAGTAGCTGAGATTTCTGACACTTGACCAGTAAATTGCCAAGGAAAGAAACCATTGACATCACATAAAACATGGCAAATGGAGCCATCATCAGGCAGTACTTATTAAGTACTCCAAGGCCCCTGACACTGTGGTTGGAAGCATGTATGGAACCTCTGACAGAAAATCTGTCCCAGCATTGATTTTCCTTATACCTCTACTATTATTACAGGTTAGCTTTTAAACTAAGTTGGCTCTTCAGAGTAATGTGCCTTCTGTGTAATGAGGCTATTAAAGTCCAATTCCTTGACAAAGTATTGGGTTGTGCTCAGGGAAACATTAGGAATAAGAGCAGGAGGCCTTATCCCAGTGCAAGAAGAAACAGGACAGAGTGGAGGTGGAGTGCATTTCCTGGCAGTGATGGGCTGCAAATTGTGCATTTAACGAAATGGTGGCCTGCTGGGGAGAGTGATAGATATGTCAGAGGTGGAAAATAAGAGGCATTTGTAAATAGGAAAGCACTATTTTTGTTTAAACCATAGCACCTGACTCACCCTTTCCTACTAAGCCTTTTCCCCTGTGTCCTGGTTCCTAATTTGCCACCTGGTTTAGGAGCCACGCTGTTAATGTCACTGAGGGTTTCACCCATGGGGGGGGGGTAGTTATCTCTCTAGAGAGGACTGCTAGACAGTTAATGGCAGAAAAGTCCCTTAGGCCCAATGATATGTGTTTCAGGATCTCAAACAAAATTGCGTAAAGGAATATCCCCTTCAATCTATGCTACCAACAACAACAAAAAAGGCCTTCTTGTACTTGGGGAATCCTCTAATAATTAGAGCTCTCTATGCCTGAAAGAATAATTCCTTAATTTGCTCAACATGTAATACTTTTTCAAAGAACTTTTATTTTTGTTATCTTATAATAACTTAGAACCCTTATTTTCAACTGAAGACATTGCATCCAGTAGAGGCTTGGAGGCCCTCTGAAGGTCACACAGCCAGTTACTGACAGAGTAAAGACTCAAACCCAGCTCTCCTGACTCCTAGTCTAGGATTCTTTTGGTAAAGGGCTCTGGGTCTAGTTGATGAAGGCAACAGAACTTCATCTAAAGGCCCACAAACGCACACAAGTGAGATTCCCATATGAAGTGAAATGTCTCTGCTGACCTTCATCATAGCTTGGAATAAAAATGGAGGCAACAAGTCAAACAATAAATGTTTTTTAAGCATATATTATGTACTAGGCACACAATAGACAAAAAACAAATAGTTGCTGCCTTCAAATAATGTGTATATGTGTAAGCAAATTAAAGCATGCACATATATATATACATGATGTGTGTGTATACACACATATTATATACAGTGTGTAACTGACAGACCTTTACTGCTTTCTCCAGCTGCTATGGCCTCCCTCCAAATTAGTTAGTATTGTGTATGTGTGTCTGTGTGTATTTATATAAATGGAGTCTTCTGACTTCAACTCATCTTGTAATATTTTGATAACTGTTTCCTGTATTTTAATATAATAATTGGTTTCCTTTGTAATCTCATACATACACATACACACATATATGATAAATACAAAGTAATTTGGAGAGAGGCCCCAGAAGCTGGGGGAAGCAGGAAAGACTGCTCATGTACAGAAGTGGTACTTGAGCTGAGTTTCAAAGGAAGCAAGAAAGTCTTTTAAGGCTGTCTTACTGTCTTTGTGTAAGTGCAAGAAATACTTGAGTCTCTGGTTGAGCTTGTCTGTAGATACAGTTTAGGACTTAGCTTGGTCTCTGTTTAAATTCACTGAATATTTGTTGCATCTGCTTTGCCTAAGCTAGGTCATGAGTTCTGCCTGGGAAATATTCTGCTCTACCTGTCCACCTACAGCACAGAAATGCTCTAGGAAGCTTTTTTATTTCTGCCTTTGTAAGCCTCAGAGCCCTAGAGAAATGAGAGCTGATATTTTTATTAATATTATTATGGTTCTATCCACAACCCAGAATTCAATAAATATAAATTGATGATTGAATCCAGACAACCACAAACCCAAACCAGAATAAACCACACCAGTTTCTGGTCCCCAAGTAGAAGAGGGTGCCATCATGATGTGGAGCAGAGGACTAAAACTCAAGGCCTCCTAGGCACATAGGGCCCGACAAAGCTCCAGAGTCCGGCGAGAACTAGATTAAAATTTGGCAAAAGAAATAAAAATATAATAAAACATTTTGTTGTTATTGTTTGGTTGTTTCATTTGTGTCTGATACTTCATGACCCCATTTGAGGTTTTCTTGGTGAAGATACTGGAGTGGTTTGCCATTTCCTTCTCCAGCTCATTTTACAGATGAGGAAACTGAGGCAAACAATTAAATTACTTGCCCAGGGTCACATAGCTATTGCCTGAGGTCAAATTTGAATTCAGGTCTTCTTGATCCTATGCCTGGCTCTATCCCCATTTAATAGAACATAATGTAAATTTGTGGTTTTCTAAGTCAATATTCAGCCAGCAGGGATCAGTTTCTGTTTGAGTTTGACACGTCTGGTATTATAGAGCAATGAATTCAGAGTCTAGGGACTTGGTTCCAACTCCTAGATCTGCCACTTAATTTCAGTGTGATCTTGGGCAAAGTCCTTTACTTCTGGGAGTCTCATTTTCCTTACCTGTAACTCGAGGGGTTGGATAAAACAATCTTGAAATCCCTCTTCCAGCTCTGATAGTTTCAGCACTGATTAGTATGTCACTGTTGACAAACGCTGAAGTTATGATCCCTCAGGCACTCAACTTTGTATCTGTGGTGATCCATTTTTTTCTCTGAAAAGGAAAAAAAACCCCAGAAATCTGTAGTGATTCAGCTTGGCAAAAACTACTCATATTTTCTAAACAATATTGAATCAGGAATAAAGGTAACATCAAACATCTTCTATATCAAATTCAACCCCAACTTGGTATTTCATTTAATTCCATTCTCCAGTTGAATTGTATGGGATTGTAGGTCAGATTTCTAATGGGAATCCCAAAAGCTACATCTTGATTATTTCTGACCTATAGATAAAACTAGTGAAATTTGCCTTACTGATAATAATAGAGAGAATTTACCCAGATCTCCTGACAATTAATATGGATCATTGTTGCAAAAGAGATTTTTTTTCATTCTTTTCCATTATTTACTTTCTTGGTCTTACTGTTTAGGCAAAAGTCCTTAGCCTCACTCTTCAGAGGTTCTCTCTCTCTCTCTCTCTCTCTCTCTCTCTCTCTCTCTCTCTCTCTCTCTCTCTCTCTCTCTCTCTCTCTCTCTCTCTCTCTCTCTCTCATTGAGTCTGTGTAGCCTCAGCTGTGGGCAGCTAGGGGATGCAGTGGATAGAGCAGAGTACCAGGACAGACTCCAGGAAGACTTTATCTTCCTGAATTCAAATCTGGCCTCAGAGGTTTACTAGCTGTGTGACCCTGGGCTAGTCACTTAACTCTGTTTGCCTCGGTGTTCTCATATGTAAAATGAGCTGGAGAAGGGGATAGCAAACCATTCCGGTATTTCTGCCAAAAACAAACAAACAAACAAAAAAAAACAAACCCAAAATTGGACCCAGATGAAACCAATTGAACAAAAACAAAAACAAAACTTCAGTGGCATCAGTAGCCACTAGAGGGAGCACTACTGAGCTCCCGTGTCACAGGGCCCTAATACAAGGATTCTAATAGGAAATGGTTCAGGGAAAGGGGAGGGATTTCAGAGGCATTAAATAAAGAAAAAATACCACATGGCCCCCCAAACCCAACCAAATAATAAATTCCATTTCGAGGTTACAAGCTAGGGTATACTTTCTAAAGGAAAATCTTTAAACTATTTTACCAGAAGGATTCATTGAGTACAAAATGGCTCTCATCCAGAATTAAAAGAATAATAATGCTCCTTTTTCTTCTTCACTATAACTGTGATTGTTATTACAGTGTCCTTCAAATCTGTCACTTTCATAGATGCAAATGATATTTTCTAGTCTATGTTTCTTTCATATTTAAAAAATGTCATTGTTTTACATGAGTACACATGTATAACCTATATCAGATTGCTTACAGTCTCGGGGAGGAGGGAAGGGAAGGAAGGATAGAATTAAGAACTCAGAACTCTAAAAAAAACACACACAAATGTTAAAAATTGGTTTTGTATGTAATTAGGGGGAAAATAAAATATTTTAAAAAAAGAAACAATGGGAAAATTTTCATTCTCTTAATGTGTTCCTTTTGGTTTTAAGGATAATACAGTTTTAGTTGTCAGTTTTACCTTCATCCTTATTTAATTTACATTTATTTATTTTCTTTATTCAGTTGTTATCTGGTATTTTAAGAAATTGCATTTTATATAGACAACTAACATGAATTCATAATTTAGTGCCTCAGCATAGCACAGGAATTACTGAGAATCTTAGCAACAAAAGAACCATTGAGATCTATTACTTGGATCCAGCAGGTATTTCAGGGTCCATATAAGCAACTCTCCACCCTCCCATCTTACAAATGAGAAAATAGAGGCTTAGGATGGTTAAATGACTTGCCCAAGGTCACAAAGACAGTAAGTCCCAAAGGTAGGATTTGAAGTTGTCTCTGATGCAGAAACCAGAGCTGGTTCATTTTCTGCTATCTCGGGTCATCTATGCTGACCCTGTAACCCCTACCTCGATTTTACAGATAAGGAAACTGAGGTGAAGAGAGGTTAAGTTTAAGTTCGGTTCACTGGTTATGAACTTTTTACAAAATATGGACAATAACAAAGAGGAATATCTGTGAAGAAAATATAGGTACTCATTTGGCCATTGCTGACATCTAAAGTCAAGATGTTCTGCTTAATTAGCTTCTAGAGGGGTTTAATCTTAGACTTATTAAGAGTGTTATTTTGCAAAGACAAACAAACAGGGGTATGCTGGGAACACTAAGTGTTTTTATTTCAAATTGTTAATTAAATTGTCTCAGTTCCTGCCTGGGAGCTTTCTTCTAGTTGTATTCTGCTACAGGGGTGTGGACTTTTTTTTTTATAATCATCTGATTTTGCTTTCTCTGAGGCCTTGAAAAGAAATTGCTGAGTTGTTGGAGCATTTCACACATTTAAAGTGGTAAACTCCAATACCTCACCAGTTTCTGGGTTGGCTGTCATGTCTAATCTTCATTTTCAGGGCTTACTGGGGTTTCCTGATTACTAGGAACAAATCTTACCAAATCTGGGATTGTTACATAGATGTGAATGGTGACATGGTCTTGACCAACTTGTGAAAGCAGAAAAAGTCTGGAACTTTCATGAGGAAAGGTGTGTGAATTGTCATTAAAATTCAGTAATGAGATTAGCTACTTGGCTTCTAGTTCAGTCCTTCTGACTGATGGTTAATAGCAATGGGGTCTTCTGTTTGCTGAGTGCCTTGATCTAAGTTACTTCTTTGATTTGTGTCTCTAGATTAGGAATTCTTAGCTCAAAGTCCATGAATTTGTCTTGTAATATTTCCCATATTTCAATATAATAATTGGTTTCCTTTGTAATTGTATATACATTCATATATTTCAGCCATTTCTGACTCTTCATGACTCCATTAGGGATTTTCTTGGCAAAGATATGGGAAAGGTTTGTCATTTCCTTCTCCAGTTCATTTTACAGATGCCTAGTACATAGTATATGCTTAGAAAACATTTATTGTTTGACTTGTTGCCTCCATTTTTATTCCAAGCTATGATGAAGGTAGGCAGGCATTTAACTTCATATGGGAATCTCACTTGTGTGCATTTGTGGATCTTTAGATGAAGTTCTGAGGCAAACAGGGTTAAGTGACTTGCTCAGGGTCACGAAGCTAGTAAGTGTCTGAGGCTGGATTTGAACTCATGAAGAACAGTCTTCCTAATTTCCAAGCCTAGTGCTCTATCCACTGTACCACCTAGTTGTCCTGGGGTGGGTTATAAAGGGCTTTAAATGCCAAATAGATTAGTTTGTATTTGACCCTAGAGGCAATAGGAAACCATTTCATTTTACTGAGTAGGGCAGTGACAGAGTCAGACCTGTACTTTAGGAATATCATTTTGGCAGCTTATGGAGGATGAGTTAGAGAAGAGAGAAACCTGAAGCAGTAAGACCAATTAAGAGACCATTAATAACAATCTAGGCAAGAGGTAATAAGGGCCTCAACTGAGTTGGCAATTGTGTGAGAGAATGTCATGGATGTGAGGGATATTGTGGAGATAAAATCAATAAGACCTAGCAGCCATTCGATTATGTGGGGAGAGAGAGTCGGGGAGGAGTTGAGGGTTATTTCAGGGCTCCAGACCTTGAGGATGAAAGGATGGTGATGCCCTTAATGAAAATAGTCACGTTTGAAAGAGTAGTGGGATCAAGGGGAAAGAAGTTTGGACATATCCTTATGACTTTGAGATGCCTCCTGGATATCCAGTTTGAAAGCCCAATAGAAAATTCATGATAAGGGACTGGAGTTTAGGAAAGAGACTGTGAAGTATATTTAGAATGAATGTCAAATTCTGCAATTGGGTTAGAAAAATCGGCAGTGTGTGTATGGAATGGCAGAAGTATATGTGAAAAAAGTCTCAGGTTTTATAAAAACTTAATATGAGGTAGCAATGTGGTATAGTAAGACCAGAGAGCATTCAATATCTTAGACCGCCTCAGAAGAATAATTTCCAGAACTAAGGACAAATCTGTATCACTTGTCCTGGTTGAGCCATACCTAGTGAATTGTTCTCTGGTTCTTTTGTTTGTGGTAATTGGGGTTAAGTGACTTGCCCAGGGTCATAGAGCTAGTAAGTGTTTGAGGCCAGATTTGAACTCGGGTCCTCCTGACTCCAGGGCCAGTGCTCTATCCACTGAGCCAGCTAGCTGCCCCCTTGTACATATTCTTGACAGCAGTTTTTAGAAAGGACATGAGCAAACTGGAAGCCAGGTGATGTCAATCAAGATGGTGCCTAGAGACCATACTATTTTAGGATCCCCTGAAGGAAGTAGGGAGAGTGTAGCCTGAAGAAGAGTCAGCAGCATGTGAAAGACTTGTTTTGCTTGACCATAGGGAGCAGGATGGAAGACTAATGGATGGAAGATGCTGGGAGGTGGAAATCAGTTAAAAATAAGGAGAAACTTCCTAAGAATGAATACTGTTCAAATGTAGAATCAACTGATTCAAGAGGTTGAGTTCCCCAGAAGTCAGTTAGGCTGCATCCCCTCCAGTCAGAGATGATGTAGACAGCAGATTCCTATCCAAGAATGGCTCAGGTCCAAAGATGAACCTTTCAAACTTGGGTGAGTCTGTGGTTAATAATAATATAAATGAATGTGTTCCTATGTAAAATAGGCAGCTTGGTGGCATAGTGGATAGAGTGCCAGGCCTAGAGTTAAGGGCCGCACTTGAGGACCTAGAGGGCCACATGTGGCCTTGAGGCCACAGGTTCCCCACCCCTGGCTAGTAGATAGAGAACTAAGCCATGGAACCAGGAGGCCTGGTTCTAGTCTCACCTCTGATATACACTGACTGGGTGACCTTTAAGAAGTGGCAGAAAATGTACTGACTGTAGCAGCAAGCACCCCAATATCCCCAGGGTGACTGCCAACACAGGTTCTTAGATCTGCTTTTCAAAAGGAAAGCAACTCAAAATGGGTTAACAAGCTTACTTTAATCAGACAAACATATATTACCTAGCTCAGGGGGAAAAGGTCAGCACCCCGAACTTCAGAGTTACAGAACTTACAGATCAAACAGACAGGCTTCCAAACTGTCCAACCATTATATCAATACCAAATCACAGTTACCAGAGAGGGAAGCATCAACATCTGGGTTTTCAAAGCCGGGGGCTCTCAACAACGGCTTCCCAGAGTCTCATCTGGTCAAATCACACAACACTTCTCAAAGTGAGCCCCAAAGCAAAGCCTCTCCTAAGGGTTTATATAGCCTTCTCCTGGCTCAGAGAATGTAACAAACTTCTGGACCCACTGCCCAATCACAAAGTATCAAGGTGTGGGCTTTCCTGAAAAACAAGCCTCCCATCACAGGCTCCAGGTGCACTTAAGCTAGGGGCAGGGAAGATCTTTAAATTTGCATTTCCATTACACTGACCTGCATTAGTGAAGAAGTTCAAGAGTCGGAGGGAATTTGCTACTCTTGAATTTTTTTTTTTTTGCCTTTATGAAGGGGGAAGGTAGGGCAATTGGGGTTAAGTGACTTGCCCAAGGTCACATGGCTCTGTGTGTGTGTGTGTGTGTGTGTGTGTGTGTGTGTGTTAAGTGTCTGAGGCCGAATTTGAACTCAGGTCCTTCTGATTCCAGGGCCAGCACTCTATTCACTGCGCCACCTAGCCACCCCACTACTCTTGAATTTAATGTCCATGTGATCTCTTTGACTAGACTCGGTATACAACTAGAAGGCTTACTTAGCATTTACTTTCTTCTAAAAAAGGCAGCTAGGTAATGCCAAGGGATAGAGTTCTAGGTTTGGAATCAGGAAGACTCCTCTTTAATGAGTTCAAATCCAGCCTCAGACACTTACTAGCTATGTGACCCTGGACAAGTCACTTAACCCTGTTTGCCTCAGTTTCTTCATTTTGAAAATGAGCTGGAAAAGGAAATGACAAACCATATCAGTGTCATTGCCAAGAAGACCCCAAATGGAGTAGCAAAGAGCTAGATATGACTGAACAATGACTGAAATAAGCCAAGCACTGGGAAGACAAAAAATACAAACCTAGCTCTTGTCTCAAGGAGCTCATATTCTAATAAGGGTGACAACAAGGCTGTTTGTTTGGGTGTGTTTCATTTTAAATGAGGACTTTCGTTAAAGCATGGTTTTTCACAGAATAGTACCACAGGTTGTTGGACCTAGAAGGAACTTTAAAGATCACATAACCTGATCCCTTGCACGTTATAGAATTAAAAACAGAGGACTCTAGAGGTGACATGTCTTGCTCAAGATCACACACCTAATGCAATGTTGTTCTTATTTTTTTTAATATATTTTTAATTTAGAGTATAAAACAAACATTTCCATAATATAGTATAATAAAAAGATGATTGTCCATGAAACTGCAAATCTACTATGTATAAATTTGCTATTTCTTTTAAATCTGCAGCAGTTATGTAAATTTTTTTCTTTTTTTTCTTCCTTCCCCCCTAATCTCTCCCACCCCTGTCCTAGAGATGGCCACAAATAGCTATACAGATGTAAAACTATTCTACACATACTTCTGTTTATCAGTTATTTTTCTGGACGCATAGGTGCTTAATAAATGCCGATTCATTTAGTGAAGAGAGGCAGGACTGGCAGGAAGTTGAGAATTTGGTATGTAGAGAAGTCACAGTGGAGGTTTTGCTTTCCCAGTGGACCTTTGCTGGAATAAGGTAAGAAATTCATGCTTCCTCTCTGGTGAGACAGGAGGAAGCTTCTTCTTTCACTCACTTAGATTGGACTCTAATTCATTACTAAGGAACAACAGGTTTCTGGAACAGTTCTGATCATGTCTAAGGAGGTGTCATGTATCCAAAGAAAATAATTATAGTTATAATGACAGAGCATTGAAAGTGCACCTTTTAACAACTGCTTTTTACAAATGTGTGTTTCTCCTTTCTCATTTGTTAGGTTCACTGCACTTAATTGCCGCCGTGCTTCATTAAGGGGCAATTAATTCTGTAACTCAGAGTGGGACAGTAGTAATTATAAACCAAAGAAAAAAAGTCCATAGTTAAACATGATCAGGCCTACAGATTAAGGCAAGCCAGGCGTGGGCCTGACAGCAAAGGATGGAAGGAACACACCTTCCTATAGAGGTAACATTCTTCTTTCTAACCCTCTTGTGCTCTAATCAGGGCATGGTGTTGTTAATGTGACTGGCTTATTCCTTCAGTCCTACCAGAACACACAATTGGTAGCTGCCAGGCTTGCTTTTGGGGAAGACAATTCACAGTGTGTGGAAGAGGTGGCACCAAGCTCCTAGCCATTGCTCTCATTCCAGAGGAGAGGGTATGGGGAGGGCTAGGGAGGTTAGTTCTCAGTGATTTTTTTTTTTAGTTTTGCTAATTACCTGGCCTTATGAAAAGAAACAGGACTTTCACTAGGACTCCAAGTGGGAAAGTCATTTTAGATTCCAATGATCCAATGAAGAAAGGTCTCTGGATCCCAGTTTTCCCATTCACAAATTGGGGGATATTAATTCCTTTCTCCAGCTACCTCAGAGTTGTTGTGAAGAGAAAATGCAATTGTAAAAGTAAACATGCTTTTTAATTTTAAGTCCAATGGAAATTCCAGACTCTATTCATATTTTTAGAAACAATAATCTGTGCTTGGATGGATCTGTGATCTTATTTGTGTGGTAGTCCCTCCGTTGCAGATCGAAGCCCTTCTAAGCCTTCTGTCCCAGTGTCACCACCATCTTTCTGCATATCCTCCATGTGCCTTCTCCCCTGTCCTTTCTGCCTCTTAGAATCCTTGACTTCCCTTAAGATTTCACTTAAATTCTATCTTACACAAGAGGCCTTTCCTGTTTGTTTCTCTCAAGGCACTGCTTGTGCCTTCCTCTTTAAGGTTGCCTTGCATTTACTCTCTATATATCTTATGTGTTATTTATGTCTCCCTCATCAGAATGTAAGCCCCTTGAGTGTGGGGACTGTTTTTGCTTTTTCTTTGTATCCCCTAGCCCTTGGCACAGTGCCTAGTAAATAGCAAGTACTTACTAAATGCTTTTTAAAATTATTATTAATCAATTGATTCATACTTTTCTGAGCATTTTCATGTACATTAATTCATTTCATGTTAATTTCATGACAGTTGTGGGAGGTACTTTATTACAGATAAGAAAGCTGAGGTTCAGGAACTAGCAACTGGACCTATACAGATTCTCAGGGGGAAGGGTTGAAAAGGGTCACAGAAATCATAGAATTTCTGAGCTGGAAAGCTTGAGGAGAGCAAGTCTAGCCCTCTCATTTCATAGAGGAAGAAACAGAAGTCAACAAAAGAGAAAGAACTTGCCCAAGGTTACACAGTGAGTCGTGGGAGTAGCACTGATGGCTGATGTTAAAGTAGGGATAAGATCCCCATATACCAGCGATATCCCACCCCTCTAAGTCAGTCCAGGTGGGGCACTGGCACTGGCTATAGTGCCTTTGCCCTTTTATAACTTCTTTTTCCCCTTGATATTCACTTTAACCAAATTTCTGCTAGATGCAGATGTTTTAAGGGGCAGGTAGAGGGGGGAGAAGGAGGAAGAAGGCAGGAAAGGAATATTAGGCCATTTACCCCAGGACTCTATGTCTCTCCAAGGATTAGAACTTAATGAAGGAAAGGTAAGGCCTTGCTCCTCCTTTGCCTGGAGTCCAAGAAATCAGTTTGCTGTTTCTCCTTGACTCTAGGATGAATCGGGTGGACTGTGACCTGGCAGCTGGCATGAAGGAGTCTGATTTGTGGGCTTGCAAGAGGAGAGGAGAAACTGATTATGAAGTCAGCAATTACTCTGCCCAGGTCCATGCTTGGCAAGAGCCTTATCATTATTTATGGCTATTTAAGCTGTCCAGAGCCCAATTCCTGCCCTTGAGTGACTAGCATGCTGCAGTTTTAGTTCATAAAACACTGTGTTTGTTTATAAGCCTTAACGGATTCAGTTTTATTAAAAGAGAGGCCTCCATCCAGGTTGTAAATAAAGTTAACAGGTTAAGTTCTAGTTTATATTCATAGTGAATATAAAATGGATGGGAAGTTCTCTCTGGAATTATGCACATTCATGACTTAGCTTAATAATAATAAAAAAAATCTTGTAGGTCTCTGGGCATTGGGTACAATCTCTACCACTAGCAAAAAAATAGAGGAAAGAAGAGGAGTCCTGAAAGGTTCTTTAAAAGTTGGAGATGGCTCTATCATTAAGAAGATGTCGCCCATGATAATCTGTGTTATCATGGAATGGGAGTTGGGGTTAGGAGATGGAACCCTACTTATTTATTCATCAGAAAGGAAGGAGTATTCTTTCAACTCAACCAAGCTTAAAAGATCTTGTATCTTGGGGGCGGCTAGGTGGCGCAGTGAGTAGAGCGTCTGCCCTGGAGTCAGAAGGACCTGAGTTCAGATCCGGCCTCGAGACACTTAATGCACACACAAACAAAAAAACCTAGCCGTGTGACCTTGGGCAAGTGGCTTAAGCCCAATTGCCCTCCAAAAGAGAAAAGATCTTGTATCTTTTAATTGTGTAGGGTTTTGTTTTGTTTGGGGGGGTTAGGGGATTGGGGCTTTTCCTCTGGGGCAAGATGTACCTAGAAATTTTTTCATAGGGTGGGAGATATGTGTATGGTAGGAGCTCTCAATGGCATGATGTGTAAGGCAGACCAGGCATGATAGAGTACCAGTATGTAGACTCTGGCTCACCAAATGGGGAAACATAAATACATACACACACAGTGTCTGTCTGTCTGTCTGTCTGTCTCTCTCTTTCTCTTCTCTTCTCTTCTCTTCTCTTCTCTTCTCTTCTCTTCTCTTCTCTTCTCTTCTCGGGAAAATGTGCCCCTATGATATTGGTGCCCTGAGGAAAAAAAGTACCAATGGCCTATATGAGTTACACTCTAACTCTGATGAACCTGCCTTTCCCTTTGATTAGTGTGGCTTCTTTTTCCAGCTCTTAGAACAGTACCTGGCACATAATAGAAGCTCAATAAATGTTTGTTGATTGCCCCATTTGGTTCATTTTTAATGGCAGGGAAAATTTAGGAGGGAGGGCTGCTTCTTGAGGGAAAATGTTCTATCTGCCACTTTCCTTTGTACCCTATAATAGAGGTGTCAAGCACTGGCCATTGCTGCCTGCAAGGGTAAGCCTGAATCGAATTAAAATGTAATTAGAAATATTTACAAAATAAATAAAATACAGTAGACCATAAATAATATTAATATGTGGTTTTCTATGTCCACATGTGGCTCACAGGGACCCTTATGTACAGTTCAGCATCCCCATTTCTTTTTGAGTTTGACACCAGTGGCTTTCAACAGCATGAGATGGAGGCTTCTAGATATATTAAACTGTCATTCACTCAGGCAGGTGAAGTTATAAATAAGTCTGATTCTTGAATACTCCCTTCTTTTAAAGCACCCCCTAAGTCAGAAACACCTTACTTCAACAGATGCCCAATGTCTGCTACTTTCACCAAATTTACCCTGAGAAAACTTTGAGAGCAACGCTACAAGAAATGTTTGCTAAGAACCCTACATGTAGGCAGTGAGGAGAGACAAAGTTAAGATTATTTGTGGTTCCTGCCCTTAAGAAGCTTACAGTCTAATTAGGCTACCAGGTTGTTCTGAGCTGATAGCATCATCATGCTGGCAAAGCAAATTGCTTGGGTGGGTGTGTGTGTGTGTGTGTGTGTGTGTGTGTGTGTGTGTGTGTGTGTGTGTTTTCTTCTACTAGGTCATTCTTTGCCCTTGAGGGATCAGGTAGTTGCCACACCCCCTGCTTCATCTTTCTCTGTGCGCAGCTCAGTTCATACCTCCTCAGGCAATCTATTTCTCACCAGGATAAATGTCCATTGTAAGGACCCCAAAAGACAATGGGAAGTAGCATTTTGGCTATAAGGCTGCAGCATGACTTGTCTGTGTCAAGAAAAAGAGTCAAAGACATCATGGAGGACATAGATGACTGAAAATGAATTCTGTTCTAACTCTTACTGATTTTCTTAAGGAAATCTTACCCTCTGTTGTTTTTTTTCTCTCTCTCTGCTTTTCCATTTCTCTATTCACCACCACCCCCACATTTCATTTTTGAGCCAAAAAAATGACTGTTAAATGTAAGAGTGGTGTTATTAATATATATTTTAATCAAGGGAAAAAGGCTCAAATTCTTGAAGCAAAATTAGATACAACAAAGAAGCATTTTATTGATACCTTTTGTTTTCACATTGATCAGATTTCCCCTTGTGTCTTTTCACCTGACCTCTCTTCAAAAGCATTCATTTCTTTAGTGCCCACAAGTTCTCTTAAGAATTTTCATTTACCTCCACATATCTCTTTTTAATTAAGCCTATTTTCCCTCAAGTACAAACCATCAATACCTATTTTGAATAGATTTCTTATTCAATGCTATTGTTTTATGCTTTGTTGAGTTGTCAGTATCACGTTCTGCCTTCCTATAGCATGCATGTGTGTTTTGTTGGATAATGAAAACTTGTTTGGACATACATCTTAATGAAATAGGTCTTACTGGTAGCCACAGCATGTATTTCAGCTTTCCTAAGGACTAGTTTGGGAACCTAAAGACCATTTACACCATTGTCTCAAAGGAAAATTTATACCATTGTCTCAATGTGTTCTCAGTTCCTCCCCAAACAACTGACAAATGCACTTTTGATGCCCAGTTCATCTGGAGATCACATAGTATTTTGGGAAAGGGAGATTGAATAGACAGCTTTAGCTAGAATATATAGGAATACGTGGGTCCTCTGTCTCTTATCTGTCCTGTAGGTACAGAGTCAGTATGAGGCAACTTGTATGTCTTTAGGAAGGGAGAATGATCTTCCTAGGTATTCTCTTGTGGTGGTCTGCTAATCCCTTCAGTAATTTTTGAATAAACTTTGGCCTACAGTGTCCAAAGCAGCTGTTTGGGGTTTCCCAAACAGAATTCTTGAAAGCTTACTACAGAGTGGGTGGTTCTGGGATTAGAACTGAAGAAATGGAATGAAGATGGTATTTAAAATTCTCCAAGTTTCCAGGAGATCTCAGAGATAGATTTTCTCCCTGTTGTGTATGGTATGTGTCCTTCTCCCCCTTTGGAAGGGTGCCTAAAATCAGTTCAATTTTCCTGTTGTGAATTCAGCTTTCTGTCCATTGCACCATGCTGCCTGTCTCTGACATTGCCTCTCTGGGCCTCGTTTTTCTCATCTGTAAAATAGGTATAATGATACCTGTAGCATTGACTTCACAGGGTTGTCAGGAGGCAGAATGAGGTAGTGAATTTCAGGTGCTTTGCCAACAAAGCAAGGTATGTGTTAGTTATAATGATTTTTATCCATTGAGAAAATTTATAATGATGAAAATCTGTGACTTCAGTAATCCTTTTAAATGAATCTACATTTTTGTTCATCCTAACACCATGTTATTTACATTGTTTTGAAAAATTGTACGTTATTATGTACACACAAATTGTATATTTTTTGTATATTGTATTATATATTATTTGTGTATTGCATATGAAAATAATTGTACATTATTATGTACACACAAATGATATTTTTGACACCACTGACAGACATTCATGGAGTATTTCCTGTGTGCAATGCATCCGGCAGAGAGCTAGCTAGATTCAGTTGACCTTTGAGACTCCTTCTAATTTGTAATTTCTATAAGTCTAGTCTGACTTTGGAATCAGCTGTGTATTCCAAGGCTTGTTCTCAAGTTCTGCTAGTCAAAATCGGGCTTACCCTTCCACCAGTCCTTCAATCTCTTTCCTAACTACCCTAGCATTTCCCATATTTGCCAGAGGCAGTGATAAGGAACCCAATAATTGGGAGGGGTATATACTGGACATTGGAAGTTGTACAGAACAGACGAGTGGGTTAGGATGGAATGAATGTTAGAAAGGAAAAGGCAGTAAGCACCTGTTTGGGGAATCCGAGAACTGGGGTTCTAGTCCTGAATCTGACATTAATTAACAAGTCCATGAGTCATTAAGCATTTTTAAAATACCTACTATGGGCCAAGCATTGTATTAAGTTCTGGGGATGCCAAGAAAGGTAAAAGGCAATCCCTGCTCTAAGAGTTCATAGTAGCTTTTAAGACAGTGGGCAAGTCATTTAACCCCTTTGGACCTTGATTTTTATTGTTTAAAATAAGAGAGCTGGACCAGATGACTTCTGAGATGCCTTTCAGCCTAATGATGCTGTGAGAGAGAATGTATTCAATGCTCTTAAAAAAAATTGTTCAAGAAATGAAGATCCAAGATTTGTTTTTTTAAATAGTTTCTCCACTGGGGAAAAGCAAAGGGAGGAGGCTAACCAGGTTTTCCTGTGTTTTTAAGAGTTCTTTTAATCTCTAATTGAGTAATCCTTTAACTGTGGGTCTTCATTTAGACTGTCACTCTCACTCTCACTTTCCACAGGAAATTATGTCCTAGGTAAGCCCTGGTCTTTTGCTCAGAGTACTGGACCTGCCGTTAGGAAAACTGTAGTTGAAATCCTGCCTCAAGTGCTCCCTAGCTGTGTAGCCCTGGGAAAGTCACTTAACCTCTGTCTGAGGGAAACCCCTCAGTTTCCTCATCTATTAAGTGGGGATAATAATAGTGCCTACCTCCCAGACTTGTTATGAGGATAAATGAAATATTTGTAAAGTGTCTTGCAAACCTTGCAACTCTATATAAATGCTAGTTATTTATTATTATTATCAACAATAATAATAAGTTTGGGGCAACTAGGTGGCGCAGTGAATAAAGCACCAGCCCTGGAGTCAGGAGGACCTGAGTTCAAATCCGGTTTCAGATGCTTAACACTTACTAGCTGTGTAACCTTGGGCAAGTCACTTAACCCCAATTGTTCTGCCTTCCCCCCTCCAAAAAGCAAAATCATAACCATAATCATGATTTCACATTACTGGGGTTTCTGAAATAGAGGTAATGGCAGCTGTGGAACTGTTTATAAGGCAATGTGTATTCTAGCTTCCCCATTCACCTGTTGCTTATCCATCTCCTGCTCAAGAGAACCCACAGCCAGTCTCATGGTTGGGTCTCAAGGAAGATAACCCCTGGAAACAAAGAACCTATTTCTACTGCTACCAAGGGGCAGTAAATGTAGAGGCATCAACTCAGGAAATCCCCACTTTCTGGAGGCATATCTGCTGCACTTGGAGTGTTTGAACTGTTGTTAAAACATCAATATTTGCACAGGCCAGTGTTTGGCAGGGCGCCAGTGTCTGGCACACATCTCTCATTCAGTCTTTCCATGTGGTTGTTGGGTGCCTTGATATTTCCCCACAAGGCTCCTTGTTTTTTTTTTCTGTTACTACAATGCCTTGTGCTTTATTGTTGGTACATCCCAAATTAATACTTTTTTCATGTCAGCGCAACATACACGATCCCTCCTTGCTCATATGTCTCGAGCACTGAGGCCCCTACAGCATAATGAGAGGTACACAGTAAGTGCTCCATAAATGCCTCTGAGTATCTGTGTTCATGAGAGACAGAAGGACTGGGTTAATAACTGTGTGGTAGTTGTTGAGCTAAGGAGAGCATTCTGGTCTCTTCCACTAACATGTTTTGTGTCCCTGGGCAAGTCTTTTCATTTTTTGTCCTATTTCTTCGGCATAAATTGAGGGTATTGGACTAGAGCAGGGGCTCTTAGACTAGACTGCTAAAACCTGAGGATCCCTTCTCAAAATCATGATTATTGCTTCCATTCATAGGAAATGCTAGTGAAAATAAAGGTGTAGTTTTTTTTTTTTTCCAATCCAAGTTCACAGACTTTCTGAAATCTCTTCATGAGGAGAATCTATGGACCTTAGGCTAATAACCCTAGACTAGAAGCTCTCAAAGGTCCTTTCCACAGCTATGTTCCATGAGTCAGTGTTTGTATCACTGATGATAGATAGTCTTCTCTCTGGAAGAATGTGCCCTGGATAAAGAAGAGGAATGTATTAGGATAGAGGAAGAGAGGGACATTGGCTAGAATCAGCAGCCTTTGTGGCATTTCCCATGATCAGAGAAGCCAAAGTTACCACCTCAATGGACTGTTTTTAGGAGAGCTTGGATCTTGCCAGGAACACCCCCTCTGAAACCCCCAATGTCATGGTATCATGGCCAAGAGTTAAACAAAGAGGGTGGTCTGACTGCTACCTAGGATCAAGGGCTGGAGTGATCTGAGAAGGTGAGGAGAAAGAGTTACCAGTCTCCTGAGGCCCCCATAGGGACCTCACCAGAAATAAATACCCTTTCTCTGCTTTATATACCAAAAAACTTATCAATTTACGCACCCTGAGCATGTGAGTGTGTGTATATGATTGTGTGATTGTTGTGCTTACATTCAAAACAGTGAGTTTAAAAACTAAATGCCATTGTTTAAATCTATATAAACAAATATCTAATTTTTACAAGGCAGGAAAAGAGCATTTTGTTGGCAATGAAGTATTTGTAAGTTGGAAAGCAATAGGTAAGACAAAATAAATTTTTGTGTTTTTGAGAGTTTTAATAAACAGAATAGAATCATCTCCAAATCAAATTGTAATATAGAGTTTTAATAAACAGAATGGAATCCTCTCAAAATCAAATTGTAATATAGCTATAGGGGAAGTAAAAATAGGGTCACTGGCCAGACCACAGTACCTTCACTCAGCCCTCAAACCTTCTAGTCACTAAACTCTAGCAAAGTAAGAGACATGGGAAGGAACTCTAATCAGTGAAGATTGAACTGGCTTTGTTTTAGACATACTTAATTCCTTAATGCATAAATGAATGCCTCTGATTTGTATCCACCATATCTCATACCTACCCATCTATCAGATTGGAAAGCTAAGATAGAGTATACATAATCACAGAATCAGAAATTTTTTTCTATTGGAAAAGGACCTTGAAAAGATGATTTATCATAGACCAAAAGTTTTTTGGAGCTAGAAAGCTTTAGAGATTAAGTAAACCCAGTAAAGGAAATGCCTCATAGTGTTCCTAACACAGTGAGACAGTATGGTGTGATAGATAGATAGATAGATAGATAGATAGATAGATAGATAGATAGATATGGCATCTATTAAGTGTTAAATGCCAGGTAATATGCTATGCTAAGTGCTAGGGATATAAAAACAGGACAATATGACAGTCTTTACTCTCAAGAGTCTTACATTATGATAGGGAAGCTAGGGGTTGGGGGAAGAAGAGGTGTGAAGGGAAGGAGGATACCTGTTCCAGAGCAAAGTAGCTACTATGGAGGTGGAGCAGACAGTGTGGTTGGGGCTCCTTAAAATAAAGTGGCCCCAGGCAGTGATTTAAGCCCAGAGTGGCATCCTCTTTAAAGTGGCCAGATGTGGAAGTGGAGCAAACCAGAGAATGAAGAGCATTAGGACTTCACTCCAGAAGTCTTAGATTCAAGTACTGCCTCTGCTGTTTTCTGGGATTTTGTTTTGGCCTTGAGTTAACAACTTCCTCCCTTTGAGCTCAGTTGCTTTCTCTGTAAATGAGGGGTTAGACTAAATGATCACTAAGGCTCCCTCTTGGTATGATATTCTGTAAGTCTCATATTTGCCCAGTATACTTCACAGGGTTGTTTATATGAGGTAATGTCTAAGAAAGTAGTTGGTAAGCTGTAAAGGTCTATATAAATGAAAGGATGATGGTGAGGATGAAGAGGAAGATAATGAGGAGGAGGAGGAAGAAGAGGAGGGAGAAGGAGTGGAAGAGGAAGAAGATATGACTGTTCAACTCTTATTGGACACTTCAAGTGATAGGGAGCTAACTCCTTTTAAAAGGGATTCCATTGTGTTGCTATTTAATTTAATCTTTTTTGTGATCTGAGGCCTGAGGAAGCTAAATCCCTTGTTCATAGTCAAATACCTAGTTAGTAAGAGGAATGCTCTATGTCTAGTGCTCTCTCTATTATACCACACTCCTTCCACAGGCCTGTTGCTTCCTCCATTCAAGACAATTAAGAGTCAACTATAGGGGCGGCTAGGTGGCACAGTGAACAGAGCACTGGCCCTGGAGTCAAAAGGACCTGAGTTCAAATCCGGCTTCAGACATTTAACACTTACTAGCTATGTGATCTTGGGCAAGTCACTTAACCCCAATTGCCCTGCCTTCCCCCCTCCAAAAAAAAAAAGACAGAAAAAAAATCAACCGTATTCCCAATTATTTCCACTTGTTCTTCCCTCTGATTCCATAGCTTTATTGATTATGATGTTCTAAAAAGGTGGTGCTGTATTCCAGGGGTGTTAACCTCACCCTGTTGTTGACAAAACATGCAAAGTACCCTGGTTATTCCTTTGTATGTATAATAAGACGCTGTTTTCTGATCCTCTCTTAATAGGTTCATGGGAATTTTTCTTGCTCTTCTTGGGACAGAAGTGGTTCATGGCTATGCTCAAGAGTTTAAGATTCCCATGAACTGACTGTACCCTCACTCTAAATACTGAATATCCCCACCATTGCAGTCCTTCTTTGGGTGATGGTGCTGCCTCCTGGGTACCTTTTGAAAGATAAATGTATCATTTGAGAATAGGTGGTGTGAGTGCTGGACGTGGAGTCAAGAAGACTCATCTTCCTGAGTTCAAATCTGGCCTCACACATGTACTAGCTGTGTGAACCTGGGCAAGCCAGTTAACTTTTTTTGCCTCGGTTTCCTCATCTATAAAATGAGCTGGAGAAGCAAATGGCAAAACATTCTAGTATCTTAGACAAGAAACCCCCCAATGGGGTCACAAAGAGTCATACACAACTGAAAAATGACTCAACTACAGCAGCAACAGCATCATAACTCAATAGCATCCATGGTCCAATGGATCTAGTTTAATAAATTAGCTAGCTGCCACCTAGCTGATTCCATAAGGGATGAGACAGAGGAGAGGTACATTTTTGATGGATGGACAGAGTTAGGAAAGAACATGAGCACTGCTGGGCAGGGTAGACCTGAAGGCTTGGCCCTGGTAGGACCAACGTGAGAGCATTCCCTATGCCATGGTGGGAGGAAGGAAGTGCCAGGGCAAAGGAAAGGTACAAAATGAGGATTAGGAAGAGCCTTCTGAAGAATAACTTCAACTGCTATGTACTTTGGCCTCAGACTGTCCCTGATGAGTGTTTGGCTGATTACAGGAACTCCACAGAGCTTTCTCAGGAAGCTGAACTTGGCAATGATTGATCCCTGTGCCTGGTAACTTGAGATCCTCTTCCAGGTCAGGAGGAATGAGTGGCTCCTGAGAGAACAGGGCAGTGACCCCGGACTCTCTCGGTACATGGGGAAGGCAGCCAATAGGAGGCCATGGGACATTGAAGGACTAGCAAAGGAATACTCTTTCTCTTGGCCTGGAGTTGTACATTTTAGGAGAGACTGACTGCATTATTAATGAAACATTTGCATCTTAGGAAATGATAAAACAGGCTGCTACATGTAAAAATTAAGTAACTCAATTTGTTTTAACAGCTTGTGCTCTACTGGTGCAATTTGCTTGGCATATACACAGGACTCCATCTGAACAGTAATTATGCCACGCTAATTATTTTACTGCATTGTGTACATCTGACATTTAATTACGGGAAAATGGGTGCATGTGGATTTTCTTTTCTCCCTCTGTCTGCCTGTCAGGTAGTTTTGTCTTCTCTAGCTCTTATTCACCTGCATTGTCTTTATGCCAACTTGTCATTCACAATAAAACTGTGTTTCCATGACAGCTTTTTCTGAGATGTGCTTGCAAGTCGCAGACAATCACCAAAATAAACAATTGACACAGATGTCACCCTCTCTGCTTTTCATTTCTCCTCCCCCCTGTGTATTCCCTACCATGAAATACCCCCCCCCAATTTAAGAAGAAAATGTTTCCTGTTGACCTTGAGCTGTCTTTGGTTGAAATGTTCTTCTGTCATTTCTGAGGTGACCTTTCCCCTTCTCCATGGCAACTGCTGTCATGGTGAGTCTGTAGTGCCTGGTAGTGACCATGTCCTAATCAATGTGCAGGCCTATATCAGTGCCAGTATGCTGCCATCCTACAGCCTCCAAATGTTGGGGGTGGGGTGGAAGGAAATCAGAAGAGGTAGGACCAAACTCCCAAAATCCAGAGAGGTGAGAATGCCTCATCATATTGTTACCTGGAGAAATTGTCAGAGACATAGATTTCATAAATGCATGTGGCAAAAGTGTTGGCTGTTGTAAGACTCGGGTCAAAGGGTGGAAACAAAGGCATAACCCAGGAGGTCCCAAGGAGGTGTTATCTGAATGTTTATGCAATCTTCAAATGTAGGTGGAAGGGCAGGGGCGAAGCCTGATGATGTTCAGAAACTTCAATTCAGCTACAGAGGCACAGAATCCTCCCTCTGAGCAGGTGTTATCTCTAAGAAGGATGACTGACACCAGAAACTCTGGAAAACAAGAGAGAAAGAGAGAGAGGTGGATGAAATATTGTTTAGGAGTCTCAGAGAACCACTGACAGGCTAACTTCTCAGCTGGCATCATCATCATCAACAAACAACAACACATCTCTCTGTGGTGTAGAAAGGGTTCCTTGCTGCCTTATGTTTCTCTATGAAGGAGGAAGTATTTGAAAATATGGAAGAAGACAGGGGATCAGAAAGGAACTAATTAATAGCCAGCAATGACTTTTGAAGATTAAAACTACCCGGGCAGCGATAAGAATGTTTTAATTTTTTTGAACCAAGATAAGAATATATCTTTACAGAAATAGCTAGCAAAGTAAATGTATAGATTTAAAACCCAGCTGAAAGTACAAAAGGCCAGGAGGATTGAAGGTGGTAGGAAGAGAAGACATTGATGCTCTTTAGTGGGTTAAGGTCAGTATCATTAGGACAGAAAAGGTCATCCTCACCTTTGTTATGCTTCCTGGCCTTTAACCTATGATTTTTCCAGAAATAACCCTACATATAAAGAAAATGATGGACAGACCAAAAGAGGTTTTCAGGGCATATGTTTTGCATGCCCTTTTTATGAAATTTTGGTGGCTATGTTGACCTCGAGATCTTTCTTGTGATTTTCTAATTTGTGTCCTTATGTCCTCTGGTGCTTGATACATAATAGAATCTGTAGATGATTTGATTTAGGAATCCACTCAGTCATCCAAACCTTTTTTCTATCTATTGGAATACCTGTCTAGAACATCCTTTCCTTTATTTTGCATGTCCTTCAAAACTTTGCTCATTACTAAAATCTTGTTGAAAACTTCTTGCTAGATTATCAGCTCCATCATCATCTCCACCAATGGCCTCACTTGGTCCTCTGTATGGAGTAGGTACAAATGATAAATGCTTGTTTAATGAAATGGAATGGAATTCTTGATTAATTCAGTACGATTGTGATCATTTCTCTCCTCCATTACCAATAGACGCTTATCAAATTCTCAAATCCTATACACAGAATGACTACAGCCCATACTCTAAGTATAAAGCACAGTCCATACTCTCCCTCATCAGTGGACAGACAGTCTAGTTGTGGGGTTAGGAAATGCCCAACTGAAAAGGTCACTGCGATACAAGGCAGGGAAGGGGAGAAGAAGGCTCTCATTTCAGATGGCTTTCATTCCTTCCAGTAAAATCTGAGATCTTCATCCTTTCCATCTGAGGGGGAGAGGGAAGGATGAGACAGATGAGAAGAGAAGGTTTGAAATAGCTTCTGAGGGGAATGAGAGGAATCAATGAAGAAAAAAGAAGAGGTGCCTTGCTGCAGTGAGGGCCCAGTTGAATCTAGATAATATGAATTTATAGTGCATTTATTACAGTTATGTTATTTTCTCTAGTTTTATTTAGCATCCCATGAGTAGGAACAGATGAAGTAGATGGTGAGAATAATTCAAGGATAAGGTTTGGCAAGAGATGAGTGGCTCTAGAACAAAGGATCAAATGAATGAAGTCCTCTTCTCTGTATTTTCATGGCTTGTGCTTTGCTAATTTGAACATTTTAAGTTACCTTATCTCTCTGAGATGCCCTTCACTGTCTACTAATCAATCAGTCAATCAATAAGCATTATTAAGTGTCTCCCATGTGCCAGGCACAGAATCCTCAATACAAAGAGGGATTAATTCAGTTGAACGTTTATTAAGTAGTTACCAGCAAGGCACTGGATTCAGTGCTAGGAAGGGGAAAAGAAAAAGAAAAAATCTACCCTGAAGGTGCTTACATTCTATTGGATGCACACATATATAATTATAAAATATGTAAAAAATATTATGAACTAATTTCAAGAAGAAGAGAAGGTTAACTGCTGATGGGGACAGGAGACAGAATCAGAAAAATCTTTATTTGGGGGGTTCTTCCTAGAGCTGCCAATTTATCAATGTGGTTAAATGATCAGGAGATAAGGATTAAAATATTTCTGGTTCTGGGGCTCTTTCTCCGTGGTCATTGTACTGTCTTTTTGGGGGATATTAGTTCTTTTTCCTCCAGTGTTAATATAGTTGTCAGTCTACAGGTGCCCTACTTTTGTCATTAGTCACAAGTAGTGACAGATCTGAGCTGTCACTTCCTCTGCAAAGGGACTCCCAGTACTCCCTGGAGCTCCATTATCAGGAAGCTTGACTTGGTGACTGCCTCACTCCATTAAAAAAAGCCAGTTAGGAAAAAGAACATTTGGAGTCCTTGGTTGCCAGCTGTTTTCAGATACCTGGAAAGCTACCAGTGCTTGAAATTGATACAGGTCAGATTAAGTAGGCTCCCACCAGGTTGGGAATCAAAAACTCTCTTATGTTTGTTTGCCTCACACTCCTGTTTGTAGACAAGGTTGCTAGTAGGCATATGCTGAGCCGTACTTTTAGATAAGAAATTTCATTGATAAAAGAAATGCTTTATGATGTATCGTCTTTTCCTCTAACTGTGTAATATATGAATGGCTGGCCTCCTCAGATAGATTCAAAGGTCTTTGAGGGCAAGGACCATTGTCTTAAAAAAAAGAACTAGACACACAGCAGATAGACAATACATATTTGATTGATTTCTCCTGATTAATTCCTAGAAAATCCTAGATTATCCCTTGTTGAGTACCAAGGAATCATAGATTTAAAATTCAAAGAAATCTTTATAGGTTACCTAGTCCAAATTCTTTGTTTTACAGATGAGGAATTGAGGTCTGGGGGAGTTAAATGATTTGCAAATGTCCACACAACTAATAAGTATCAAAGGTGAGATTTGAACTAAGGTCTTCTTGACCCTGCACACTTACTCTAGGCTTACTCCAAGGGCCATATAAGGTGCTGCATTTTATAGGGGTTTTCAGGTCCTGGTTAAATGAGAAGGCCCCTGAGGTTCTTTCCACCTTTGAGATTACATCATCCTGTGTCAAGTAGGTGGGAGAGGCTTCTCATGAAGAGAATAGAATCACCACCAAAAATTTGCCATCCTTCCAATTCACGGTCATCTTTCTGTGACCATTAAGAACCTAGATCCTCAGCTAGGGGAAAGAAAATAGTAATTCGGTGTTAGTGGTAATGTGATTATTTTTTTCTCAGGTGGGTAGAAGGGGTACGTGAGGCCTCTGTATGCCTGTGACCGCAGGATATGGTAAATTACAGGTTTAGGTGAACATGTGGCTTGCGAGGGAATTATAGCCCATTCTCAAGTACGTGGCATGTGCTTGACTTCCTCACAGCTAGCCCCAAGGTCAGTGGAGTCTTATGACCAAGGTTACATGTGGGTTCCCCTTTTCCCCTTCCACTGAATGCTCTATTTTCCTCCCCCCACCAAGAGCTAATTCCCGCTTCTGATTGCTCCAAATAATGGTCTTTCTTAGGTCACAAAAGGAATAGTGTGTGTCCACATGGATGGGGCTCTTTGATGCTGTCACTGGAGACAATTTTATAATTACATTTGCTAGAGTTGCTGTCCGCATGTGCTGGCGATTCTGAGGAGTGGAGAGGGCTCTTTGAAACAGTATCCCACAGTGGATGATATTTCAGTCCTCCCATGCAGAGAGAATGAAGATTTCTACCAACCTGTACTTAATTTGGGTTGGTGGGGGAGCAGGAGTCAGGAATGAGTAAGGTAGCGCTCTCATAGTACAGTGAGCTATTTCAGAATGAAACTAATCAAAAAGGAGGAAGGTGATTCTGCTGTATCAGGGAACAGCACAGAATGTCGCCTGGTCTTATGTTGATGAAATATAATGAGAAAGAGTGGAGGATGCTTTTTATTAACAAGCAAGATCTTTTTTAAGGATGATTTTTTTCCTCTGGGAATCTGCACCTTGTGGGGTCACTGCCACGGCCACCCTGATGAGCCACCAGCCTGACCCCCTAGCTCTCCCTGGGTTTCACTGCTAGTTTCTGTTTCTCCAGGAACTGGCCCAAACAAAGTCCTTGCAGCACTGACTTTGCCCTTCAGGCTACTCCTATTGAATACTGTTTCCCTTTGTGTCCTGTCCTTGGCCAAAGGAGAGAGTGAGTTGATAGCTACTCAATAAATATTTGTTGATTTGATTTGATTTTGATTAACTTCTGTGTCTTAGTACATCCTCTTAGACTGGAAGGACTCTGATGCAGGATTTCTCTTCCTCTTCTTTCCATCATCTTTCTATGTTAGGATCATTATCTCTCTCTCTCTCTGACTTAGTAAAGTTCTTCGTCTCTATTTCTGTGTCTCTCTGTGCATCTCTCTGTATCTAAGACTTAGTGAGATTTTCTCTCCATCTCTGTTTCTCTATCTCTCTGACTTAGTGAGGTTCTCTCTCTCTGTCTTTATGACTTGATAAGGTTCTCTGTCTCTCCTGTCTTTCTCACTTAGTGATGCTCTCTCTGTCTCTGACTTAGTGAGATTCTCTCCCTGTCTCTCTCTCCCCTCCCTCCCTCTCTCTCTCTCTCTCCCTCTCCCTATCTCTCACCATTTCTCTTTGTCTCTCTGTTGACCTTCATGGACTCTAACTACCCTTTCAAATATATTTCTATTATCTTATGGTTTGATAACTTGACTGAGAACTGCCTGTTTTCAGAGAAGCTTCAACTTCAGGATTACCAGTAGCATTTTCACCTATTTCCAGTGGGATTGGATGTTCTACTTTTTGTAAAGCAGTTGGACCTCAAGGAGTTGGAGGACCGGGGCTGCTCAGATCCTAACTGGGACAAAGGGAGAAGAAGGACAAGAGAGAAGAGATGACTCCCTGAGTACAGTAAGAGTGGGAAAAAAGTTTTACAGCATCACAACATAGGGGATTTTTATGCCTGAAGGTGATTGAATATGTTAATAATTAATTTACCTTCTCAGAAGAAAAACTGCTTATATAAGGCAGTGTGAGGTTGTATACATGGGCTAGGAAATAAGGGGGCGATTTGATGTGTGTTTGTGGGAGGTGTCTGCTATTACCAGCAAGTTGACTTGGGCTCAGAGCATATGTCAGACCATTCCCTTAGTGTGTCACCTACTGAATGTCAAATAAAACTGAATCAAATGTATGAAGTATCCAAGTTGTGCTGAGCTCTGGGGCCATGACTGCAGAAATGAGATAACAATGTAGTTGTTTTATAGCTGCCTGGGAGAGCCACCTGGGAAACCAGTTACCAAGATACAGAAAGAATGAATGCCTTAAAATTATTGGTTCAGGGGTTCAGGAAAGGGAATTAGATCTTAGAGGTCAAGTCCAATCCCTTGTTTTACAGAAGTGAAAACTGAGGTACAGAAAATGGGAAGTGATTTGACCAGGAACATAGCTAGTAAGCATCTCAGGCAGGAGTCAAACCCAGGTTTCCTGATTCCAAGTTAAACCTCTCTCCATTATATCCAGCTGTCACTCAACAGTCTTTTTAAAGAGCCATGTGCCTGCTAAGATGGACAGTGATGTTTCAGAGAGAGAAAAGATGTAGAATTTTAGTGCTCCTAGGAAATCAAATGATAGTTCTTTTCCAAAAATGGAATGGACCACCTCGGGAAATAATAATTATAATAATAACTGACATTTCCATAGCTCTTTGAGGTTTGCAAAGCTTTTTACATGATTATCTAGTTTGATCCTTACAACACAACCCTTTGAGGCAGAAGCTATTGTTAGCCGTATTTAATAGATGAGGAAACTTGTCTGAGAGGTATGGTGACTTGCTTAGAATCCCGTGTCTAGTATCAGAAACAGGATTGGAACTCAGGTCTTGCTGACTTAAATTCAGCATTCTGTCTACTATTTTCATTCATTCATTGGAGCTCAGTTCTTTCTAACTCAAAATTCGTTCATTCATTCATTCAACCCATCATTCTCTGTGCATAGTCATAAAGTCAGAACCAGAAGCCATATAGCTAAGTCATTGCAGAGAGGCGGATTTCAGCTTGATAAGAGAAGTTTCCTTATAGTTTAGGTCAGGGGTGGGGAACCTGTAGCTTAGAGGCCTCAGGTTCCCAACCCCTGGTTTCTGTAATGGAAGTAGATGCCTCAGGATTGGTGGCAAGCCCTCAGTGTTGGGAATCAGAGGAGCAGGTCTGAAGTTCAATTTTCCTTCTTTGCAGGTCCCCAGAATTAAATAACTATGGAGGATCTGAGAGTCTGGCTAGCTTAAACCAATATCTGAATGGAGAGACTCCTTGATAACATCCCTAACAAATGGTCCTCCGGCCTTTGCTTGAAGACCTCTCCTATGTCTAGGAGATTTTACCTTACACTGAGCCTAAGTCTGTGCCCCTATACTTTCTGTCCATCATTTGTAGATTAGTTTTAGGGGGCTAGCCGGAAAAAAAGACTAACCTTTCATCTACAAAATAACCCTTAAAATACTTGGGAGAAAGCTATCCTCACTACTATTTTCACCTCCAGAATGAACATCATCAGCTTCTTCCCCATATGGTGTTTTCTTCAGTGCTCTACAATCTCTTTCTAATAATAGCTAATAGTAGTAGCTAGCATTTTTATAGCACTTAAAGTTTACTGAGCACTTCACAAAGATTATCTTATTTTATCCGCACAACAACCCTAGGAGAGAGGAGCTATTAATATCTCTCTTTTATGGATCTGGATACTGAGGCAGACAGAGGTTAACTGGCTTGCCCAGGGTCACATGGCAGGTCTTTCTGATTCCAAGACCAGTGTTCTATCCACTATGCCACCTAAATGCCTTCAAGTACATTTATGACTTAAAAAAATTTTATGACTAATATGGAAATGTTTTACATGATTGCACATGTATAAGCTATGTGTGATTACTTACAATCTCAGGGAGGGGGAGGGAAAGGAGAGAGGAAGGAGGAAGGATAGAATTTGGAGCTCAAAACATTTTTAAAAAGCTAAAATTTGATTTAATATGTAACCGGGGAAAAATAATTTATGTTTAAAAAAATTTGGTCTATGGTCTGCACCTCTAAGACTGTCATTTCTTTTTCTACTTCTTTAGATCCTTAAAAGCCTCTCCACCATATTTCTCCCCCTAGTCTCCTGACTTTCATCAAAGAGTCATTTAATTTTAAGTATAATGCTTGTTCTGTTCTCTTTTTAAAAAATCATTCTTTTTTAATTTGAATAAGATATACTCTCCCAGAATTAAATTCTAATAATTTCTCCTCTTAGGTCTTTGAATTTCACTCACATTTAAATATATAGAGTATCCCAGATATCTTTAAGGTTTAACAGCTTAAAACTGCACTAAGATTTCTGGGACACCCTGTATAATGTTATTCCAGGCTCACCTTTGATCTGCTTTACCTATTATGTTCCCTTTGAATAATGTATATGCTTTCAGATCTAAATTCCAGTCAAGTGTCCAAACCAACCAATCTTGGTGTTACCCATGAGATCAAATTTGCCTTTAGGATTTCTAATTTACCATGTTTATTTTCTAGGTTTGGAGCATTTAATTGTAAACATCTAACACCACAGGTTACCTTGCTGACTGTTTTCTTGACTATTGTCTCCCTGTAATTTCTTTGATTCTACAATCCAGGGAACTACATCTCAGTACTGCCCCCCACCTCAACAACTTCATCCAATCCAATCAACATTGAGTGTCCATTGTGTGTGCCAGGCACTATGCTAAGCCCTGGAACTCCATATAACCTTTGTCATATTCTCCTCTATTGAAGTGACTGGATTGGGGCAGTCATCTGCCCCCCCTTAGAAAAATTTTATGAAGTGTATTTGCAGAAGCATAACTAGCAATTTTGGTGCTTGAGGCAACCAGTATGAGACATGAGACATGCCTTCAAAGCATTTCTGTTATTCATGATATGGAAATAATATAGATTCAGCAAGTATCAAACACAAGGCTTCTGAGAACCTGGAAGAACTCCCTTCACCATCCTAAATAGGGACACACTTGGACACTAGCTCTATTGAGAAGAGATCCTAGAATTCTACAAACCTTTGAGACCACCAGAGGAAGCTACCACTGGGATGAAGGTGGGGAATATGGGGGTGTGAAAAAAGGGGGAAATATGCCATCTGGCAGCTTCCCACTTTGATTAATTATTCTTGTTAACTAGGTGCTAAAACTCAGTTGTTTCCATCCGTGTTGCTGAAGGAATGAAATGTCCAAAATGGAAATGTGACCAATTTGAAAATTGTGTAGTGTTTCAAACCATTATTTAACATTTTTGTGCCTTCTAAATTTTGATGCTCTGTGACGAAGCCCCAGTTATACTGATCCATTTATGGCTTTGATAGGGAATGCAAGCTCCTTGGAGAAATGAATGAAAATAAATTTATTAGGCACTTACTTTGGGGCAAGCACTATACAAGAAATACAAAAGAGAAACAGCTAAACAGTCCCTGCTCTTAATGAACTTATTATAGTCTACTTGGGGCAAATAGCACATAAAAGAAAGTTCAGCTTTAGGAAACATTGAAAAGCTTAGAAATCCTAAGGGTGCTACAGAGGGCCAGGCAGCAAGACCCAGGCATCCTTAGATTACTTCAGTAGGTCAGATGACAATCGATGGATAGAAACTGGCCACATTGTTAGGCTTGGTGGTCTTCCATCTTACCGTATATAGAATTAGAGATTCTTATGGGAAATATCTCATGACTCCCAAGCCATGTGAGCAGTCAAACATCCTGGAGAGGTCTGAGCAACCAAGGCCAGAGCTGGGAATAGGGGCTAGGGGGTAGGCTGTACCTTACCATTAAGTCGACACCTAAGAAATGCTTGTTGATTGATTTATTGGTCTCTAATTTTCAATATTTACTCCCTCCAAGTGTTACTACTAAGGGCATCCGAGATAGCAGTTCAATCAGGAGTGGTAAAAAGAATATAGTATATAAACTCAGAAGGCCAGGGTTAAAACTGAAGCTTTGCTTCTTTCTACCAATGTGGTCTTGGGCAAATCACTTAACCTCCGTGGGCCTTAGTTCCCTCATCTTTAAAATGAGAACGTTAGACTAGGTGACCTCTGAGAGGTCCCCTCCAGCTCTGAATCAATGGTCATTGCCAAAGCAAAGACAAGTGAAGCAATTATTCAGGGAAAATATCTGTCTCCATTTGTCTAGAAAGAGTTGTATATTTGAGGTCATAGAAAACCTTTCATTTGGATTATCTGGATTATAACACCCTGATTATCCCTAATAGACAGAATTAATTGTCTTGGAAGGTAGTGAGTTTCCCTTCAGAGTGGTTTTTCAGATGGAGACTGGATAATCATTTGTCATCTTATTTCAGTACAGCTAAGTTCTAATCAGCAAAAACAAAGAATCCCCTGAAGTGGTTGTGTGTTAATAGCACTCAAAGTTATAATTATATGAAATATGGTAATTGATTCCAGCCCAATGAAAATATGAAGTGCAATTTCGAATAATGCAACCCCTTTAGGGGAATCATTATTCTCACTAATTGGAGTCTAGCTTATATGCAGGGGCGTGCTAAAGTCAGCTCTAACCTATAAATGGTTAGATTTTCAGTGTGAGGCTTTATACCTCAGAAATGGGCAATTGCTACAAGTCAGGGCATGGTTTATTATTTTATTGTTTATCTTTTTATTGATTGTCTAGATTTAAGCATGGCAGCTGGAGTAAATGGAGTTTAGGGCCTGGAGTTAGCAAGACTCATCTTCCTGAGTTCAAATCTGGCCTCAGGGTAGCTAGGTAGCACAGTGGATAGAGCACCTACCCTGGAGTCAGGAGAATCTGATTTCAAATCAAGCCACAGACACTTACTAGCTGTGTGACCCTGGCAAGTCACTTAACCCTGTTTGCTTCAGTTCCTCCTCCGTAAAATGGGTTGGAGAAGGAAATGGCAAACCACTCCAGTGTCTTTGCCAAGAAAACCCCAAATGGGGTCTTGAAGAGACTCAGCAACAACAATTACATTTAAGAAAGTATTAATAATGCAGATTAAACTTAAAAGTATGTTCATACTCTTTTATTTTTTTTCCAGAGAGCCCAGTTGTTAAACATTTACTACCATACCCCTATATTGTTCTGTAAATAGTACTTGAGCTCAATAGGAGCATAAGAGAAGGCTCAGGGAATAAAGTCATCACCAGACTGGAGGCCTGGTGATGGTAAGATAATACTAAACACCACCACCTATTTGCATAGCTCTTCAAGGTGTGCAAAGTACTTTGTATCTATTATCTCATTTGAGACTCACAAATGCCCCTGATAGTTTATATATGCATATATGTGTATGTGTATATATATATATATATATTCAATAAAATAAGTCAACAAATACCTACTGTGTACCAAATACCTTGCTAGGTACTGATGTCACACACAAAAATGGAAACTGTTACTGCCATCACAAATCTTGCGTTCTATTCAAGGAGACAACATGAATAAAGAAATAGAAATAAAGCAAATACAGGTTTAAAAAAATCATGAGGGAAGGGCATAAACAGAGTAGGGATAGACCTTTGATATGTTTCAGCTCTGAGATTTTATGTTCGGCAGTTCAGATCATTTGGTTTATTTGAGGAACAGGGCCTAGGAGACAGTTGGAAAGGCTATGGTTTTGACTTGCCTGTATTCTGGAATTGGTGACTATTATCTGTCCAGTCTCCTGAGTGTCATCCAGGGAAAATGTTACTGTCTGACTTCAGAAATTGTCCCCACAAGTTGAGGCCAGAAAAGCATTGGGATGATGGGGCAGGTCAGGAACTAAAAGACTCACTTCTCTCTGGCACATCCTTAGAGTGGATGATGACCTATTTGTGTCAGGAGGATACTTGGAGAAGAAGATAAACTGTTCACAGAGGGCATCAATTAGTGTGGACTATGATGTCACTGTGATAGGTGACTATGGGAGGTCAGCCTGGCGGGGGCCTCTGTCTTTAGTGATGTCACCGGCAGTGGCTTGACTCCAAATCAAAGATGTTTTTTTTTTTCTTACATTGTTAATTTACTATGTATTTTTTTATGAAGGTCAGAGGATTAATGGATTTCATATCCCAGTAGTGTCATTTTGAGTTTCTGTGTTGTTCCTGGGTTTTCTATGGAGAACTGCTTTGTACAGTTAGTGACATCATCTCCCTCGATTTACTGTCCCTATCTCCTCAGATTATCTTTTATTTATGTATTTGTTTATGTGCTGTATCTCCCTCCCCCCAGGAGAATGCAATTCGATTTAATGTAACAAGCATTTAAGTCTATACTATGTGCCAGAAACTGTGCTAGGACTGGGACTGCAGAATTTAAAATGAATGTCTATGTCAAGGGGTTTTCATTGTCAAAGGAAACAGCAATACACAGCTTTGTAAAAAATACAAAGTATAGGGGCAGCTAGGTGGTCCAAAGGATAGAGCACAGGTCCTGGACTCACAAGGTTCTGAGTTCTAATCCAGATCAGACATGTGCTAGTGTGTGACCCTGAGCAAGTCACTTAATCCCAATTGCCTCTTCCCCCCAAAAATACAAAGTATATGTAAAATAAGTAAAAAGTAATTTGTACTCATAATTAGAGTAGTGAGGAAAGGCATCTTAGAGGAATTGGTAGTAAAGCTGAGCCTTGAAGGAAGCTCCCAGTGGTGGAACTGAGAAAGGAGAGTGCCCCAGGCATGGGCAACAGCTTTGTCTAAGGCACAGAGGAGATGTCCTATATGAGGAACAGTAAGTAGGCCACCTTAGTCTGCATATGCACTAAATGAGGAGGTCTAAGGCAGAAGCAGTCTGGAGAGGTGGCCTGCATCCTGATGGGGAAGGACTTGAAATACCAAGCAGTGTTTATAGTGTATCACAGAGGCAAGGGAACCCCTAGAATAGCAGGGGATGATTAAGGGACTGAATTGATCAGACCTGTGCTTTGCAATGTAAACTCCTTGAGGTTGAGGATTATTATTATTATTATTATTATTATTATTATTATTATTATTATTATTGTCTCTGTGGCCCCAGCACATGGTTTAGTAGATATAGATTTGGAACTTGGGAAGGCCTAGGTTTGAATTCTCCCTGTGTCTCTGAGCAAGTCCCAGAGCCTTTGTTTCTTCTTCTGTAAAATGGATATGATAATAAAAGCACTCATCTTACTCAGTTGTTGCAAATTTCAAATAAAATTTTATGTGTGTGTGTATATACACACACATATATGCATATATGTATATATATAGTGCTTTGCAAATCTTAAAACCCTGTGTAATTATTTATTATTATTATTGTTAAATGTTTATTTAATTACATTGAATCTTCCCCTGCTTATCAGTTTGTATCCTTTGTTACTAGTATACTTGTCCATAGTTTATGCCATTCTATTGCATTCTCTGCTTGTAACTATGTGAATTTTCCCCTGTTTTCCTCATTAGTTCTGTAGCCTTAAGCCACCTCTATGTTCATATTAGAAACTCATCTTAAGTTTTTCAGGAACTCTGCCTACATTGAATGAATGAATGAACAAAAAGGTGTTAATTAAGCACTTACTTGGGTGCTCAGCTCTGGGGATACAAAGAGAAAAACAAGACAGTCCTTTCCCTTAAGAAGTTCATATTCTAATGGTAGGTAGAGAGGGAGAAGACACATCTAAGTTTCAGTTGGAAGTCAGATGAAAAGTACCATCTTTCCTTAGGGTGTGGGGACAAAGGAGAAAAATAATTCAGGGTACAGCTCCCCGTTCCTTGGGTGTTCAGTAAAACTCACACTTTTAAAAGATGAGTCAAACACTGTATAACAACACTTTGCTGTGCATTGCAATATAGTATACCTAACAAACATGTATTAATAATCCTCTGTGAGTTATGCTCTGTGCTAAGCACCGGGTATAGAAAGTTTAATAAAACTGTGATACCTGTCCTCTGGGAGTTTATAGTCTAGTGGGGGATTAAGACCAAATCTGAAAAATCTGTTCTATGCAATCTTCCATGACAAGTGAATGCAGAAGAATGGCAAGAATGAATGACCAGAGAATTACAAAATGAAGTCTACTTAAGGAAGAAGGTTGGTTGTTCCGAAGCAGGGGAGAATCAAGGAAAGCACTCTGAAAGAAGATGGAAACGTTGAGCTCTGAGAGACTTTGAGCTAGGCTTTAAATATGGAGAGCTCCAATGTTTTCTTCTCACTTTAAAATGGGAAGGGAAATCATTCCTAAACAAAGGGAAGGAGTAATGAGACCTCATTGCACTTTCTAGGGATTAAAAGGCTACGTTTTCCTGTACTGTAGAGTACGTCAAGAGCAGTTATATAGGAGAAAGCTGCAAAGGTAGGCTATTGGAAAGCCTTGAGTGCCAGGAGAAGAGACTGAAATAGGCTTGGTTGATAACAGAGTACCATAGAATTGTCTGTTACCAGACTAAGGTCAGAGGAGTGGGCTTTTGTTCTTTTGAGCTGCACATGTAACTTAGAGAAAAGTGGGAAGTCAGTGGGAGGAGAAATAGAGAATTTGTATGGTTTCACTGGATTTTTAATGGGTAGAATGAGGTAGTTCTGCCCCTAAAGTTTTCCAAAGGGAATGTCTGGAGATGAATTAAGCATTGATTTTTAGTGACTTAGGTGTCCAGATTCTAGTAGGTATCTTGAATTTTAGGTATCTAGACTTATGAGTTGGTTCTCATCTCTTTGATCAGGAAGATAAATGCCACAATGGAGGAGGTCATTTGGAACTTGTTATATATTACACCATATGTGAAGTTTAGTGGGTTGCAATCTGTGTCAATGGAGAGAATATTTGAATTGATGAGCTCACTGGTCCATTTGAATAGTTAGGTATGTAATGTACCTTTTGCAGCAACAGAGGAGACAATCTGGACAAGAGCAGCAACCCTTCCCAGCTGACTGTAGACCATGGCCAATAGGTACCCATTAAGGCCCTTAGTGCATGATTTATAAGATCTTATCAGAAAATTGGCTTGCTTGGTTGGATATAGCTATGGATAATTCCATGGCCTAATCCTCTGGAACAGGCTATTCCAGAGCAGCTTTGTCATGAAATATCCCCAGGAGTCTAACTGTGAGAGCCAGTCGGAAAGTTGGAAAGTGACCAGTGCTGCCAATACTCTTCTCATAGTAAATTCACATCCCTGTACTGAGGACTGATGGGGTACTTCCCCTCCGAGTGTTACAGGGCAAATAGCCTTTCATGGAATGGAGCTGAGGAGTGAGGCTTTCCAAAATGAAGTCACCAAGGAGCTATAACTGTGGGGCATTGATTAATTAGTGGCTTCTACAGCCAGGTTGGAAGCTAAAGCTGGCATGTGAATATCTCCTAGGAAGCTGGTTTAATATCCACAAATAAAAGGAAAGAGAATGAAGTTTGATCACCAAATTAAAGACTTGAAGTCCAAATCTCATGCCTCGAGCTGATGGATTGGTATGAAAATAATGTATTTGTTGTTAAGAAGACTGATTTATGGTGCTCACAATATGGATGTTTTGCTAATATTATTTCTTCTTTTTCCCCTAACTTAAAAAAAAGGTGATGAGAGCAGAATTGCAACATGTGTGGGGTGGGGAGGGGGCATGGAGAACAAGTTGTCCTGAGTTGACCCTGAGGCTACCTGAAAAGGTTGGGAGAGTTCACATACCCTGGAGGCATGTTGGCCCAGGCTTTGTAATTCTGGAGAAGTAATTCATTCTTGGGGAGAAAATGGAAGAGTAAAGCAAAACTGGTGATCACAGCAGAAAGGACTTGGAGCACCTAGGGGAGAGCAACCAGGTGGGGAACTAACTATAAATAGTACCACAGTGGTAACTAGTAGGAAAGAGCATTCGCTATCATTGTCCCTTAATGGAACCCCAAGAAGGAAAGTTACCATAAGTCCTTTGGATCCCTGGATCCCATACAGATCCCTGGGCAGGACTGGCTTTTGGGGAAGAATGTAGTATTTTAACCTTCTGTAGGCTCAGGTGCAAGTTCTGTGTCTTTAATTGGAGGGAAAAAACAAACATGCTCTCTGTTTCGTATCCTGCGATCTTGTGTGTTTATAAGGGTAGTTAATAATCTGTGTTTGGTGAGTGTCAGAACCTGACATTCTGTGGCTTTATCTGGGTGGGGGCAGATGAGTTAAAGAAAAGTAAGAAGTCCCCAAAGTATACCAGGGTCTTTCATATCAGAAGGTAACCTCTGATACAAAGGTTTTAAGCAAGGGTGTGCTGGAGCCAGCTCTTGCTGTCTTATGAAAGTCCATTGTTAATTTTTTAGAGTGAGTATTTATTCTGTGGAAATTAGTAAACTGCCAAATTTTATTGATTGTCTGGATCTAAGAAGGTGATAGAGAAAATGTAATAATGCAGATTAAACTTGAGTGTGTCCCCCATTTTTTGAAGAGCTGGCGCTGTTTTTGAGGGCAGGGACCATAGTAACCAAAACAAGTGAAACTATGTCTGAGAGCTCATTTCCATGTCCAAGGAAGCCTTCTCAGGCAAGTGGGTCCTGTGAGCATCAGGTACTAAGAAATCATATAAGAAGTAACTGATGGTATAGTAGATGAATACTAGACCTGAAGCCAGGAAGACCTGAGTTCAGATTCAACCTCAGACATCATCTCTTTGATCCTGGGTGATATACTTAACTTCTGTTTGAGCCAGTTTCCTGAACTATAAAATGAGGATAATTATAGCCTCTACTCACAGGGTTATTGTGAGGATCAAATATGATAATATTTGTAAAAAACTGCTTAGAACGGAGCCTGGCACATAGTCGGTGCCATGTAAATGCTGATTCCCTTTCCTTCCCAAGAGGATTTGGAATCTTTTTTTTCCTATTTTATTTTAAGGTGTATGTAACTTGCTACTATTTAACTATCTATGCATCTTATTTATCTGAGACCACACATCCCATGAAGACAAGGAAGGTGTTTCCTAGTCCTATCATGCCACACTCCATTATACACATTGAATGAAAGTCAGACAGGGTTTCCTCCCCAAGACAGAGAGATGTGTCTCTGGATCTCTGGACATGAAAGTTCAAGATTTAAAAGCCCTTGTGAAAGGGCACTGCTGGAATGGGAAGTCTGGAGGTTTCCAAAAATAGTATTCTGGACTCAGAGACTGAGGCAGCCTTGTTTTAATTTTAGGGGTTGGAATAATGACAGCTTCATGAACAACCAAATAGGCACTCGCAATTCAGCTTGGGAGATTGTGGTCTGAGACCTAATCTTGTGTAGTCTAAGCATGTAATAACATCTGATGGTGCTCCCAATTATCCTGTGACAGCCTTCACTTTGCGTTCTATTTCAGAGAGTCTTCCTATCTGGGAACAAGTGACCACAGGCACTAGGATAAGATGGAATTGAGAAGTAATGTAGTTTGCAAGGCATTTCAGGTCTGAGCTGACCAGATTCCCATTCTAAAGACGGGAAAGCAATGGGAAGGTCATTGACCTGGTTTCTGGGGAAAGGAAGGGGCCTGCCATTTTTCAGGCAGTCTGAGCACTCTGGGCACTGATTCAGCAGTTTTGAGATTCTCTGGGTTTCTCTAGAGAAATTTAGTAGAGCAGAAGGATTATATGGCCACTTTCTTTATTGGAAAGAACTTCAACTGGGAGTCAGAGAAGGCCTTGGTCTTTTCACCTCTGTCTCTAGCACTTAACTAGTTGTGAGCTTGTATAGGTAACTTAAATTCTCTAGATCTCCATCTCCTCATGTATAAAATAAGGCCTTTGGATGGATCATTAAAGGATCATTAAGGTTCTTTTAACCCCAGCACTCTGTAATTCTTGGGGCACAATTACTAGCTCAGGGCATCTTAAAAGAAGACATTTTATTCACGAGGGGAAAAACATTTTCAATTGAGGCAGAGAAGGCTGATTATTTCCTTGTCTTGGTAGATTAGGTGCCTTAGCCTCAGGCTTATGCTGGTAGTGGATTTTTTCAATATGGCTGATGAAGAGATTGCTCTCATAACATCATATCTAATTATGGGCACTCAGCAATAAGGTATATGAGCTGAATGATTTCTTGAAGATAGAGGGTTAAATATTTATTCTTTGGTCTGAACCTAGGCATATATCACAAAGAAGTCATTGATAACAGACACTTGACACGTATTAGCTGTGTGACCTTGGGCAAGTCACTTAACCTCAATTGCCTTGCCTTTCCCCTTCAAAAAAAGAGAGAGAGAGAGAGAGAGAGAGAGAGAGAGAGAGAGAGAGAGAGAGAGAGAGAGAGAACCAAAATATATATGAAAATATTTATGGCAGCACTTTTAGTAGTAGTAAAAAAAAAACAAAAAAAAAAATAAACCCCTACAACAACAAATAAAGCAAGATAGATAGATATCCCTCGACTTACTAGACAAACTGAGGTACAGGGTTTTAATGGGATGTTACTTTGAGATAAGAATTCATAAACATGAGGAATACAGAGAAGCATGAGAACACTTAGTTGAACGGATACAAATTGAAGTAAGTAATATACACAATCACAGGGTAAGTGGGGGGAGAGGGGATCAATAAAATAATCGAAACTGAACACTATGAAATTATAATGACCAGGCTTGGCCTCCCAAAAGAGACATCAGAATGCACCTCTCTCCCCTCTTTGCACACATGACTGTGGGTGTGCAGCATTGCATATAATGCCAGATTTCATTAATATGTTGGTTAGTGTTATTCAGCTGGGTTTTCCCCCCTCTTTTTTATTCTTTGTAAAAAGAGGTGACTCCCTAGCAAAAATAATGGAGAGAGACATATATTGGAAAATGCTGCTGAATTAAAAATTAAAAATTTTAAAAAACCACAAAAACAACAAAAAAGATTGTGTCAAACTGAGATGCTTTTAATTTTAAATTGTCCTCTCTTGTATGTAACCACTACACTGGAGCACTCTGGTTTGAGGAAACATCTCTCTGGCATCAGCCAATAGATGTGAGATTATGCCACTAGTGTCCTAATTATGCCTCTAGTACATAACTGTCTAGTTTGTGGTGTCCACTGCACATTTCCACTTGTCATTCCTCTGGTTTCTTGTCATTCACAAGATTGTCAACTCAAAAAGAACATGGGCCATATCTATTTGGATTGCTGGGGGTGAGGCCATATGTGTCAGAAGACCCTCACACACAACACCAGAACCTTATTTGAACACTGCCCTCCACAGATAAAATTCAATACAAAGTAAGTCTATCTTGGGTGCCAGCCAAGGGGATTTGGTTATTGATATACCAAAAATACTTTCAGCCATAGTAATCCCTGTGTCAGACATTCCCTCCTGATACAAAGGACCCAGATGTAATTGGAAGATTTCACATTTTTCTGACTTGATGCATCCTCTCAGATGAGACCTGAAAACTTCACTATCTGGCACTTCTCCAGAGATACCCACCTTTCCTGTGTGTTCAGCTGATGAGGATTCCAAAGAGTGAACACTTTTATTTACATAGAAAAGATTCACATCTAGCCCCCATGGAGAGTTAAGAAACAAGTTCTTGTTCCATGGTCCAACCTCTTCAGGGAACCTGCACAGTCTCCATGACATTTGGTGTTCCCTTGGGTGGGTGCTCAATAAGGGAGGGAAAGGAGGTTGGCCTTTGCTTTTCTACATCTATACTCTGAGCTGCTTTATTCTTTTTTATATTAGCAGTTTTCCTTTACTCGTCAATCCCTATAACAACTTCTATTCCCAGCAGTATTAAAAGTTCTCTGCCTCACTGTGGCTGACCTCAGCTGTTTCACTATCTCTTATTTTTCTGCCCTACTAATAGGTGCTACTCCTGCTTTCTCACCTCAAACCATCTCTTGGGCTTCTCGACTTTGGAGTAATGACCAGCCTTTGTTGACAATGTTACAGCTTTTTAATGGCTCACAAAGGCAGAATGTCTCTAGGTGTTTAAGACTTCTGTTGTTTTAGACACTCAAATTCTGTGGTCCCACCCTTCACCCAGATCTTCATTGGTGACTGTAGGAATTTCTTGCTCCTGAGTCACTTAGATGTGTCTCTTGTTTCTTATTCCAAGGTTGGCTCATGGAGAATTTGCAGATTATGTGAAAGCTGTAGTTTCTCTCCTCCCTTCTTCCATTCACAAAGGCTCTGTGTGCCTCCTAGTCTATCAGCGAATTTTATGTTTTAAGTTTTTTAGGGTTTACAGAGTTAATCCTATTCTTTCTCTGTTTGTCTGTCCTCCCAGATTTCACTAGGTCATCTGGGCTGGGCTATTCAAGTGTCTGATGACTAGAACTTCAGTAGGGAGGAGAGAAAAGCTTGTGGGATTCCTGGCTAAGTTCTTCTAGCACTGGTACTTCTGTCTCAGAGAGAAAACACATCAGTGAGTTTGACAACACCTGTATTAGTCTGCCAGTGACCCTCCTCCCTCCCACTTTATAGTTAACCAATGGTGTGACTATAAATGAGCAATTACACTTACCCTTTCCACATCCAGGGGTGAAGGGCACAGCACCCCCTTGATCTGGAAAATCCATGTAAAATTTTTTTGGCCTTCCCTTCATACCAGAGAAGAAGTCTGAATTTTTTTTCTTTTTCTCATATGGAGTATTTAAAGTACCCATATTGTAAAATTTGGGTTGATATTACAGAATACTATCTGTATATATTATGCATTTCTGAGTCTTTAAACTTTTTCTGTGTCATCTGGTGGCCTTCACATGTTGTCTGCAGCTTCCCCAAAACTCCCCCCAAATTCCCATTTAATTTCTTATGCCAATGCCTGATATATCGAAATCGTGATGAGAAAAGCTGCAATTTGGAAGGGATAACTGTAATTTCTCTGGATCTCAGTTTCCACATCTGCTAAATGAGGGAATTGGATTGAATAACTATTAAAATACCTTTCAGTTCAGTGCTTCTGTTACTCTAAAGTCCCGTGTTTTGCTGGTGAAATGAAGGCGTTGCCTAGAAGGCCCTAGAAAATCAGAATCTTCTCCTATCTACCCTTTTTTTCCTCTTTTTGCTTTTTGGAGGGCAATTGGGGTTAAGTAACTTGCCCAAGGTCACACGGCTAGGTTTTTGTTTGTGTATGCGTTAAAGTGTCTGAGGCCAGATCCGAACTTAGGTCCTTCTGACTCCAGGGCTGCCGCTCTACTCACTGCACCACCTAGCCGCCCCCCTATCTACTCCTAACAATTACTCTCCCCCTCCTTTAAACCAGGGACTCTCCTTTATCCCAGAAGTTGACTGTTCCTTCTAGAAGAAGGCACTTAAAATCCATTTTATGTTCTTTTATGGGTATGGCCTATTGAATTTGGCCAAGTGTGTGGTAGGTATTTTACAAATCCCAATCCAAGGTTGGATTAGGATTCTAATAAGCACAGCTAGAAAACTTTTCTTTCTTTCTGTTTTTTTTTTTTACCCTTCAAGAGAACTATTGCCAAGGAGAATCACACTTCCCGTTCATCTGTCTAAACTGAGTTGACACTTTAAACAAAGTGAGTGTAATGTGGAGGATTTTTGAAAGTAAGGGGCCTCTTTGGGTTATAGTTGGTGGGATTTTATACATTCTCTGAAGTTTTGAGTTATTTCCAGAAAATTCATTGGTAAGAAAAACCTCCAAGTACATCGAACAAGAAAACCACTTAATTAGCAACTCAGGTGAGTGAGCACTCTTGGAAAAAGGAGTTGTGTGATTTTAGAGGAGAGACAGAAGGCCAGGGGAAACGGCCTTACCATAATTAGCTTTGTAGCCCAAATCAAGTTTCCCCTTTTCTTTTGCTCCTGTGTTGTTATTTCCTGATTATTTCTGTGAAATCAGATCTATCTGGGCATTGGTTCAGCTGCTGCCCACCTGTCAAGGCAGACTTAAAATGTCAGGGAGAAGAGATTGCATCGCTGCTTCTCAAGGAGTAAACAAACACACAAACCTTTGGATTGATTGGTTATTGTTTTGTTTTCTTCCGTCCTTCCTACTTGTGTTAATCATTTTTTCTAAGCACTGGAAGCCTGAACTGGAATGACAGTAATTGCCAGTCATTTAAAAATAACTGAGTAAAACAGTTTCTTGTTCCTTATAGAAAGGTTAGAATGCTACATAGTAGATGTTTAATAAATGCTTCTTGGTTGGTTGGTTAGTTAATTGATTAGAACCATCTTTACAGGCTAAGATAGCTCTGAAGGGCAGTGTTAACAGGGAATCTGGAATCAGAACTCCTATACCTTTAGTGATTACACTATAGTAGTTACAGTCTTAATTTCAGGAAAGCAAATGATTCATTTAAGGAGGTTTTGTAAAGGATTATCCTTTTTTCGGACCCTGTGCATAGACTTGAGGTTCAGGAAAGTGAGGCTACCTTATTCATATTATATTGCAGTAGCAGTTTGACCTTTGGAATAAAAATGGGATTGATTCAGAGGAGTAATTGAATTCATCAATCAATTGATCAACATGCATTTATTAAATACCTACTGTATCTTGCAATTCATTTATCCTTTCTAGACCTCAGTATCTTCATGAAAAAAATAAAATAAAAATGAATTTGACTCCATGACTTACAAGCTTTATTCCAACTTCAAATCTATGATTTTGTGATTCTCTCTAATCTATTTCCCATATGACAGGCCATCAAATACTTGATGATCATGATTCCAGCTCAGCTTTGTCTCCCCTGGCTAAATATTGTCTCCTTTCTTTAGCTGATTCTCATAAGTTGATCTCAAGTCTCATCACCATTCTGGTTGCCTTCCTCTGGACAATCTCCAGTATATCAAGGAGACTTAGGAATCATCTAATCCTTCTCTCCCTACCTCCTCCCTTGTTTTACTGAGAAGGAAACTGAGGCCCACAGAGTTGAAGTGTCACATAGACAGTAAGTAGCAGAGATGCCAGGATACAAATGTCAGTCCTGCTACTATATTAGGTTTACAGTAAGTCTACTAGTCAGGGGTGTGGAAGATACCTACAAAAGTCAAGTGTTCACGTTGGCCTTATGAATATTAGCCTTTTTCTTAGAGGGGAGAAGCAATCCAAAATGTGTCATAATTATCCATCTAGGCTAAAGGATGGCTTAAGTTCTCTGCAATCTCAAGCTGGATCCCTGAGGTAATTATGTTCCTCCACATACACGCACAAGCACTTATATTCACTCACACACCCACCACTTTGTTACAGTGTCAGACTAGAGACTTTCTCCACATATTGGGACTTGGCAGGTGAGGGAGAGAACTCTTGTTTCCAAGTATAATTTTGGCTAGGGATGTGTATAGTATTTGTGGGTCACTTTGGGCCAAGAACTTCACATGTGAGCATTGCCATGTAGGAGAGGAGGCCCATGTTTATTTGATTTTGAATCTGGGTGGCTTAGAATAGTTTGGGTGGGTTTCCGCCATCCCTAGGAAACAGGAGACACTTGAGAAGCTTGTGTTGGCACTTGGACAAGACCGCCCTACTCCAGAGTTTATCACCTCCCACCGTCCCTGGAAGCCTCTTCCCCATTGTTTTTTTTTTTTTTTTCTTTACTAGTTCTTTACCATGTCTGCTTTTTCTGCCAGGCTTTAGCTGAGACTCGGAGAAATGTTTGCATCCCTTTTCCAAATTGCAGGCAAAAAAGGGATGGGAGTTAAGGGAGGGAATGAGGTTTGGTGGGAGAAGTTAAGGGAAACAGCACATGGGAATGGTCTAGTGATGTGGGTTGAGGAAGTAATTTCATGTGATTGCTGCTCACCGACATCCAGCCTCACTCTCTGTGTACCCACTCAGTCAGGGCACAGAGCCTTCATTTTTGTAGACTGTAACCCCATTGTGAAGTTATGTATTCTGGTTGTTTGAAAAGTAGCATTTTCTGGATTTTTAATGGTGGTTCAGGACAGTCTAAACACTTAGACTTTTCCAGGCGTGTCCCCCTGAGAAGCTGTCCCTGTGGAGAAGGGAGCTGAAAACTCAGTGGTTCTCTCGCAAGCCAAGAGCCCAGACAATTCGCTTTTTTCACAGATTTTTCTCTGTGCTTCACTTTCTTCAACTAAAAATAATGAGATGGGAACCAATTGGCTCCCAGATCCCTTCTTTGTCTAAATCTATGATCTTATGATTCTGCCTTGGGAGAACTAGCCTAGGAGAATCATGACATCTCCATGGTGGCCCTTTCCTAGGACATTCTTCCAGTTTGTAAACTCCTCTATTAGATGGAAACCCCTTCAGGGCAAGCTCTGTGTCTTTATTTCTGTATCTGAGGGCTGAGACCCAGAGCCTCATGGAGAAGACACCTAATGTACATTTGTTGTCTAGAATAGAATTAATAGAACTGTGAGAATGAGAGGATTTGTATAATATTTTTCAAAAAGGGACCATATAAATTTAAAATGATACTCCTTATTTATCATGTTGTTTCAGGACTCAGGTTTGCTCAAATAATATGCTGTTAAATCAATTTACTTCCAAGGTCATCATGACATAGGAGAAAAAGGACTGGATTTAGAGACTGAGGACTTGAGTTCAAATCCCAGTTTTGCCACCTCAGTACCTGTTTGGCATTGGGCAAATCACTTAATCTCTCTTGGTCTCAGTTTCCTCATTTATAAAATTAGGGCTGTATCACCTCTACTGTAGCAAATTTACAATCCTATGATTCTGTGATTAATATTTTTTTCCTTTTTTTAAATCTGACTAGATTACAATTACTCAATCAACAAACATTTATTAAGTGCCTTCTATATGCCAGATGATTCGGGTACAAAGACTTAGACCCACCCTATCACCAAAGGAAAAAGAAGACTAGACATTGTTTCATGATATAGGATGGCTTCTAGTTTTTCTCAAAAAGTTGGAATTTCTTCCCTTGATGTAGACTTTATTAGCTTTCCTCCCCCACCCCCAAGTCTTAGTTGTTAAAAAGCCCTCCAAAGGGATTGATGTACTAAGTGTAAGAAATACTCTATCTGCTGCCAAAGGAAACTGGTTTAACACCAAAGACTAATGAACCTCCTTTGTTCTTTGATGATTTTCTTTTCATTCGACTTGAATGTTTTGCCCAATCAAGCCCCAAGTCTAATTCATTTTTCCTCCTCTGTGCTTCTCCTATAGGTCATGTCAAATGAGATAATATTTGTAAAGATTTAGCACAGTTGCCTGGCACACAGTAGGCTCTTAAATGTTTGTTCCCCTCCCCTTCCCTTTTTCCTTTGCATTCCTACTACTCTGCACCCTAATCTCCCTGTTCTTAAATATTCCCATAACTTTTTTGTTGAATCCTTTTAGGACCTGTCCAACTATTCATGACCACATTTGAGGTTTTCTCAGCCAAGATACTGGAGTGGTTTGTCACTTCCATCTACAGCTCATTTCTCAGATGAGGAAACAACATTAAGTGACTTGCCCAGGGTCACACAGCTAGTAAATATCTGAGGCCAGATTTGAATTCAGGAAGATGACTCTTTCTAACTCCAAGGTTGACACTCTATCCATTGTGTCACCTAGGGTTAGCTGACCATTGACATAACAAGAGTCTCCAAATTGGCCTCCTAATCTCTAGTTTCTTCCCCTTTATATTCATCTCACATGCTGAAGCCAAGTTAATTTTTCCTCACAAGAGCAATTTTTGTTGTATTCCTGTTCTACTTGAAAACCTTTAACAGCTTCCCATTGACTTTAAATAAAGTTACCAAATCAAATCATGAGGTTTGTCTAAACTGGAAGGGACCCTAGAGATAACTTAGGTCAACTCACTTCTTATATCTGAAAGATCTGAGACCTAGAGAGAAATGACTTGTTCTAGGTCACACCTTAGTTACTGGCATAGCCAGAAGTTCCTTCTGGCTTCAGCATCTATTTCTGGACTTTTCTCTGACTACCTTTTCTGCTTGTTGACAAGCCCTCTGCTTTAGTCATACTGTTCTCTTCATGTCCTCCAAACATTTCTAACTTTGAGCCTTTGCTTTTGTCATCACTGGTACTTAGAACAGTCTCAATTAATCAACAACCATTTATTAAGTGTCTTCTATATGCCAGATGATTGGGGTACAAAGACAAAAGGAGAACAGTTCCTGCCCTCGGGGAGCTTACATTATGTTGGAAGAGGTATATCCATGTGTCAACAGATACTGAATAAAAACAATATAAAGATCATAGATTTAGAACTGGTAGTTATTAAGTGCCAGAGGCAGGGTTCAAATCCAGGTCTCTCCTGGGTTGCAAATCCAGTTTAACTACTTTACCTACATCCTGTTACCTCTCAGTTAAACTTCAAGTATTTGTAATTTGTCTTTCCAATATGTACAAGTTCCTTGACTCATTCATCTTTGTTTCTTCCACAGCATCCTGCTCAAGGATTTTTTTTTTTTGGAGGGGGGAGGGGTTAAGTGACTTGGCCAAGGTCACATGGCTAATAAGTGTTAAGTGTCTGGGGTCGGATTTGAACTCAGGTCCTCCTGACTCTAGGGCCAGTGCTCTATTCACTGAGCCACCTAGCCACCCCAGGGATTTTCTTATAGAAGGTGATCAGTAAGAGTTTGTGGTTTATTAACAGTCTCCTCATTAGGAAGGTCACCTGGAGGAGGCATAAGGCTAAGGCTTTGTCCTGCTTCAGGTATGGAGCACCTGTCCTGGCTCCTAATGGACATCACGGAATTCTGATTTTGCAGGAAGCCTTGGATACTCATTGTGGCTTTATTATTACAAGTTGAGGTGTAGTAAAGGGTGAAGGAAGGTTCATTTATCCTAAAAGTTCAGAAATGGGGGTAAGAACACCAGAAGAGATAATGCATTTTTCAATCCCTTTTCCCCTCTGCCCCATTCTCAGAGTTGAGAAAGGTTTGAAAAGTTTTGTCTCTAGACAAACTAAGCTGCCGGTTGTCCCTTGAACCAGGCCCTTGCTTTTCTATTTCCACATCTTTAATGTCTTCTCTCCTTTCTTTCACTTGTGGAGTTTCTTACCCATTCTTTACATTCCAGTTTAAATGAGCCTTTCTGAAGCCTCATATCATCTCTTCCACCAACTGTGCCTCCATTCCCCGGCCCCCAAATAGAAACAACTTTTTCCTTTTTGTACCTCACAAAGCACTTTGTTTTATACCTTTCATGTATTATTTTGTATTACATTCTGTTTCTATTGTATTTCTATTTACCCACTAGAATGTTAGTTTCTTGAGGGCAGGGGCTGTTTTCAATTTTGTTTTGGTATTCTTAGTGCCAAGTAGTGGGGAGCAGATGTCTAAAAATTGCTTATTGAATTAAATAGATTTGAACATGCATCTTGCTTTACAGTAGGCTCCATGAGGACAGGAATTATATTTAAAATTTTTATTTCTCCCAGCATTGCAATCTGCACACAGTAGATGCTTAATAAATGTCTATTGAGCAAAATTAACAAAACTGTCGTTCTTCCTCCTCCTCCTCTTCCTCTTGTTCCCCATTTCCATGCTAAAAATACCCAGAGCTGAGCCCCTGTGAATCCCCCAGAAAGTAGCAGAACCTGAAAGTAGCAGTTCCCCCATAAAGCACTGCATTTTGATATCTCCGTTTTAAGCTTTGAAATACAAATGCCATACTGATAATCTTAGCACTGCCACATTAATTGGGTGACCTTGGCCAAGTCACTTAGCCTTTCCATGCCTCAGTTTCCTCACCCATAAAATGAGGAGATTGGACAGGATGCCCTATAATGTCCTTTCCAGTTCTAAATCTATGGTCCCAAGGCTTTTTGCCTAAGGGAGACCCCCTCCCATGCCAGCCCTCTCATCTTTCTACTACTCTTTTTCATCAGCTCTGTCCTGAAGGGGATAAAGTTTCACTAATGCCTAATTGGAAGAATTTGGCTGGAAAATTGCCACATTGTTCTCTTTTAAAGAGTGCCAGCAGCCGGGAGCTGCCAGTTGTCATGTCACTGGTTTCATCAGGGCCTCGCCTGGCTGTCTGGGCAGCCTTGAGCTGTCCATAAGGTTTTAGACCCCTCCCCAGGTGGTTTAGGCAGGCACCCAAACTACTGTGAGCAGAAACCTCATGGGGGGGAGGGGGATACAGCAAAGAAAAACACTGTACGCATTGATTTGTTTTCGTTCCCTTTAGTGTGTGGCTGGTTTTGAGTTGGAGACTGGAGATCATCTCTATCTCTGGTGTCTGGGACAGATACTTCAATACCAGACCTGATGCGTCTTTCATATGTTCCCTCGTATTATCTACCCTGATCAACAGACCTTATGCTCTGGCTTAGTGTGAGTGCTCTGTTCATGCCATAATTTCAAATGCATAGATCTGGATAGAGAAGTGTATTTGAATTTCATGAAGGGATTAGCTTTTAGCAAATGAACCTGCAGAATGGGAGGTAGATGCCTGCTCGGCTGGACAGATGACAGATTCCTCTCCTCTCTGGCTTTCAGCATCATGAAGCCACACACTTCATTTGACTCCTTGAATTTACACTGGGCCTCATTCAGGCAGGATATTTATACAGATTTACATTGAAAATAGCCCCATTTATTTGCCCAATTTTATCAAATGACTCACTAATTAGGGCTCCTTGAGAACACTAGGCTGTGTAAGGCTACAGGGGTGGTGTGGGCCTGAGTATATGTGTAATACAGATGTGTACTGAACAGAGGCAGTGTTTGACTGGGCGTTGGTGGGGAGGAGGGAGGAGTTAATCTAGTACTTGCCCCCACTGCAGTAGTGCCTCTAGACCCTCTGCAAAATTGATTATTTCTTCCCAACCCCAGTGACTTTCAACTTAGTGAATTGGTCATTGTCCTTGTCATCAGGAAGAAAATCTTTCCTGAGAGTCTTATGGAATGCACTGCAGCATGGAGACTTATTCCCTGGCTCCTAGGAATTTATAGTCTGCATAAGGATTGCCAACCTGGTGACCAAGGACCCTTGAAGACAGGAGCAAGAAGAATGGATGTATTTCAAGGGATTCAGAGATCCATATGCCAGGGATTCTTAATTTGGGTCTATGAATGTAAAAAAATTGTTAGCTATTTTAATATAATAGCTTTCTTTGTAATCCTTTGCATTTTATAATTTAAAAATATTATTCCGAGAAGGGGATCTGTAATCTTCACTGATTGTCAAAGGCTCCATTTCACAAAAAAAAGTTAAGAAACTTTTGCCATATTCTCACTAACTACTGCCATTCTTATGTATTTTCTCACTTGAAGGATACTAGGAATTACATAGCTACTATCTTGTGACAAGTCTCAAAATGTTTGGTGTTGAAAAGGGTTCTACTTGAAAAGGATGGAAACTATTGGCTTAAGGCAATTACCTAGTTCTTAGAGACTCATTGGTATGTATGTGGTATATATGTTTACCTGTGAACTGGTATCACCTTTTGTTATTCTTATTTCACATTATTACCCTTGATGCCTCTTTTGTTCTGGTCAGTTTGGTCTGTGTCCTGTTCCAAGAGACTGGCATTCTATCCCCTTCCTTCATTCCTTTGTCCAGTCTCTCTAGTAGGAGCTAGCAAGATGCCTTTCTTCCTCACTTTTAACCTCTAAGAATCTTTAGCTTCCTTCAAAGCCCAACTGAAATGCTACCTCCTGAGAAGCCTTTGGGAATGTACATAGTTGGTAATACTCTGCCACTCCTTAAATTATATTTTAGTTTTTGTAATAAGGCTAATAGAGGGAGCCCTCAATCAATCAGATGGGGGCATTTCCAATGGGGCTGATCTGGGCTCTATCTTTCCCAATGAGATATTTGATCTGTTCTTTTGCTCCTAAAGGAAATCATGGTTAGAGGTTTGTCTTCAAGGGAGGGAAGAGCTTTTTGTCTTATTGCCTTATGTAGTCTACTGAGGCCAATCCAAGTCTATTCACATGGTACAGTTTCCAGTCACAGGACACATGGAGACCACTCAGGAGTCATTGAGTCATATATGTCCTTTAGCAAATGGCACACTGGAAGAGGTCAAAGTGCAAAATATACCCCATGGGAAATACTACAGTCAAGAAAATCAGGGGAATGGTTCCATTTCACTTATTTATCTCTTTAAATGTTTTATCCTCTAGTTGAATGTAAGTCCTTAGAGGACAAAAATTATTTTTATTTTGTTTTTGTAAAACTAGCACTTAGTATAGTGTCTTGCACAAAGTATGCAGTTAAGGAATGTATGAGTACCTGGTTGTCCAGATTTTATGAACCTCACACTATTTTGACCAATAGGGATTTCCATTTTGATAACTTTGTCTGAGCTCTTTCCCTTCTGACATCCAAAAGAGTTGTAACATAGCATCAGAAATATGTCACTGAATAAGCTTGACCCAGGAGAAAACATGAGAAAAGATACCTCCCTCCCGTAATTGAAGAGGTGAGGGACTATTGATATCAAACAGTATATATACTTTTAGACTTGGTTGATATATTATTTAGCTTTGTTGGACTTTTCATTCTTTTTCTATTCTTTGTTGCAAGAAATGGTTCAATGAGTGGGGAAGGGAAGGCATATATTTGAAAACAAAGGAGATATAGAGAATATGGGTATGTTTGTATGTGTGAGAGATAGACAGAGATAGACACAGACAGACATGAGAAAGAAAATGAGAGAAAAAGAGAAAATATGAAAGAATAAGAATATGTTAAGTGCTTACAATGTGCAAAGTATGGCATCAAGTTCTGGGGATGCCAAAACAAGATATTCCCTGACAAAAAGGAGCTTACATTCTAATAGGAGAAGACAACACAAAAAGGGGTGTTGGAAAGGAAGAGGGGAAAGAAAGTGAGGGAAGGAAGAGGGTACTTGCCCTGGGACATGATAAAGAGAATGTCTGGAAGTATTGTAGAGTTCATGACTTTAGAAAGCTAAAGTTAAAGCTTATCTATCAGAGCTGGGGGACTCAGAGGTAGAGTCCAAGTTTTGAGTGAGATAGAGTTAGTTAGAGAGTAGGGTAATTTTTATAAAATGATTTAATTTTTAAAAAATTTAAATGTATAATTGGGTCTATTTTTCTCTCCATTCTGGTTCCTAGAAAGAATGCCGAAGTCAGGTAGTTGTCCTAAATAATAGACCACAGAATGTTAGAATTGAAAGGGAGAATTGAAAGAGGACCAGGGAAATGATTTGACCTGCCCAGAGTCACATAGATAAGTTTAGTGGCAGAGGCAAGACTGGAACACAAACCTTCTAAATCCAAGACCAGTATTTTTTTTTGCAGAGTATCATGCTAAATTTTCAAAGGTTATAGATAGTCCTAAAACATCCCCAGCTATCCACACAAACAAAAACCTAGCCGTGTAACCTTGGGCAAGTTACTTAACCCCAATTGCCCTAAAGGGGCGGCTAGGTGGCACAGTGAGTAAGAGCGCCGGCCTTGGAGTTGGGATGACCCGAGATCAGATCCAGCCTCAGAAAATGAGCACCCACGCATAAATAATGACTAGCCGTGTAACCTTGAGCAAGTTACTTAACCCCAATTGCTTATAAAAAAAAAAAACAAAAAAACATCCCCAGCTGTCCTTAATACCCCATTTTGGCTCCTTCATTTGGAAATTTATCCAATCCTTCTTGGGAATTGTTGGTTGATTTTCTTGCCACTCTAGCCCCTTTGGCCATGTCTTTCCTCTCCTATTACCTCCAATAAAGGTTGCTCTGGAAGAGACCCCAAAAATATGTGGACTCTGTTGCCAGCAACACAGCACCCTGCTCTTAGTCTTACTGGTTTTGCATTCAGGAAGAGTAGTACCCCGGCTGTCCTAGTATCTGCTGAAAACCTGTTCCTGAATGAAATCTACTGACTGTAGCTTGAATACAGACCAGCAAGGGCAATAGATATAAGCATAAGAAATGACTTGTACCAAAGTATGGTCCCAGAAGGCATAGAAGAGGCCCTGCTCAAAGTCCTAGAAAGGAAGAGAAAAGGTAAAGAATGTTTGGGTCCTCCAGGAGGAGAAAGGAATTATCTCTGCAACAGCAACTACTTCTGTTATATCACTTGAGGATTATACCCCACTCAAATGTTACTCCAACTGTGTCCTAGGGTCCCAGATCTACTATTAAAAATTCATTTGTCGTGGACTGATGGGCTTTTTGGTCTTGAACAATTCCCTATCAAATATGCAGATACCTCCCTTAGATGGGAGGTAGCATGGTATACTGGAAAGAGCATGGACTGTGCCACATGTTATCTGTGTGACCTCAGGCAGGTACCTTCCCCTCTCTGGGCCTTGTTTTCCTAACCTTTAAAGTAAGGGAATGGGAATAGATCACCTCTAGTGTCCCATCCAGTTCTACTTTTATACGTTATGAATTAAGGTATTTGTTTTGTCCAGACTTATGATTTCATTTATGTCAAAAACTCTCAGGTGAGGGAACTCCCTTTACCAATGCAGGTCAGCATCTTTTCTGCAACTTAGTGGTCTAGGGCATTAAGGGGTGAAGTGATTTGTCCAGGGCCATATAGACACATGTGCTGTATATATCAATAGTAGAACATGACTGATTAGAATTGACTCTGAGACTAGCTGTCCATGCTACATTGCTTCTCATGGTCTTTGACTCAATCTTTCATTATATAACAGCTGTTTGGGGGATTGTGACAGCTAAGGAGAAGCCCTTGTTGGGATGAGTCAAGAAAGGTAGTTCCTAGGGGCATTCAGGGTACAAAATGGAGGAAGATAATTCAGTAAGGATGTGGAAAAAGACAATAGAAGACATCTGCTTCCCCTTTTTTTGGTTCTACTTTAGTTTTCAGATAGGAAACACAGGAAAAAATAAGTGTTAGAGGCGAGTGAGGGCCTGATCCTAAGAAAGAAGATGTCTAAGCTTTTCTTTGGGGCTTTGATTCTCACAGGGATGAAATTATCCATTCAGCATTCAGAGGATATCTGCCCAACCTCCCTCTCTCTTAGGGTGCTACCCTCAGGGACTGGTTATCTCTCTGGTAGGATTCAAACAGTCCTTCCACTATGTTCAAGACACATGATTTAGAATTTTTTTAAGCTTTCAAAAATGTTCAAACCCACATCCCCTTGGACCAAAAGAATAATTTCACAGTTATTAGGAATAGAGGAGTCTGCAGGCCCCAGCCCTTATGACATTAATAAAGTCAGTAATCATTTCTCTGTGTCTGGAAACATAGGAGGGCCACTTCTTCATTATCTGCCTTCCCCTTTTGCTGCATAATTTTTTCCTGTTTCTGGAATAAGGAAATATTGTGAACTAGTGTGTGTGTGTGTGTGTGTGTGTGTGTGTGTGTGTGTGTGTGTGTGTGTAAAATATGAGCCATACGGGAGACATGCAGTCTTCTGTTCTAAAAGTTGAGGGGATGGACCACAGACACATGGGTATCCAGAAAAGGGAAGGAAAAATGGGCACACTAACAACATACATAGTAAGTTATCTCTAAACTTACTGGAAAGAGACATAGCAAAGACCATGGCTTGTAAAAGTAGTTGAGGAAATGTTTCCAATTTGATTTTGCTTAGCGATTTGGTAATCCTTGGTGCACTTAGCAACTGGAGGCATTTCTTCCTCTTGGAATTGGGTAGAAACGGAAATGAAGGCATTTGCTTCATAGAAGTCAAGTAGATTTTAGGGATTTTTTTACCTTTAAGAAACTCAGACAAACTCTTTACTGCATTGCATTTCTGGGAAGAATTAGTGTCTTTAGATCCTAACTGGATGATAGAATAATAATGTGTGCCAATATCTAAATATGATTGCTGCTATTGACTATGTAAGCATGTAGAAGTGTGAGCATTAACATGTATGTTTGATTATGTAAGCAGGTGTGTTTCTGTTCCATTGGAATAGAGTAGTTCTCTGCTGACCTTCCTGGATTCCCATCTCAATTGTATTAGTTCCATTTACAGTCTTTGTGAAAGTACAACATGGTAACACTGTTGGCTCATTTTTAGCTTGCCATTTACTAGCATCCCCAGATCTTTTTCCAGTGAACAGATGTCTCATTGCCCCCATCTTTCATGTGAAATTGGCTTTTTGAATCCATGAATGACTTTACATTTTTCCTGATTAAATTACCTCTTATTAAATTTATCCCAGTGTTCTAACCTGGTAGGATATTTTCCAGTTCCCACTCTTTCATCCAGCATAGAGCTATTCTTTCTAGCTTTATTTCCTCAGTGCCATGGTAGACAGTAGGAAATCCTTGGTGTGCTTCATGGTCCCCCTTGGCATCTTGTAGTAATGGAATATATGCGTGCGTGTCTGCAGGTATTTGTGTTTGCAGGTGTGTGTGTGTGTGTGTGTGTGTGTGTGTGTGTGTGTGTGTGTGTAGAATGGAGTTACTTTGGAACTTTTAATATTTTAATCAGAGGACAATTATAAAAAATGGGTGAAGTTTGTCAACATTATATATCCCAGAAAAGAGGGAAAAAGTGTACAAAAACACATGCATAATGTAGGTGAGGAATTATCTCAGAAATCTCTGCATCTGAGAAAAGAAAAGGAAAATAGAGATTGTGAATGTGCCAGAAAATTGCCACTCACAAAGGCTGCCAATCACTGGAAACAATGGGAAACGAGATTATCTGGTGCTAAAACTCCTTTACTGAGTCTCTGCCAGCATCTTTAAAACAATTGCATCTGATTATGTTTGAGGCTTTTCTGAAACATGATTTCTTCATTTTGGCATTTGAACATTATGCATGTTCCTGAAAAAAAAAAAAATCACTCACCATCGAAGAGGGACATTGTTTAATAAGCAAGTAGGGCTGTTCCTTGGGAATCCTAACCAGAATTAAAATGATTATTAGAAACAGGGAAAATCATACATTACAAAATCCTAGAAAGTGAGTATTGGCAGGAACTTTAGAAAAAAATCTAATGTAATTCCCTCATATAGATGAGGAAATTGAGGCACACAGACTTACCTAGTTTACCAGCCAGGTTAGGACTAAAATCTAGATTTCCTTACTCCCAGTCTATTATTTTTCCAACTCTTCTATACTTTCCCCTCAAGATAGTTCCAGAGCTGAGAAAGGCCTGAGAAATCATAGAGTTCTGAACCTTTTGTGTCCTGGACCCCTTTGACAGTCTGGTGAAACTTATGGCTCCCTTTTCAGAAATCCATAGAATGACAAATGACCCAATTACATTGAAATTCTGTTATGAAAATTTTTTACACTCCTCTGATTTGCTTATGATATCATCCTTTATGTCTAAATCATGTTTTCATTTTGACTTTATCTTAGTATATGGTGTAAGATCTTGGTCTATGCCTGGTTTCTTCCATACTGCTTTCCAGTTTTTCCAACAGTTTTTGTGGAACAGTGAGTTCTTACCTCTTTGGATTTATCAAACACTAGACTACTATGGTCATTTTTTTTTTGGTATATGTTGTACACCTAATCAATGATCCACCACTCCATTTATTAGCTAATAACATTGTTTTGATGATTACTGTTTTATAATACAGTTTGAAATCTGGTATCGCTAGGCCACTTTTCTTCACTACTTTTTATCTTTAATTCCCTTGATATTCTTGACCTTATGTTCTTTCAGATAAGTTTTGTTATTATTTTTTCTAGCTCTATAAAGTATTTTTTGGTAGTTTGATTGGCATGACACTGAATAAATAAATCAATTTAGGTAGAATTGTTCTTTTTATTATATTGGTTCAGCTTACTCATGAACAATTAATATTTCCCCAGTTATTTAGATCATTTTTTTCCTTTTTGTGAAAAGTGTTTTGTAATTTTGTTCATTAAGATATGTGTCTGTGTGTGTGTGTGTGTGTGTTTTTAAAAGTTTGCAGACCCCAGGCTAAAAACCCTTAATTTAGGCCAGTCCTCCAAAATGAAGTCCAGTCAGGTTATATGACTTGCTCTGGGTAGAACAGGTAATAAACAATAGAACCAGGAACCCTGGATATCCAATGTCAAATACTGTATTATTTCTACTACACCATGGTAATCTTCTTGATTCATTCAATATGATCCAATTCAATTTAACTAACCTTTATAATGTGTGCCCACTATGAGCTGGGAACTGCACTAGGTCCTGACAAGACAAAAATGAAAAAAAAATTCCATTCTCAAGGATTTTACATTCCCCTGAGGGGTGGGGGTAGAGAGGATAAAGTGTATACCCACAGATAACTAAATACAAATATATTCTATGTATACATATTACAAATACACATTTGTCTAAATGCAAGTATACATTATATATGTATAAATATATGCACAAATATATATAAATATATTGTACATGCATATATATTTTTGTATACATGTGTGTATGCATATATGTACAAATACACAAAGTAATTTTGAGCCAAGGGAAAGAATGTTAACAACCATGAAGGTCATGAAAGATCACTTGTCAGAGGTGGTAATAGAGCGGAGATTTGAGTAGCATTACAGACTCATAAGAAGCAGAAGAGAGGACAGAGAGCATTCAAGGCCCAGGAGTGAGACTGTACAAAGACGGGCTGGTAACTACGGAATTTTTTCTCTAGGCTTTTTGACACTATCAACAATGGAATGCAAGGTCTTCTTCTGGACTGATCATCCCATAAGAAGCATGCCCTGGATCCCAAGAGGGACCAGCAGTGCTGTATTAGGTAGATGGCTCAGTGCATCCCAATATTCTGACCCCTCTTGCAAGGAATTAGTAAAGAATCAATATTTTCATTGATAAAGAAGAAAAACTGCTGTAATGGATCCATTTGTTGGAATAAAGCCTATTGAATTTTTTTTCAAGATTCAATAGATTTCTTGTGTGAAGTCTGCTCATTACTTTAGAAGGACTTTTCATTTTGATGGGTGAGAACCTTACCAGAATTGCCCTATGTAAAGATGTCAAGGAAAATATACAAGGGGAAATTGAAAAATGTAATTGAGGTAGAAATCACACAACCCCTTCCTTTTCCCTGACATTCATAGACAGACTCACTTTTTATTTAGTTGGGTAGTCCTATATTTCTCCCCAACAGAAGCTAAAACAGGAAAGTACCCAAAGGGTAGGTGATTCTTTGACTTTCCCCCTCTTGTTGCCTTGCTGTTAAGTGTAGTCATGTTAGCAAGCATCTCTGTAGGGGACCTTAGGATCCAATGAGTCATTTCCAAATGTGCCTGAAAGGGCATATGTAGTACAGAGAGTTTGAAAGGCAAGAAGAAAAATAGGTGAATTAAGTGAAATGCATGTTATGGGCCAATTTAATCAGGAATAATATATCAGGGCCGGTATTGTTTTTGGAACTGGATTCTGGAGTAACAGGATACTTGACAAGTTGTAGCCAGCTTCAGTAACACTGTCTCTCCAGAGTTCACCAGACTAGGCTTTAGGAAACTTGAACAAAGACCAGCCAAGTACAAGTCCCATTCTGTGGCAGGGGTGGAAGACAGAGCCAACAATAACTAGTTCATTCTGTGGTCCTGTTACAATTCCCAGCCGTGAGAAACATAGGCAGCGAGCAGACAGGGGATGGGGTGGCACCCTCAAGACCTGTAGGGGCCTGCCTTAGGGCTATATGGATTATTTCTTCCCATCCCCCTTCCCCTAAGAGGGAAAGCAAGAATGAAAGAGGGAATGTGTGGGTGATGCTTCCAGAATGTTCCTATGGAGTCCAGCCTGGCATAGTAGACAGAAGGCTCTTTGATCTTAGGCTTAGGAGATAGACAAATCAACCCCCATATGTCTCCACATACCTCACAGGTCACAGGTTTGGTAGGAGGGGATGTTCCTTTAGAATCTTTCCCAGAGTTAGCTGTGTAAAAACAACTCTCCTCAGAGAAGCTGCAAAGAAAAATTGCACAGATAGAATAGATTGGGGGCTGGGTATTCACAAAACTATAACTAGGGTCAAGTCTCAGTGACCAGTGTTTTTTTGGGGAAAGGTGATATGATTGGAAGGGAATGGCACATTGTGCTCTTTGAATGGACTTTCAGCCCTCTGCTCCTGTACCGTTCCCTTGTCTGGCCAAAGGAGGGAATGAAGGAAGGAAGGAAGGATGGAAGGAAGCAAGGAAGGAAGGAAAAGAAAGAAAAAAGGAAGGGAGAGAGAAAAAAGGAAGGAAGAGAGAGAGAAAATGAAGGAAGAGAGAAAAAGGAAGGAAGGAAGAGAAAAAGAAAGAGAAAAAAAGAGAGAGAGAAAATTATGTATTTATCACCTACTATGTGCCATGGACTGTGCTAAGTGCTTTACAAATATCTAATTTGATCTCACAACAACTCTGGGAGGTAGATGTTTATGTTTGAGGGAACTGAGCTAGGCAGAAGTTAAGTAGCTTGTCCAGTATCATACAGCTAGGAAGTCTCTGAGTCCACATTTGACTGTGCTCAGGGCTTCCTAACTGCAGGCCCAGCACACAATACACCTTGCCACCTGACTACATTGTGTGCTGTCCTGTTTCCAGAGCATCCCTCTTCCAAGGTTTGCTGTCTTTCAGGAACTGAAAGGAGCTGAGAGTTTAGTAGTGGAGAGGAGACATATACACAAATAACAGTCCTATAAAATACAGTGTAGCCTAACAGAAATACAAAGTGTGGTGACACTTGAGAGGACAGAGGAGTTATTTCAAACTGGAGAGATGAGGCAAGGTTTCTTGAAGGAGGTGTCATTTTAAAGAGGTTTTGAAGGGCAGGTGAGAATTACAGAGCTACAGCTAAGAGAACAGGCTTTCTAGGAAGAAGGAACAGTATGAAGAAAGGCAAAAAAGGAGTCAGGGTTGTAGGAGGAATGGCAAGTGGTCCTTTCTGGTTAGAAAATAGGTTGTATCAAAGGCTCTAGTGACAGAGCTGAAAATGTTGGTTGGAGCCAAATCGTGCAGGGTCTAGAATGTCAGGCTAAGAAGTTTTTCAGACTATATTCAGTAGTCAGTGGAGAGCCACAGAAGCTTCTGAGCACAGGAGATGGGTGTTGAGACCTACGCATTAGGAAATTTGATCTAGAAATGGGTGTTAGATGGTTTGGAGGAAGAGAGACTAGAGGCAGGCTAACTGTTTAGGAAGCTATTGTCCAAGAGAAAGGTAATCCTTGTAAAAATCGTCTTGGCAGATGGGCTAACCCAGGTTGATGGTACCCAACAGGTCTTAAAGCTGTCAATGAATTGGAGGAATATTCACCCAAAGCATGTGAAGACTTCCCCCAGCAGAATGGACAGATGAGAGCAATTTGTTCCAAAGGCCACGGAGGTGGCTAAAGCGGGCACTGTGGAATGCTTAGAGCTTGGTCATAAATCTAAGACACCAATGCCATTTGGTGCATCCCGGGCCATTGCCAGTTGTCCTGACTTTTGTCCTGCCACTGGACTTTGATGATTCAGGAAGAGAGACTGAGACTGATGTCTTTGTGCAACTCTTCCTCACTTAAATCCAATTCATGTACAAGTCAAGACATCACCTCATGATGTCCTTGATCCTCTTTGAAAACCAAGGACAAAGAACAATGAAGGAAGCCAGGAAAGTCTGGAAGCAGAGATGAGGAAAGAGGACATTCCAGGCACAGGGGGCAGCCAGAAAAAAATGCTCAGTCAGGAAGTAAATTGTCTTGTTCTGAGGAAAAGCAAGAATGCCAGTGTCGCTGATCACAGAGTAAGTTAAGTTGGGAGTGGGGGAAGGCAAAGTATAAGGAGGCTGGAAAGGTAGAGGGTTATGAATCATTATGAATTTGAAACAGAGGATTTTATATTTGATCCTGGAAGTGATAAGGAACCACTGAAAGTTCATTGTGTAGAGGGGTGACAGGGTCAGACCTACATTTTGGGGGAGATCACTTTGAGTGAAAGATGGACTAAAGTGGGGAGAGACTTGTGTCAGAGAAACCAACCAGCAGGCTACTACAACAATCTGAGTGTAAAGTGATGAGGTCTTGTACCCAAGTGACAGCAGTGTCAGAAGAGAGAAAGGGGGCAAATGGGAGCAGTGTTACCAATAAAAAACAATAGGCCTTGGCAACAGATTGTTTTAGGGGTTGAGAGGGAGTGAGGGGTTGATCATACAGGTTGAAAGCCTGAGTGACTGGGAGTATGGTGATACCTTCAACAAGTAATAGTTAACTCTCCAACTGATTAAACAAAAGAGAAGAGTCACAAATGATTCTGAGGCATGTTGCCCCAGTATCTGTGATTTCCCCCTTCATGCCCTCTCCCCTTTACATTTAGAAATGGCCACTTTCAGAGACAGCAGAATATTAGAGCTCAAACAAAGCACCTATTCTAGCTTACTCTCTATAACACTGAACTAATAATCACAACAAATATGGGACAAATCTCTGAATCATACTCAAAAATTCAAAATATCTACATCTTAAAATATTTTGGAAAGTAATAAAAATCGGATGATATCATTTGTCTTTCTTTTCTTTTTTCTTTTTTCTTTTTGCTCTTTGGAGGGCAATTGGGGTTAAGCACCTTACCCAAGGTCACAGGGCTAGTAGTAAGTGTTAAGTGTCTGAGGTAGTATTTGAACTCAGGTCCTCCTGACTCTGGGGCCAGTGTTCTATTCATTGCCACCATCCATATGATGTCATTTTTGAATAAAGATGCAATAATCAAATGTTTATTTTATATCTTCTTCTGAATATAACTGTACCTTATAAAAGACTGATTTGCCTTTGTCATTTAAAAATATGGTTATATTCAGTGTAAATGTTAGTTTTTAGTCTTGTGATTTTGTTTCCCATCATTAACGTTTTCTTTCCAGGTCTTCTTGTGGCTATCAAATTTGTCGTTTTGGTCATCTTTTATGGTGCCACGGTGATAGCATCAGATTCAGGTCTGGAAGGGGCCTTAGAGATCATTTATTCTGACTATTTTATTTCACAGAAGAGGAAATGGGACCCTGGGCTGTGACCTGTCCAGAGTCACACGGGTAGAAGAAAATAACAGGACTGAAATTTGAATCCAGGTTCTCTGATTGCAAATGTAATGCTTTATTATTTGAATAAGTAGTTAATATTCACTTAAAACCCAGTGGAAATATGTTTCAGTTTCTTTCCTTAAAGTTCCCTAGAGAGAAGTAAGAGAATAGGGAGGCTAGAGATGCTGAAGTTAATTTTTTCCTACTTAACTACTTTGTTAGATCCTGCCTGCTTAGGAGAGAATATCACACAAGCCCCAGTAATAGTTAACCCTGGGATGTTGGAGGGCTGCTGAGTCTTGGTAACTGTCGTGGGGTGGGATGCATATGTGAGAAAGAAGGGAAAGTTAAAAAGAATTGTTCTTCAAATATTACTGTTCACTATTTCTTCTGGGAAGGTTCCTAGCAGCATTCCTTTATTTCTGAAGTCTATGAAACTTCAAGCAGTAACCTCAGTGGGCCAGAGGACCTAGACAGGAAGAGGCAGAACACTTTCCACTCACTTTTCTTACATAAAAACAAATAAACAGAAAACCTACCCAGCTAGGATGTGACCAGGGAAGTAGGCCCTCTGGTTGCTAACTTTTTCTCTGGCTTCTTCTACTTCTTGCTGTTTATTTTTTTTTTTTTAGTGAAGGAGAGATTTCTGCCTCTGGCAGACCATACAGGCTAGCTTTAGTGTTTAGTGGGATTCCCCCATGTGAAATTGCCCATCCATTGATGAGAATGGGGAATGAGTCAGTGTTGTTCTCTGGGCATCCAAAGCTCTGTGCATCGTGGCCCCACTGGTGATGACAGAGGATGTCAGAGATTAACCACAACATAAATGGAAGATGTAATTCAGTTCTTCTTGGAACCAAATTGGTGTCTGCTCCCAGCTTGAACTAGCCAGAACTAAGATAGGAGCCCTACGGGAAATGTTGCAATAGGGGGTAGTAAAGATTTAGTCAGTTGTTTGAAAGGGGAAAAAGTAGAATTTTTATTATTATTATCCTTGTATAACTCAGTTTCTATCCTGTTGGGTTTTCACTTTATGGCAGCCAGTTATGGAATTGAATATTATTATTTCACATAATTTATTTTATGCAGAAACACAGAACTTCTAATATTAAGAAAAAATAGACTGACTCTTTCCAGAGCGTGGTTTTATGCAGCTAGCTGTCAGTACAATCAGGAGCATGATTAGCTAACTTTCTGAGGCCTTTCCTCAGCTTTCATAAGTTGCATGGAAGTTTGTTGTGATTAGGTTTCTCATCTCTGTGGTTTGCATATTTACCCAAATGCTACAATGAATCTCACTGCCTTGGATATTCTGTCCACCTTCCCAGATCGCAGTGCAGTCTGGTCTATTCAGAGTACCAGCAGCTAAGTTCGAGTTTATAGGTGGTCTAAAAACTATGGTTTCTAGCATGCTAGGTGGGAGATCACCTAATCCAACCCCCTCATTCTATAGCACAAGAAACTGAGATGCAGAAAGTGTTAGAGATGTGCTGAATGTTAGATCATAGAGATAGTCATGGCCAGAGTCACCCAAGTAGCAAGCAGCAGAACTGGCATTCCATTTCAGATCCTCTGACTCCATCTCTGTCACTCTTTCTACCAATACCTTGCTTCTCAGCTGAAGCCATTACCCTATCTTAGTACAAGTGTTTCCAGAAAAACTCTTCTGTGCTACATGGGCGTTTGTGCCTGGCCTCATGAATTCTTGCCCATTGTCATTGGTGAATTATTTATTTGGATTTATAAAAGCAGGACCTTTGCTAAAGTAACCTAGCAGTTCAAATACAGGAAACCAATGTGGTGTTTTGTTTTGTTTGTAATTGCAGGATACATAAAAGTACCCAGTGCCCGCCTGAATGGGCCTACATAAACCAATGTGGAAATGTAGCAGTATGCTACCAAGAAGGCTGGTTTCAGACTCAGTTCCCAATATAGTTATGTGTCATCAGGGAGAAGTTTGTGTTACATTCAGGGGTCTACCACCAGTGGTAAATGGACTCATTTAGCTAGGGTGGCCGTTCTAGTTTGGCACACAGCTCCAGATAGATGTCTCTGATGAGGGGCTTACTGCCTTATTTGACTTTAAAGTCTTAAGGAGAACAGAAAGGATAATGTCCCCAGTAGGGGACCAATTCATACCCACTTCTCCACTCCCAAACCCATCTCTAATCTAAGAGATCTCATTCCATTGGTTAAGTCTCCCTGACTCTGAATGTTCCACTAATCCCAGACCCCCCCTCAACTCTTGATAATCATTTCGTACTTGGTTTGCAACTATTTACATTTTGTATTTTCTGTTCCCAAGTCTTTATTTCACATAGGGAGTCTGAATCCCCTGTAAGATCAAAGAGACTGTGTCTCTCTTTCTTTGGTACTCTCCCACAGCACCTATTCCATAGAGCTGTAGTTACTGGGTATCCTATGCAGAGATCAAACTAGGAATGATTATGCTGGAGGTTGCTTAAGTTGGATGGGGTGGGGGTGAGGTGGGGAGGAATGGGGGGAAGGAATGACAGGTTGCCAGTACAGAAGATGGTCCAAAATCTAGCCCATCCTCCTCTGGGCATTGGGGGAAGGGGAAGTTGGAACCACACCCTGTAGGAAGGCTGCTAGTTGACAGGAATCTGCTATAACAGCACAGGACAAGGAAGAATCAATAGGCAAGGAAGGGTGTTGAAATAGTGGTCACCATCATGAAAAGTGTGCCCCACCAGGATGGGAAGGACTTGTTTTCTCCCTTTCCATTTCAGCACTTGTGAGAGGCCTCGTGTAGGAGCTAGCACTATGGGAACCTAACTGCCACTTCAGGAGCAAAGCTCTAGCCACTGAGGGCTGGTTGCAAGTCTGTCCATGCATGGTACATGGCATGGGTCCCAGAAAGGGCCACTGAGTTGTTATTCATCCGTGGACCATGTCAGCTTTGGAATGAAGCAGGAATTCTGTCTGGATGTGCCTGGGGTATTCAATAGCCTGTTTACATGGGCCAGCACACTGCTTTATTTCACTGCTGAATCCCAAACATTAGAGGTGCCGAAGGAGCGCTTGACAGGTTGATTAGATAAATGGAGGTGAAGCTGAGCCATGTGTTTATCTCCTCTGGTAATATCAGTTAAAGGTCAGTCATATCTCTGACAATCACTCTCCAGTAGAGAACCAGCTTTTGTTATAATGGTCAGTCTGTTTCTGTTCTGTGGCTTAAATCTAATGAGTTTCTATCATTGACATGCAGGTGCCAGTGGCAAGAAGACAAATCAAAAACCCTTTTGGACCTCTGAAGTCCTTTCTAGATGTCTTAGGGAAAACCTCAGATGCTGTGTTTGGGCACTTTCATACTTATAAATCACCTATTGTGTATAAAAACAAATTGTGACGTGAGAGGCACATCCTTTGCAGGATGAAGTGGAGTGTTTTGATCCCCTAGAGAAAGGATACACAGAGAAAGGTAGAGGGTGAATTGTTTAATTTGTTAAAAAAAAAAAAACAACTAGTGAGAGAAGAGTTTCTTGCTTTGGTTTTTGACACAAATTCTGGAAAAAGGTCAAGAAGATAATGAATTTATGAAACTCTCTGCCAGGACGCTAGTAACAGACCCTAAGCTTTCATGCTGATGGGAGGGGTTGGATGTCTAAGTTCTGACCTCTGACCTTTGTCCTCTAGCTTTCTAATCAGTCCCGCCAAAGTGCAGGTGTAGGACTCCTATCCTGGAATGTGAATGTGCTGCAGATGTAATCAGCAGAATTCCTTTGGCTTCACAAGAAATGTTCCTTTGGGAGTGAAAAGCATGATTTGGTTTGGAACACGTGAATCCTGCCCTTTGTGATGGAACAATTGTCTCATTGTGATAACCATGTCCAGTAATGTAGAAAACTGATATCTTCATGAAAAAGTCTTCAGACTGCAAGGGTGCCCACCCAGTACAATAATAGGTTGTATTACATGGTTTTCAGTATGAATGCCAAAATTGCTCAATAATCCTCTTGCTCTGTAATTTGGTAGGATTTTTCACATCTAACTCGAAGTGAAAAATCTGTGAGATTTCCCTTTTCTAATTGGCTACAGTAGTTCATTAGTAACTGAAGTCATATAAAGAACTGTGATTTCATTGATAAACCAAAGCCATTTGCTTAAGTATTGATATCACAATCTATATTAGTTTTTGACTTTCAAAATTTCCTGACATTAGATTCCAATATGAAATTAGCACAATCTACCCTATGGCCAGGGCTTTGGAGAATACATATATTACACCTTCCAAGAAATGTATGCACAGTCTGCCTGATAGGTTGAAGAGTGCTGAACTCAGCTATTAGTAGGGGAAAAAATAACAATAATAGGGTGAGGCTCTTTGGGTGTTGAAGGAAAGTCAATCAGCTGAGTGAGAGAAAGCTCTTACTGGTGTTATTTGTGACTGAATAATCAAGTCCGAGTCATGAAACACCATGTGTGAGAAGCAGTGAGCTTTCCAAAAGAAATAAAACCACATCAGACCTAAAGATAATTATCAGGAAGGCACGGGCAGTTTGCCCTGAGCACGAAGCATTCTCTCCCTCTTTGGTCATCCTTTCTGACATGTTTTCCACAACCAGGGAAAAAGTACTTGTCAAATTAATAAACTCCTGAGGAGGAAGTTTTTTGTGGCCTGGAGGGAGATGGGCAGCTATACACAGGGCATTTGGGGCTGTTGTGACTTTGCCTTTTTGAAGACAAAGGCCTTGGCAGGTCTCAGCTTTTCACTTGGCATGAAACAGAGTGGAAAATACACTTGATTCCCTAAGTTGTGCCCTGGGGACCTGGGTTTAGGACTTGACACTGGGCAGGATGAGGAGTTGATTTTTAGTTATTGTTGAAGGCTAGAGTGGAAGCAGCAAATGACATTCTGTCAAATTGGCAGTGCTCTGGCAGGGGAGGAATTGAGCTTCACACTGCCCCCTCCCCAATAATTCCCCTAGCCCCAGAACTGTCTGTAGTGGCTAAACTCACCCGTTATCCCAAGCTGCTCTTTCCTGGGAATGAATATTGCCCTCCATGACTTTGATTTCTTGGGCTTGTTCACAGTTCCTTAGAAACATGAATTGCAATTGATGGCCAAAGGAACTCACGAAAATAAAGCAAAAGGTTGTAGCCCTCTAAGGGGCAGCCTTTGGAATGAGGAACACCTGAAAGTCTTGAGATCATTATATTTAAAGTATTCCCTTTGAATTTCTGTAGTGTGTAAAGGAATAATTTTATTTAAACCCACTGCCTAAAAACTCTAGTTGAACTCTGCTAGTTAGATAATCAGTCAATGAATATTTATTGAGCCCCCTATATGTCAAACACTGTGCTAAGCTCTGGGAATATAAAAAGGGGCAAAAAATACTCTCAAGGAGCTTACAATCTAATAGGGGAAATAATGTGCAAACAAATATATACAAACCAAGTTATATACAGGATGAATAGGAGATAATTAGCAGAAGGAAGGTATGAGAATTAAGGGGGGTTGAGGATGGCTTCATCTAGAAGATGGGATTTTAATTGAGACTCAAAAGAAGCCAGGGAAATCAGTAGTTGGAGAGGAGGGAGAACATTCCAGGTATGGGGGACAGCCAGAGGGAATACCTAGAGCCAAGAGATGGAAGTGTCTTATTCATGGAACAGTCAGGATGCCAGTGTCATTGGATCAAATAGTACGTGTTTACCAGGGAGTCAGATATTAAAAGCCTGGAAAGGTATAAGGAGGACTAGGTTATGAAGGGTTTTGAATGCCAAAGAGGATTTTGTACTTGATCCTGGAAGCAATTGGGAGCCCTTGGAGGTTATTAAGTAGGGTGGGGTGACATGATGAGACCTGTGCTTTAGGAAAATCACTTTAGTGGCTAAATGGAGAATGGATTGGAGTAGGGGAAGAATTGAAGCAGACGGACCCACCAGAAACTATTATAATAATTCAAACAACAGTTGAACTAAGTGTCCTCTTTCTACTAGCAAAAGATTAGCCAAGTTGTCTGTGGGGACCTTCGGGGTTCATCTTGTCTATAAACTTGTTAACTCATAAGATGTCAATCAGAACATAGAATACGGAACTTAGGATCGTGGGCAGGAAGAGAGAGGCAGCCAACTGCTGTGTTACAAATGTGGGCAGGTAAAGTACCTGTAGATGTAATCAAGAATTCTATTGCTATTATCTCAGTGTTCTGCTCTCTACCATATTAGTTGGTTGCATTTGTCCTTCATTTTCGAAGAGGATCATGGCATCAGGGAAATGACATGACTTGTAGTTGACTTTGATTTGAGTCAGGGAGGGGTGTGCAAGGTCACCAGCCTCACTTTCTCCTCCAGAATCATCTGGGTCCAGTGGCCAGATATTCATCAGGACGAGTGGAGATGGCCCAGGATGAAATGGGAGACTCTGACCCTTTTAGGCTAAGGCGTTTTCAGATGCTCACTGAGAGTGAGGTAATACCCATTCAGTTGAATAGGCCTCTTTAAGAAGTGAGTCAGGGGCGGCTAGGTGGTGCAGTGAACAGAGCGCCGGCCCTGGAATCAGAAGGACCTGCGTCCTCCGACACTTAATCCATACAAACAAAAACCTAAAACCTAGCCGTGTAACCTTGGGCAAGTTACTTAACCCCAATTGCTTTAAAAAAAAAAAAAAGAAGTGAGTCAAGGTGGGGTGGCTAGGTGGCACAGTGAGTAGAGTGCTGGCCCTGGAGTCAGAAGGACCTGAGTTCGGATCTGGCCTCAGACACTTAACACACACAAACAAAAACCTAGCCATGTGACCTTGGGCAAGTTACTTAACCCCAATTGCCCTCCAAAAAGCAAAAAAAAAAAAAAAAGAAGTGAGTCAAGGGAGGGCCCCTTTAATTAGAAAAAAAGCAAGCTGGGAGGGTAAGACCCTGGGGGTTGCTGTTCCCCTTGGAATTACAGATGGAGAAATAAGACTGAGAGTCAGTAAGAGAGACAGAGTATGAGTGAAGATCCAGTGTAGGGAGCTAGAAGGAAGACGCAGATGAGTATCTTTAGTAGTCAGAGTTTTATGGACTGATTAAAAATGTGCTCAGATCAATGTCAGGACACAGCAGACTAGGGAACATAGCAGTGGGACAGTACCCCAGGTATTGGCAAGGAAGAACTCTGAGGACAAAGAGTTGGGAAAGCACTACTTCATTGTCAGCTGAGATTTTTGGAAGTTCTGTGATGGAAATTTAGAATCATCCTCCTGACCCCTGATGGAATAGACCTAAGGATGATAGATTTAGATATGGAAGGTACCTGAGGCCATCTAGTCCAACCTCCTTGTTTTAGAGGAAGCTAATGCTCAGAAAGGTTAAGGGATGTGTCCAGAGTCACAGCTCATGTCAGAGGCAGGACTTTAACCCAGGTCTTCTGCTGTTCCCTTGTGACATTGCATCCTGGGCCATCTCCACTCATCCTGATGAATATCTGGTCACTGGATCCAAATGGCTCTGGAGGAGAAAGTGAGGCCAGTGACTTTGCACAGCCCTCCCTCACTCAAATCAAAGTCAACTTCAAATCATATCATTATCTCCCCGATGTCATGGTCCTCTTCAAAAATAAAGAACAAAACATAAATCTGTTGTTCCCTACACTTCCAGTCTCACTCTTTAAGATGTCTATATGATAATAAAATCTATGGTTCATGATACCATCAAGGAAACTCCTCTGGGAGGACTAGAATCTGTCCAGATTTTTCAAAGGACCTCATCTCTCCTCAAACATTGAAAGCAAAAAAAAAAAAAAAAATGGACCAAGATAAAGGGGCTTATGTTTGAGCACTTGGCACACAGCAGTGTCAGCCTCTCCCTCTGGGCTCTATTTCCTTCCCAACTGATTCAGCTTAAAAGTTTTCTGAAACTCATAGCTTCCATTAGTAACATCCTTGCTTCTCAAATTAAGATCCCACTGCTAGTGTAGACTCATGGGATCATAGGAATACTTGAAAACTGGAAAGGACCTTGAAGTTTATCTAGTCTACCCTGTTCATTGTACAGAAAAGGAAACTGAAGCCAAGGCAGGTTAAATGACTTATCCAATGCCACACAGGTGGTCAGTTTCAGAATTAGAATGGAACTTCTTTTCCTCTGGAGTTGAATCTTATATAGTAGTGAATGGCCTGTCAGCCTCAGAGGGCCTTTTTTAATTCAGTAGGTAATAGCAGAATTTCTGGCTAGATGTAGGTAGGACTATCCTCCCATTCCCCATCCCCATCCCAGGTGTTCCCTCCAGAATGGGGTGGGGAGGATTGGGTAGAGGACCATATGAAGCCCTTCAAGAATGTTTACTCCTTTTTATGTATGAAAGGTCGCATTTTTTTAAACAAGAGAATAATAGTAAAAAACAAGTTGAATATCCATTATCTTTTGGTTTGTTTGTTTGTTTGTTTTTGCTTTTTGGAGAGGGGGGAGGCAGGGCTATGGGGTTAAGTGACTTGCCCAAGGTCACACAGCTAATTTTGTGTTAAGTGTCTGAACTCAGCTCCTCCTGACTCCAGGGCCCATGTAGTGCTCTACTCACTGTGCCACCTAGCCGCCCCGCCCCAGTATCCATTATCTATCTCTCAGGCTTACATCAACTGGATTTCTTCACAGATCAGAATGAGGATAGCACTGAATCTAGTCTCAGCACACCCTAGATTCTTATTGAGATTCTGCTACATGTCAGCTATGTGACCATGGAAAATCCTCGACCCTGTTCTTAGTTTCCTCATCTGTCCAATAATAGGGTTGGACTTAATGGCTTGTAGCATCAGTACTAGTTTTAAATCTTATGAGTTGATATAGCTCAGTACTTTTCCCCCTTATCCCTTCTCCCATTTCTCTCTCCTTCCCTGTCACTCTTCTTTTATTAGCTATAACATAGAACTGGAACATATAGTTTTAAATTATTTGCTACATTGAGCATCTTTTTATATTCTCTGTTCTTAATTTGGAGGTTGGATTATATTTCATGCTCTCTTGAAAGAAAAAACAACACAAACCAAAACAATGAACTGCAGTTGATTTCACTGATCTCCTCCCCACCCATCTGGCCCCCAGGTAAGTGACCCTCATTAGAACAAATGTTTCCTGATAAAAGGGAATCCTAGTACAGGAGGTCACCTTATCTCTATCCCTTCTGATTTGATGGGCTTCTCTAAACTTTCCTTTTCCAAAAATGAATCAATCAGTGCAGCATCTGGACCTGCATCATTTGATGTGGCCTCTGAAGGGACCAAGCAGCCAATTCAGCTTAGGAAGGAAACTGGGAGTGGAATTGGCCCTGTTGGAGCGGGGTTGATGGCAGTAAATCGGAATGGTCTTGGTGAGTCTGTAAATATAGTTAAGTGAATAGCAAGGGGGAAGGAGTGGGGAATCAGAGAAGTGGAGAAGTGAAATCTTAAGCTGTATGGCACTGAGAGCTGCCACAAAAGTGACAGAAATCAGGTGGGAAGGAGATGAACAATTAGAATTAGGCTGGACTAAGCCCTGGGGACTGTCTGGGACTGGTTCCAAGGGATGTATCCTCCCCAGTTTCTTTCCCTTTCATTTCTTCAGATTTGTGCTCGAGCAGCAAATGACTAGATATATTGTGAACTTGTTCTGCTAACCCAGCTCTGCATAAAAGTGACTGGATAATTGGATTTGGTTTCTAACATCAGGCAAAAAAAAATTAAAATAAAGCCTATTTTGAAAACAGTTGCTGTAACATGTAAAATTGCCAGTCAGATGTGGTTTGGAGGCAGGGGAGGTGGGGGGAGGAGATTAGCAAGCATTCATATTTTTAACATTAGAAAATCCACTGAGTTGGAGGGGAACTTGAGTGTACTTCCTAGGATGAGCAGTATTTACACTATAAACAGGGCGAATGATTCTAGTGGGAATAAATGGAATAAATTTCCAGATTCAGGGTTACAATCAGAACCAGCAATGTGAACAGGAAACGGACATCTGGCAAAATTTATTTGTCAGGGGAAAGTGGGGAGTCTTGGGGGAAGGGTGGAGGACACATGAGTTTTCAAAGGTAATTGAACCCTTCAATTAAGCTTCATCTCTAGAGAGAGATGTAATTCTATGATCCTATATGCCCAGGTAAAGCAACTGCCTGAAGGGGCCATTCCACTCTCCTGCTAATCTCTTCACTTCACTGCAGGGCAGGATGAGGCTGATGGGCCAAGTTCCTCACCCCTACTTCCCGCTTCATTAGTTTCTTGGAATGATCATTGGCCCTAGAGTTATTGGGCTTATTTTGCAATTTTAGCTCTTGGAGACTCATTCCTTCTGTGACTTTGGGTAAGTCGTCTGTCTTGTCCATTCGAAACAACAGCAAGTACTACTCCTAACATTTTACATAGGACTTTCTGTGTGTTAGGCACTGTGCTAGGTGCTTTAAAAATATCTTATCTGATCTTCATAACAACCATGTGAAGTAGATACTATTATTATCCCCATTTTATGGTTGAGAATACTGAGGCAAACAGAAGTTACATAACTTGCTTATGGTCACACAGCTAGAAAAGCGTCTGAGACTGGGTTTAAACACAGGTCTTCCTGGCTTCAGCTTCAGTGTTCTATCCATTGTGCCACCTAGCAGCCAATTAACTTCATACTTTTCTAATATATATTGTATACTCCCCTTCTCTTCTCTGCCATGGCCACTACCCTGGTGCAGGTCCTCATCACTTCATGCCTGGATTACTACAGAAGCCTGAAGATTGGTCTCCTTACTTCTCTCCAGTCCACCCAGCATCAGCTGTCCAAATGGTCTTCCTAAAGTATAGATCTGATTATGCTATCTTCCCGTTCAATAAACTCCAGTAGATTCATATGACTTCCAGACCCAAGTAAAACATACTGAAGCCTTTAAAGCCTTTCATAGCCTGCCCTGTTCCTAGTTTTCCAGTCTTCTTACACCTTACTCTCCCTTCCCCCTTCCCCATATACCTGCAGTTCTGTGACACTGACCTCCTTGCTGTTCCTCACATGAGACATTCCCTCATCAGACTCTGGATTGTACCTCATGCTTCAGGTGCTTTCCCTCCTCATCTTGGCTCCTGGCTTCTCTGGTCTTCTTCAAGTCCCACCTAAATATCTCATCTTCTACAAGAAGCTTTCCCAATCACCCTTAATACTAGCATCTTCCTTTTAAGATGATTTCCAAATGATCTATATACAACTTGCTGTTCCCCTACCTCCCACCCTCAGACTATGAGCTCCTTAACAACAAGGACTATTCCTGCCTTTCTTTGTATCCCTAGCACACTCAGTATAGTGTTTAACACATAGTAGGTGCTTAATAAATTGCATGTTTAGTTGACTTAATTTCTCCTCTTAGGGTCTCAGTTTACTCATCTATATAATGAGTGGGTTGCACTAAATGATTTTGGAGGTCCCTTGCAACCCTAAGCACTATGCTCTGGGTGGTTTACTGGGAAAAAAACAAAAACCAAACAACATTGGATTTTGGAATCTGAGAACCAAGCCTTAACACCTAGCTCTGCTCCTCACTAGCTCTGTGACCTTGAAGGTCCTTTCCTGTTCTAAATCCTCTAATCTTGAGCTGACCAGCATAGCCCAGGCTGATACACTCTCTAGCTCCAGCCCTCATTCTACCCTGACCCTCTTTCTTGCTATTCTTAGAACTGTTGCTTCTTCCCTCCCTGTGGCTCCTCTCCCCCTAACCCTCCCTCCTGTCCTAAGGTCACAGTTTCTTCTTCCTCCCAAGGATTACTCCTTGGAATAATGGGTCATTTTCCTGTGTCATTCAAGATCATCAGTGTCTCCAGTGGGATGTACTACTTTCCCAAGCTGTCAACCTTGGGTAGCATGAATTACACAAGGTCCATTGACTTGTGCTACCTCCAAGAGGTTTCTAAATATGTACAAGCAGTGATGATAACTAATTATCTGGCTGACACAGCACACATTGCAAGACTCTACTACGTACATACTGCCTTGTGAGGATAAGGAGCAGTCAGAATGGAGAGGAGAGAAGTGAAAGCCACAGGTCCTATCAAAACCTGCCCTTTTGTTCCCGAGTTTCCATTTTCCTATTGTTTCCCTGGAAACTAATCCAGTCCCTCTTGACGACTGCACAGTGATGCTTCTTGCTTCAGTGGCTGTCAAGGTAGCTTATCCCCTGTGTTAATTAACTGCTCTGAGAAATGCTGGATAGGCAGTGGTCTGCTTGACTTTCATTTTGTTAATGCAGGTGACTCCAGAGAAACTTTGCTCTGGCACATGATAGTGATGTTTGTGAAGGAAGGATACAAACAATGTAGGATGGGTCCCATTCCCTCCTCCAAACACACACACACACACACACACACACACACACACCCTCACCAAACCACACACACATACCACATACACAGTTGATGGAGAAGTTTAGGGATTAGGGGATTAGGTACCTCCCTACCATACAGAGAGAAAACTTCAACAGACTATCTGGCTTCTGATTTCCCTGACCAGGAAAATGTGTTTCTAAAAAGAGAATTTAGTTGAATTAAATCATCATGTATTTATGAAGCACACGGTGTATGCCAGATATTGTACTAGAGCTGGGCATTACATTACATTATATCCTACTTGCTTGTATAGAAATAAATTAGTGCAAAAGATATACAAGATGAGTTGGTGGGGAGTATTTATTGTTGTTGTTCAGTTGTTTCAATCATGTGCAGCTCTTTGTGACCCTATTTGGGATTTTCTTAGCAAAGATACTGGAGTGGTTTGCCATTTCCTTCTCCAGCTCATACTTATAGATGGGGAAACTAAGGCGAATAGGGTTAAGTGATTTGCCCAAGGACACAGAGCTAGTAAGCCTCTAGCACTGGATTTGAATTCAGGTCTTCCTGACTCCAGACCCAGCCCTCTATTAACTGCACCACCAAGCTGCCCATAGATGGGGAGTGGGGAGAGACAAATAATTAGGGGAATCAAAAGGTCTTTTATTTTTTTTTTGGTTGTATGTTTGTTTTTGCATTTTGGAGGGGGGAAGGTAGGGCAATTAGGGTTAAGTGTCTTACCCAAAATCACATGGCTAGTTTTGTATTAAGTGTCTGAGATCAGATTTGAACTCAGGTCTTCCTGACTCCAGGGCAGGTGCTCTATTCACTGCGCCACCTTGCCACCCAAGAAGGCCTTTTATAGGAGGTCTATTTTGAGCTGAACTTTAAGAGAAACTAAGGATTCCAAGAGGTAGAAAAGAGGCTTAGAAGAGCATTCAAGGCAGAGAGAACATTGAAGAGAGGGGAGATGGAATATTGTGTCTGGGGAGCAGCAAGATCAGTTTGACCAGAAGAGGCTATGTATAATGTGGAATCAGCCTGGAAAGATATACTGGGAATGAATTAGAAGTGTTTTAGGTTCCAAACACAGTTGTTTCTATTTTATCCTAGAGGCAGTAGAAAGCTGAGGTGTGACATGGTTAGTTAGACCTGTGCTCTAGGAATATCACTTTGCTCTTTGAGAGGATCAAATGGTGAAAGAATGAAAGAGGGAGGTACAACACATTCTGACTTTGTCATGAAAACATTGGGATGATATTTGTATTCCCTTCAGTATTGCAGGAAGGTTGCCCATGAGATTCCTCATATACAAAGATATGTATATGAGGTCAGTTTCAGGATTTAAAATGTGAACTTCAGGATCGGAATAGTCAACATAGCTAGAACAAATATTGACCTCAGAAAAAGAAAGGAGTTAAATCAGTGCAACAGATTTTTAGGGTCAACCATCCTAGAATGAAATCTAGATGGAGTAAGCACTCCTCTTTCTATCTGCTACTGGTCCATTTTCCTCATCCATTCTCATTTCACATTGTACGGTAACCAAAAGGTATGTTTTAAAATGTCGTTACTAATTATTAAAATTATAACATTTCTCTCATTTGAATTGAACTTTAAAAGAAGCTAAGTATTCCAAGAGGTAGAAATGAGGCTCAGAAGAGTGTTCAAGGCATAGGGAACATTGAAGAGAAAGGAGATGGAATATTGTGTCTGGGGGAGCAGCAAGATCAGTTTGGCTGACCAGTTTTAGCTCTGAGTCCACACTTCAGGTTATTAAATTTTATTTTTAAATTGGAGAAATCTCCCTTGCCGTTGTTCATCTCTCTGTATATTGACTCCCTCCCTAATTGCCTAGGCTTAAATGAACATCAAAGTTACTTTCTATACTATTTATTAGCATTGTAACAAATACTCCAATGGTGACATAAATAATTATTTATGATATATCAGCTGTGGGAAAGATCACAGTCAAAGTCATTACAACTGCTGACTTCTAAATTCTGGAAATGCAGTCCCACCATTCAGTCCCCTCAAGATACCAGTAAAAGTCTTTTCTAAAAAATTGTCTTCATATTTCATCACAAGAAAAAGTTAAAATCGGGAAATAAGTTCTGTTAGTCCTTTGTCTCTGCCCTCTCTTCATCTGTCATCATCAATAGACTCTACAGAATTAGAGTTGAGCACCAGGTTCCTCAGAGACTCCTTATAGAATTAAAATTAAACTGTCACTCCAACATTGTGTTGCCTGTTAAAGATACAACAACAGTATCTGCAGTTTCTCCGGAAGGGATTATTCAAGTTGATGTTATATAGGTCTAGGAAGGACAGTAGTGTACTTCAGGGACTGTATATGTAAGTGTATTAGGAGAGTGGGGACCATTTTCTCTCTACTCAATAAACATGCATTAAATTCTTATTGTATACAAAGCACCGAGAATACAAGACAGAAATGAAACAGTTCCTTCCCTCAAGGAGTTTACATTTTTGTGGGATTCAACATATATACACATAGTTATATAAAAAGTAGTTTGAGAAGAGACTTCTATTAATTGATTGCTGGAATAGACAATCAATAGGTCAGTCAAAAACATTTAGCCAAGAAGTTTGTAATTTATCATAGAGGCTGTAGGGAACCACTGAAGATTTTAGGGAGTTACATAGAGCTATACATTTTAAGTAATATTTATTTGACATCTGTGTGGAGGCTGATTGGGAGAGGGGAGAGACTGAAAACAGGGAGATCAGTTAGGTGGATATTTAAATAATCTCATTGTTTGTTACTCTCCCTCTTCTACACTATGTTCCAGCCATTGGCTTTTTTCTTTTTCTCATACTTAACACTCTCTCATCTTTGTGTCTTTGTACTAGCCACAGACCACCCCCCTATTTATCCTTGCCAGCTTGCACTACACTTCCTCCTTAACTGTCTCTCATGGAATCCTTTTCTTCCTTCAATACTCAACTTAATCACCACCTTCTATATGAAACTTTTCCTAATCACTCCAAATGCTAGTATCCTCCCTCCTAAACTATCTTGTATTAATGACTTTATATCTATTTGTAGTAATTTTCTCTATATTTTTTTTTCTGTATAAACATATATCCCCATTAGAAGAAAAGTTTCTTGGGAATTGGGATTGTTTCATTCTTGGTATTTTTTTCTCACCACTTAGCACTGTACCTGAAAACAGAGTGGGTAATTAATAAATGCTTGTTGATTGATAGTCCAGGCAAGAGGTGATAAGGGTCTGAATTGTGGTAGTGGCAGTGTGACGAGAGAGGACCAACACAAAAGATACTGTAGGGGTGGAATCAATAAAATTTGGCAAATGATTGACTATGGTGAGGAGAGAAGGTTGAGTCAAGGGGGAGAAGATTGAGTCAAGCATGGATGGATCTCAGCTGGCAAAACTGAAAGGATGGCAGTGCCCTTGAGGTAAGCGGGAAGTATGGAGGAAGGGCAAAGCTTCAGGGAAAGATAATGGATTCTGTTTTGGACATGAAGAATTTGGAATGCTGATGGAAATGCCCAATGGGCAATGTAGGACTGGATTTAAGAAAAAGGGTAGAATTGGATGAAAAGTTGTGGGAGTCTTTATCATAAAGATGTTAATTTAACGTATTAAAGGAGATCAGATCACTGAGAGAGTATGCAGAATGAAGAAAAGAAGGCTATGAACAGAGCCTTGGGAAACCCACATTCTAAGGGAAGAGGACATGAATTATGATATGGTAGGGGAGGCTAATAAGTGGCCAGATTGTTAAGAGGGGACCCAGGAGAGAATAGTGACCCCTTAATGAGCAATGATATCTCCTCTATTCCAGACTCCAAAGTATATATGTATATGCAGGTACACGCATGTACACACACACACACACACACATACACTCTATTTTTAGGTAGAGATTTTCTTCTTGAGAAGTGAGCTGTCATAAAATTTACATGGCACCATATCAGAGAACCTCAGTATTTGAACACTACACATCAGAAGTTTTTGGTGTGACTATAGATATTTTTATACAGTAGATAGATACAGTGACAACAGGCATAGATTAAGTAAGTGTGTGTGTGTGTGTGTGTGTGTGTGTGTGTGTGTGTGTGTGTGTGAGAGAGAGTCACCATTGCTCCTTCTCTGCTGGGCTGCTGTGACATTGTTATCATTGCAAATACAGTTACCAAGGAAAAAAAGAAATACATTACGTGAGAGAATCTGCTGCTTATTGTTTAAGGGGGAAAAGACAAAGATCTTAAGGTGTCCTTGCATAATTTCTACCACAGTCTCTTTCTGCCTGTAGCCCAAAGAAGTTTACTTTAAAAAAATTCAGGAAAATATCCTTGTTTTTGCAAACCTCCTTTAAAAGTTCATACTGTTTTTTTTTTTCCTTTTGGAAGTTTTATGAATAACATAATGCTGAAGATATAAACAGTCTAGGAGTAAGTCCCTGAGTTCTAATTCTGCCTTGAAGACTGATTCACTGTGTGATATTGGGCAAGCCATCTCATCTCTTTAATCCTTTGATTCTCTTTGGGCACCTAGTTTGGGTCCTTTGTTAAATGACATGTTTGGTTTAGGAATACTTTATAGGGCCGTGGAAATAAGGTGGGATGTGGAGTCAGGAGGACCTAAATTCAAATCTTGATTTTGCCACTTTCTAGCAATGTCCTTGAACAAATCACTCAAGCCTTCTGGAATTCATGTTCCTTAATTGCAAAATGAGGATCCTTAACTGGGGGATCAATAATGCGCCTTCTAGTTCTTTATGTGTGATCTTAGGATGCCTAAGGTTCCCTCTAACTATAAAACACTATGATTCTAACACCCTGAATTCTTGGTCTGGAGAAGAGGAGAAACAGTTCTGAACCTGGAGTTTTCAAAGGACACCTTGTGGCCATGAGAGAAAAATACAGTTTGGAGAAAGCTGTATCTCAAGTATGTCTGATTGGATGTGGTAATTACTGATGAGCTGTTTTTTGTTTTGTTTTTTAAATCTTAAGTGGTCTGAGCATGTGAGGAGAGAGTAAAAGAAAACCTTACCTTCCAAAAGTACTTTCAGAAGGATAAAATGTATATCTAACTCCTAGGCTTCTGGCTGATGTTCCATAGATGAATCAGCTAAGTTTGTACTCTGCCATTTAAAATGATCTGTCAGAGAGTTGGTGAGAAAAGATGGGGCTTTCTGTCAGTCTTGCAGTGACATTTGTACTTGTGGTTTGGAACACACTGTAAAATAGCCAGCCTTTAATAATTAATTTCCCTGCATTATAAGAAGAATAGCCATGAGCTCAAAGACTATTAATGAAACTGTAGCATCACCTCCTCAAGAATTCCAATTATTTCAGGAAATCCAGATATTGAATGTCAGGAGTTAGGGCCAAGGTCTTACTGTATAACCTGTCACTTTGTCTTGCTGAACCAAAGAAAGCCACAGTGTTATGCTTGGTTTTGCTATTAGCAACAGGCAGCCCTGGTGCTGAACAGTAACCCTCCTTTTTGTTTCCATTTCATTAATTTCCATTATCATTCTTTAAACAAGGTGCCTGAGGAGGTGTCCTGGATTTCAGGGATTTAGGTGGATCTGGACAACTAGAAGCCCTTAAAATTATGCGTCTGACAGGTTAGAAAACAAAGGGGTAGACCTTTTAATGCTGTGTTATTTGAACCAAGAATAAACACACATTTCAGTGGGACTGATTAACCATCAGAAATGGCTAGCATTTTATTTACCATCCTCTTGTCAGCTATTGTAAATGCAGTCAACTGCAGAAATATGAAGTTGCTCCAAGCCTTAAAGCCAGCTTATGGCTCCATAAGGAAGTTTGCCTGCTTCATTCTAATTTTCTCTAAACTGGTGGAGGACTAAGTTTGCAAGTCCTGTTAGCAGCGGCATCTCTGCACCCAAGTGGTACCCACTTTGGAGAGAGGAAAACCAAAGTAAAATTGTTATTTGATTGGTTCTCTCTGAAAAAGAGGTGGGGGTCCCTGGAAATGGGAAGAAAGCTCATAGGATAGGGAGACTAGCAAATTGCTAAACCTACAGAGCTGAGTTACTTAGCGAGATTATCATCTCATGGGTACTTTCAATAGCCCTTCCCAAAGATTGAGTTTCAGTTATTAGGCAGACCAACAGACCCCCAGGTCTTTCTCCAAAGTTGTTTAGATGGGAGAAGAAAGTAGGGATTATTTACAGGAGAAATTCCTGAAGCAGGGCAGGCTCCCTCAATGGAAATGGAAACTAAGAATTGCTTTGTGTTTCCCAGGGGCCTGTGATGTTTGAATCAGGCCTGACAGTGTTTTGTCTTCCCTGCTGAGCCCAGATTGAGTGCATAGAGATGGCTAATTAAACTTTGAACTGACAACCAGACGAAAGAGGCTACCACTTTGAAGACCAGGAGATCACAAGGACAATTTCCTGTTTGCTGGTTTGCCATGGATAAAGCTCAACAAGAAATCTCATCAGTTCAGGGTTGTGTTAAGTTTAACTAAGACATTTTGTGGCATTCAACACCAATTGCCTTTGGCTAGACATTCTATGCTTGTTGTTGGCGGTAGCATTTCTTTTTCCCCCTTTATCTTCTTTGCTTTTTTTCTCAACATGTTTTGACTGGTATACATATACCTAGATTGATATGTTCAGTAATTCTATTTATATACTCCTGGGTAGAGATAGCTATCCTTGTTCTTTGAATCTGAAGATGATAATGTTGATAGTTTGGGGGTGGCTACCCCACTAGTCGAAACGTGCTTCATTGATGGTCTTTCCAGGTTTCAGTTTCCTTCTCTATAAAATGAGAGGTGTTTGGTTCAATTCAATTCAACAGACAATTTAATTGCTGGCTGTGGTTTAAGGTATAATACTAGCCACTGGGCTTTTGGACAAAGTGTGAAATAAATAGTGCCTGTATTCAAGGGACTTATATTCTTCTGGGAGGAGATAACACGTACAAAAGCAAGGAAATCTAAATAAAATACCTATAAAATAATGCAAATTAATTATGAAAGGGAGAGAATGATAATTATAAGTGGGAGATCAGGAGAATCCTAATGGAGAATGTGGCCCCTGAGCTGATCTTTAAAGGAAGCTTGGGATTTCAGAAGACAGAATTAAGGAAAGACTGCATTCCAGACATGGAAGACCAGTTAGGAAAAGGCATGCAGGCTAGAGATAGAATGCCCTATATAGGAAAAAGCAGCAGCTCAGTTTGACTGGAAGGAAGGAAGGAAACAAATAATAAATATTAAGTGCCTGGTATGTGCTAATTATTAGCTCACAACTATTACCTTACTTGTACCTCTCAGTAACCCTAAGAGGTAGATGCTACTCTTATGGCCAGTTTACAGTTGAGGTAAGTAGTGGTTAAGTAATTTGCCCAGGGTCACATAAGTGTCTGAGACCAGATTTTAACTCAAGTCCTTTTGACTCCTAAAGAGTCATCTTAGTGAATTCAAATCCAGCCTCAGATACTTACTAGCTGGGTAATCTAGATCACTTAACCCTGTTTACCTCAGTTCCTCATCTGCAAAACTGAGCTGGAGAAGGAAATAGCAAGCCTCTCTAGTATCTTTGCCAAGAAAACTTCAAATGGGGTCACAAAGAGTCGGACATGACTGAAATGACTGAACAACAAAAAGTACTATCCCAGATAAAGCTGCTTAGACCCCAGGGTAATAGTTTGTTTACTTGGAATGACAAAATAACTAGAATTATGATTTCTCTGTTTTTCTAAGACTTTCTAAATATTCATTCACCTTTCTGGAGGAAGCTTTAGCTATGCTTTTTCAACCATTAAGTTGGTTTGCTAAGCCATTCCCACTGTGCCTTTGGTCCCTAACTGTAGCCCATACAACCTTTTGTAGCCACAAACTAGACACAGAATATATTTGAACAGAAATGAATGGTAGACAAAATCCAAATACTAGCTAATTCCTGCAAATAATGTCAGCCAATTTAAGCTTTGTGTTATTCTGTCTACAGAGTAGTACTATGCTTAAGCATTGGGCATAGTGGAACACTTTGTTACAGCATAGCCCTGATGTTGGTAGACCTTACAGTCTAGTAGGAGGTTAAGATGCCAACACAGATAAATGTAATGTACAAATTACACAATTGCATTAGAGAGTTTTGTTTATACTCGTTTTCCCAAAGGCAAGTATTTACTTATTTAAGTAAAGCTTTCTGCCTTAATATACTGATTGCCTTTAATAAATTGAAGTATTACATTGAGGGTGGTTTCCTAGTATTAAAAAATGCAATATTTTTAATCAGGACATAATTGTAGAATTTACAAACGTTTTCATTTCATTAAGGACCCTCAGGAAGAAAGCTTTACAGAAACAAATTGTCTTTGGAGATATGCTTATAAACAGGAACACAATTTATCAGTGTTCTTTGGTAGTGTAGACTTAGCTAATACCTGGTCTTTAGCCATAAGAATTAGGTCTTTGGTAGTAGTACCATGGGAATATCATACTTACCACTCTACTATCTTTGATTGACTGTTCATAGGAAAGTAAATATGTAGGAACATAGATTTAAAGCTTGAGGGGAAAAGCTTAGATGCAATTGAATCCAACCCCTTCAGTTCATAGATGAAGTCATTGAGGCATAAAGATACGTGACTTGCCCAGGATCACACAGTGTCTGTGGCAGGATTTGAATGTAAGTCTTTATAACTCGGAGTTCCCTACCTAGACCATACCATCATTCATCTGGTCTGTTGCTCAGTGGTCAGTAGAGTTCCTTATACAGCCAGGTGACCCATATGTCTGTTGATTATATTTTATGGTGGCTCCTCTTGATGTGTTTTTTAGTGAAGCATGGGTATCAGTAAGGGAAGTGAATGGGTTCTCTCTCCATGAGACATCACACTTGGTATTAGCCCTTTATAGAAACTCCTGTAAAAGTCATGGAAGGATGATTCATTTACCAATGTAACTGTGGCAAGTGACATTCCCAGCCAACATGACCTAAGAAGAGGAAAGGAGCCTGCTCTGTCCTAGACTGCAGCACCAGAGAGATATTCAAAGCTCTGCTCATCAGGAATGTAGAAAGCTCCCTACAGAGTGTGAACAGAGTCCCTCTTGCTACATGAACTGATTAAAACTAGTCTCAAGGGGAATTTTATCTAATTCCTTAGTCCTGCCAACTCTAGGGGAAGAGCAGTCCAAAAAAATAAAATATGTGCCTTGTATCCCAAATGGGCAATAGAAATGACCCCCAGGACTCACTGGATCAAGGTTGGAGTGGAGGCAGAGTGGTTATATTTACAAGAATTACAGTGATGTAAAAATAATAAGCATCAGTAAAACTTGAATTAAAAAAACAGTTTGCCGTCTACCTCCTGGCTCTGTTTTTAAAACCTAATTCTTGGTCCCTACTCCCTTGTCGCCATCTTAGACTAAGGGGATTGCTGTCAGTCTCTCTTCCCTGGTTTTTCCCAGAATTGCACCCAAACCCTGTCTTGCTTCAGCTACCTTCTTCCCCTGCTCCTTCTGCCCCCTTTCTCCTATTGTTTCCATTTTGAGTAAGGGTTCAAACCAGCCATCCTTCGTTCTCCAGACAACCACTATGTTCCATTCTCCTTTTCATCTTCCTCTTTTTGTATTTTCTTCTCCCATTAGAATGTAAGAGTGTTGAGGGCAGGGACTGTCTTTCTTTTGCTTGTATTTATAACAGGACCTGATATATAGTAAGTACTTGATAAATGCTTATTGATTTGACTTCACTGTCTCCCTGGTCTCCGGGCGGTTCCTCTGGATCTCTGGCTCCTGTGGCTAGCCGAACTAAAGATCAGACCTGAACTGGGGAAAAAATATACTTATTTCTTTAAAACACACACCACTTTCTTCCTGGCTAATGGAAGAGATAGGGAAAGCTGGAGAAGTTTGAGAATGACAAGCTGACACAGAGAAAGCAAGGAACTGGGGTCTTGCCCAGACCTCTGGGCCTTGATTGATTGAATTTTGCCCTTTGACTTCTAAGGAGCATGTGCCCATGAGAAACTGGTTTGTTACTAAACAGTAATCCTGTGCCTCATGGAACAGCACCCCAGGTATGTCTCATCCCACCTTCGTTGGGAAGGAAGGAGGAAAAGAAGGAGGTAAATGGTGAAAGTCTTGAAAGGGATTATGGAAAAAAAATAATTAAAGACCATTTTAAGGACCTGCACATTTGGGAACCAAACAGGAATTTCCTGCTGAAATCAGAAGGAATGGCAGCTTTACGGAGCCCCTTCATTAAGAATTATTAACCTGGGGGTTTCTGGGGCTCAGTTTGGTTCAGTTCAGGGAGAGCCCCCTGCTTGCAGACCATAAAACCCTCTCAGTCTTCTCTCCTTCTCCAGCTTCTTCACACCCCACCCCCTTACGCATTTTTTAATGAAAGAGAAAGGAAGCGCACCCCTCAGGGGGAGAAACCAGGAGCAGGAGGCAAAGTTCAAGCATGGAAAATTGTTTTCTTGTAAGTGGCAGGCACCTGGCTGACCCCCGGCTGTCTTTGGCCTTTTCTGACAGCCTATAGCCCTCCCCTTGGGCCATTAACAAGTCAGCAGCCGGAGAGGGAGAGAGGAAACCAGTGGGTGGTTTGGAAGCCCGGGGAGCCCTAAAGCCATCAAAATTTGAGTTCCTATCCCAGAGAACAGGTTAGGGGTCAGCCAGTCTGCTCTTCCACAGTGGTTTCCTTTTTTAAAAAAATCTATGAAATATGATAATATGATAAAACCGTATGTCCCAAGAGGACAGATTGACTGAACCTCCAGAGAAAAGGTTCTTAACCTTTGTTGTGTCATAGACCCCTTAGGAAGTCTGGTAAAACTATGGATGAACTCCTTCACAAAATAATATTTTAAATCTGTAAAGCAAAACATAAGATTATAAAAGGAAAGCAATTATATTAAATTATTTTTTCTTCTAAGTGCATGGACCAGAGGTTAAAAACACCTGCTCTAGATGTAATAGGAAGAGGAGGGAGCTAGGGGGTACTTTCGTCAGGCCTCTCCGCCTCAATGATTGGTTGCCTCTTGATTTTTGACAGTTGAGAGAGTGCAGCAAAGGTTCTTAACATTTTTTGTGTGTGTCATGGGTCCCATTGGCAGCTTGAAGCCTATGGATGGACCCCCTTCTCAGAACAAAGTTTATCTACATCTGTAATAGAAGGAAATGCTAAGTTTCAGCTTGGGGTAGTGGAAATAAAGATGTAATTCCCTCTTCCCCCTTATGCCCCACCACTGCAAGTTCACAGACATCCTGAAATCTATCTAATCTTGCAAACTCCTGAACCAGGGTAGAGAACCTGTGGCTTCAAGGCCACATGTGGCCCTCTAGGTTCTTAAGTGTGGCCCCTTTGAATCCAATGTACCTCCCCAAACTGTGAAGTTTGGATCCAGTCAAAGGGCCACATTGGAGGCCTTAGAGGGCCACATGCAGCCTTAATTTTGCAGGTTCTCCACCCCTATAATGTGAACTAAAAGACACTGAAATAAGATTGGCAGGCAATCAGCTGAGGGCTGAATAATAAGGAATGGGTTTATACTATAGCAGAGGGATTGAGGTAGACCAGGAACAACAATAATCATCACAACTCTGATGTATATAGCGTGGTTTGTTGAGGTTGTTGTTTTGGGTCTAGATGTATGGTTTTATTGGCATAAGGAAATCCCTTAATCAGTGAAGACCAGCAGCTAGCCTATAACTTATAAGTCTGAGTCCAGGTCATATATATATAGTAAGTTGCAGAACTGGACTTCAGAACCAGGATCTCTCATGCTAAATCCCGTCTTCTTTCCACTACACTATACTAGGCAGCTAGGTGGCTCAGTGGCTAGACTGCTGGGCCTGGAGTCAGGAAGACCAGAATTCATTCATGGCCTCAGGTACTTATTAACTGTGGTGCCCTGAGCAAATTACTTAACCTCTACTGCCTCAGTTTCCTCATCTGTAAAATGAAGAGATTGTAGTGCCCTCCTCTGGGGGAGATACCAGGGTATAATAACAGCACATCCAAGTATTGTTTTGTGGATCAGTTGAAATTGTATTTGTAAAGCATTTAACATAGTGCCTAGCACAGAATAGGTGTTTAATAAATGTTTCCTTTCTTCCTTCCATTATGCTTGGTTTTTTCCATAGTGCCTAGCACACAGTAGATGCTTAATCAGTGTTTCCTTTCTTCTTTCCATTATGCTTGTTTGTTTTTGTTGTTGTTGTTTTGACTTGGTTTTCATTTAGAGACCTCCTAAGATATGGTTAGATCTAGATCTGGAAGGGGCTTTTGAGATTATTTAGTCCAAGCCCCTCATTTCACCAGTGAGGAAACTTGAGACACAAAGAAGTGAGATTCCCCCCAAGGTCACACAAGAAGGAAGTACAGGCATCAGGATTTGAAGTTAGGTCTCAGGAGTGACTCTAAGTTTAGTGCCCTTTCCACTGGCTTCAATAGACTAATTCCAGACATAATGTTAGTCCATGGGAACTTTGTATTATGCAGAATGTATGAAATAGGAACAGAGTCCTCATTAACTTTTCACAATTGTAACCCAGAAGGATGAAGATGAAAGGAGGAGAGGTGTTTTATAGGTGGGAGGTAGTGAAGGTGGCTAGGGAAGGGAGGAATGAAGCAGAAAATGGCAGGTGATAACAAGAACAGTCATAGTGTTTTGAAGCTGAAAATGTTTTTATAGGAACCTCTGCTCCCAACCCCACATCTAAACATACCATTTTTTAGTTAAGAAATCTCTGAAGGGAGAAGGGTGCTAGGAGAAGAATGGGGGCTCCAGACCCCAAAACAGAAATAAATCATTTATTCCCATCTGGTGTTTATAGAATTAGCTCCGAAGCCCATTTGGTTAGACCAGGGCATGAGCAGTGATTACCATGGAGACATAATCTCCTTAAAATGGAAACCAGGGAAGACTAGTATGTCTATATGAAGTGATCATTTCCTGCTCTGAGGAAGTAGAACAATCTCAAGAAAATAACTACCATGTTGGCATTTTAGCAGAAACTGATTTTCTTCTGTTGCATTCTGATGTGACTGCTGTCAGTTTTGGAGTCGATGTGGCAAAATGGAAGCTTGTCATGGGAGTGTGCATGTGCAAAGGGGAGGGAGTAAATACACAATGGCCATACATTGGCATATCTGAAACATGTGTCTCCAGATTTATATTCTAGAACATAAAATGCCTTCCCTGTGATTTTAATGGATAGAGAAAGTAAAGTTTTGATTATGACTTTGAGGCTGTGTGTATTTAGATGTTTTTGATTATTGTTAAATTATGTTAAAATTCAGTCAAACAGCTTGCCTCTCCTCCTCCTTTAAATTAAATTTAACAGTCATCAGAAAATTAAAGGGTGTGTAGACAAAGTTCAAGAGAGAGAAAACTAGGCAATTTTTTCCACCAAAAAAAGACTAGTGTGTATGACAAAAGTTTAAATAATATTTCCCACAGAGACTCTAGAAACTTGTTACAATACCATTAAGAGTTAGTGGAATCTTCAAGTGAGAATTTAAACTGTTATTCTGAGAGCAGTTTCTAAAGGGACTGAGTTTAACTATAATTCTGGATAGGCTGTTAACTATGATAGCTAAAAAGAAGAGAGAGAAAAAAGACCAAAAGAACTTCTTCCTGGATTAAACTGAGTCTAACTCTTTTATATGAAGAAACATTAAAAGAATCTTAGAGGAGAGATTTAAAAACCTATCGTGAGAGAAATAAAAGGTGGGACTGTGTTTCCAGAATTACCATTAGTTGAAATAAAGGTTAAAGGTGATTTGGGGGGCAGCTAGGTAGCACAGTGAATGGAGCATGATCCCTGGAGTCAGGGGAACCTGTGTCCAAATCTGGCCTCAGACACTTAACACTTACTAGTCATGTGACCTTGAACAAGTCACTTAACTCCAATTGCCCTGTCTTCCCCCCTCCAAAAAAAAAAATAGGTGATTTGGATCTTTCTCATATTAGTAATTTTTCATGTAAATAATTGTCATTTTTGATCGTTGGTTATGCAATAATTACATATATTCACATATTCACAAATATATGTAGTAGTATAACTAATAACTGTGATATTTACTTAAGCCTAGAAGATTAAGGGATTTGATATAGAGAGAGATGAGCAAAATATACGGGAAATGAGGCTTTCTCCAGTTTGTTAAATAGATAACATTTAATAACCTGGTATCAAGTCTCAGGGTAATAGATTAATTAATGAAAAAGATGCTACCATTTTAGTAATTAATAAATATTAATTCACACCCTCTGATGATCTGAAAACAAGGGACAATGATGAATAAGGAAAATGAGTCAGTAGCAGGTAGAGAGAGGTGATCAGAGAGGTGATCGCCAATGAGGCATTGTGCTAGGCAGTTTGCACATTTGATCCTGACAGTCACCCTGGAAGGCAGGGACTATTGTTACCTCCATTTTACAGTTGGAGAAACTGAGGCAGGCAGAGGTTAAATTACTTGCCCAGGGTGACACAGCTAGTAAGTGTCTTAAGGCCAGATTTGAACTAAGGTCTTCCTGACTCTAGGCCAAGGGCTCTATCAACTGTGCCACCTAGCTGCCTCATAGGCAAACAGAGGTTAAGTGATTTGCCCAAGATCACAGTGCTAATAAGTGTCAGAGACTGGATTTGAACTCAGGTCTTTCTGACTCCAAGCCTGGCACTGTATCCACTGAGCCACCTAGCTGTGATCCTATAATACCTTTCTGAACAACTCATTCTGGAAGCTTGTAAACTTAAAGGATATGTCGTAAAAGAGCCGGACAGACCAGTAATGTGTAGTGAGAGGCCTTTCTTACAGTGCAGAGATGACAACACAGAGATACCTCCAGGAAGACTGATGAAGCACAGGTACAGTGCTCTTCAGGCCACAATGGAAGGAAGAAGGAGAGAAAGCAATAGCTGTGCAGAAAAGCTGCCCTCTGACTGGGCGTGCTTAGCTTTGCCAACTCTTCACTCATCCTCCTAGTCAATGTGTGTGATATGGCTGGTGTCCTGTGTATATGTATATTCCAAACCAGGCAACTCAATTGAGGCAGGCAAGAAAGGGAGGGAAGCAGAGAAGGAAGGAGGGATGGGAGGGAGGGAGGAAGGGAGAGAGAGAGAGAGAGAGAGAGAGAGAGAGAGAGAGAGAGAGAGAGAGAAGGAGGAGGAGGAGGAGGAGGAGGAGAAGGAGGAGGAGAAGGACAAGGAGGAGGAGGGAGGAGGAGGACGGAGAGAGAGAGGAGAGAGAATAGAGAGGATAGGCAGAGAGCATGATATTATAGTCAAGGGTTGCCTTAGGGATTGGGCAGTGAGACCTCAGCACACACTTATAGGACATAGCAGTTTCTAACATGGGATATGAGAGTTTTCAGAAAAGTCAGGAAGTAGGGATATGTGTAGAATAAAGGCACCCTGCTTCTGTGATGATTATGGATCACAAAACACCTCCCCCCAAAAGAAGGGAAGGAGGAGGGAAGGCTTTTGGATTATGACACTTTTCTTCCATTCTCTCTACATTTATGAAATCTAACTGCTGCCTTGGTGGAAATTTCTGAGAGACAACTGGACCTGAGCAAAAGTTTAAGAATCCTCCCTTCAGAAGGCATCCTTTTGCCTCAAGGATGAAATTCAAGCTCTTAGCACAATGCCTGATCCATAGTAGGCATTTAATAAATGTTTATTGATTGATTGCTTGAATTCACTCTCCTCTGGCATTTAAAGCTCTTCACAGTCAGAGTCCAAACTGTCTTTCTAAACTAATTTCAGGGGCAAAAAGTGGCTTAGTGGTTAGTGTCAGTACCTGGAGTCACAAAATCTCAAATCTGGCCTCAGACACTTACTAGCTGTATAACCTTGGGCAAGTCACTTAACCCTTTGTGCCTCAGTTTTCTCATCTGTAAAATGATCTGGAGAAGGAAAGGGCAAGCTATTCCAATATCTCTGCCAAAAGAAACCCAAATGGAGTCACTAAGAGTCTGACAGGATTGAAAAACAACTTAACAACAACAAAAACAAATTTCACATAACTGTCCCTCTTAGAACCAAAGTTCAACTAAATCTGGGCTACTTGCTATTCTTCACATGTGACTCTCCATCTCTGGTCTTTCTCCCTTTGAGCAAGTTGTCACACATGCCTGTAGTGCTCTTTTTCCTCACCTCTCCTTCTAAACTACCTCTTTTTAAGGCTTAGCTCAAGGGTACCTCCTATAGGAGACCCTTCCTGATCTTTTCAGGTATTAAGATTACTTTCTCTTCTCCCTGAAGTTACTCTGCATATGATTGTATGTACTTTATTTGTATATGCTCTTTTCCCCTGATAAAATGTAAGGTCATAGATTCAGAGAGACTTTTATTTTTGTCTAAATATTTTCCCAGGATGTAGCATAGTTCTCTCTCCCTCTCTCTCCCCCACCACCTCTCTCTCTCTCTCTCTCTCCCTCCCTCCCTCCCTCTCTTCCCCCCCTCCCCCATACACACACACACATAGATGCACATATGTATATATATATACATGTATGTGTATATATTCTCTGTATCTATATCTTTTAAATACTTCTTGAATTCTAGACACTAAAGAAATTTTCTTTGAATTAATGAATGGTGAATTTCCCAATCTTATAGTTCCAAAAGCTAAAATTTGTTGATGAAATGGAAATGGTCCAAATTTTACAACTAATTGAGTATTTAGAATGTACCATGCCACACCCCTACTCCCACCCCCAGTTTAGTTTTAAAAACAGCAACAGGCAGCACCAAAAAAGGCACTAGCTTGAAGAACCACAGGCCCTCCCTTCCCCCAGGTTAAATAAAGCATTCCTATTAGGCAACCTAGATGCTTAAGTATGTATATTATTGTAGTTAGTTCAGGAAAAAAATCAATACAATAATGTCAACATCAACAGGTTCCCCAGCATCCCTCCTCACCACCACTACCACCATTACCAATGCCTCTTTAGCATTTATCATGTAAGGAAAAATGAGACCAGAAACTCAAGCCCAGCAGCCTCCAGAACTGCCTGATCCCAAATTAGAACAGCAAAAAAATGATCAATCACTCATAGGTTACAAAATCCGACCCCACAATAAAAAGAGCCTCTCAATGATATATTATGTTTACATCAGACTCTCCCATCTTGACAGACAGTTGCTGTGCTGTGGTTACTTCTTCCTTCATTATAAAACTCCTCCAGATGGAAGAACAGCTAAATCTGTACAATATCCCACTTTAATGAATGCATACAGAGGATGGTGATGAAGGTCAGCAGCAGGCCTTTCCTACCCACGTTTCAGCTGTGACCCTCAAGAGAAGCCATATCCATAGATCCCCAAACCTATCTGTATTGCTCCTGCAAAAGGCTCCTTTTCTGCTTTCATACTTCACTCTGAATATATACACACATACATATGTTTATATACACATACACATGTGTATATATATGAATTGAATTACATTTATACATATGCCTATGTATTTGTATGTGTGTACATGTGTATGCACATATGAGAGAGAGAGAGAGAGAGAGAGAGAGATGCTTAGGCTAGCTTAATAGAATGACCATCTAAGAAAAAAAATACTATGATTTGAAGATAACTGAAGCAGATGGTGTGAAACAATGGGAAAAGACAATGGGTTTAGTTCCCACCTTTGACATTTAGCATCTTTGTGAACTTGAACAAATCACTAAACCTCCCTGGGGTCTCAGTGGCCATTTCTTTTACATGCTAGCTTTGGACTAAGTGGTCTGTGAGGTCAGCACTAACTATGACCCTATGAAAGTTTCACCTTTGAGGAAACAGAGCCCAAGCAATGTAAATGTGATCTATCAAAAAGAGTGCATCCAGTCCTCTTTCCTTTCTTTTCAGAGGTGAGGAACTTGGGGTGTGGAATGTGGCATATACAGTGAGACATCATTAATGTGTTAATAATTCTGCTGGATTTTTTCCTCCTCTTTCTTTTTGAATATTTGTTGCAAAGGGTGGTTCACTGGGCAGGAAAATAGTGAGACACACAAACACATATAGATGTGTATGGGTATATGTAGGTATATATATATACATATACACACACCTATATACACATACATATATGGAGGTATGAGTATATATCCACACAAATGTACTTTAAAATTTCAGAAATAAAAACAAAAGATCTATCAGAATAAGATTTTTTTCTTTAAAAAATATTCAAGTAGAATGTAAGCTCATAAGGATAGGGACTGTATCATTTGTGTCTTTTGTCTCCTCAGTGCTTTGTATACAGTCAGTGCTGATAAGTGTTGAAATTAATTAAATTGAAGTGAGTAACCCCTCCTGCCTCATCTTCAATGATTTCAGAACTCTAAAGACAAAGTGCTGGAGGATTCTGGTTCTTAGAAATCAAGTAACTGATGTTGCCTTCAGCTTTCAGGAGGGAAGGAAATCTAAGCAGATGGTAAGAATTTTCCGCCCCTCTTCTTTTTTTGTTGATGGGGAAGGCTGCTAGTAGTATGTGAGACAAATTCATTGTTTTCTTATGAGGTATAACTTGATGGGTGCAGAGAAGGCCCTCCTTATTGAGGCACAACTGTCCCTTCTACTTGGCCACCATATTGCAGGGCATAATACAATTAGAGATTTGTTCATTAGGCCTAAGCATTGTCTTGTTTTTAGAAGTTTAATGAAAAGGCCCCTAGAAGAAGTCCTATCAAGTCACAACGTTTGAATGTGAATGAGTTTAGGAGATTATTTCTACCCTATTAGCTGGTGTTTAGAGCCATAGGTAAGCCCTGGGAAGAACTGCAGAATAGGTGCTGAGGATGGTAAGGGTAAAACAATGGAATTGAGGGAAGGAGAGGCAAAAAAAAATCACTTTCACAATTCAGAGGCTCAGGAGTAATAGAATAGGGTCTGGACTGGTAAAATGGCATTTATAAACATCTGTAATACTGACTTTATTGGGTGGTAATGACAAGATATCAGACCTATATAATTTGCTTGGCTGACTCCTCTGCAGGACCTTGTATGATGCACTGGAGACTCCCTTAGCTTTCTTTAGAGTTCACATAGTAAAAACAATTTTTTTTTGCTTTTTGGAGGGCAGTTGGGGCTAAGTGACTTGCCCAAGGTCACACAGCTAGTTTTGTGTTAAGTGTCTGAGGCTGGAGTTGAACTCAGGTACTCCTGACTTTATTCACTGCGCTCGCCTAGCTGCCCCTCACACAGTAATTTTTACTATCACTTGCCCCTCCTAACAACACACCTTACACCACATTCCTCTACTGGCAGAGATGAGATGACCAAGTGACTTCCCTTGCCAGTATGACATACATCAACATGTCATCCCTACCAGACAGCCAAGAATCTGCATCACACCAATGTTAAACAAGTGCTAGATCGCTCCGGATTAGCTTCCTGGATGTGGGAGTGGTGATTCTCACATATGCTAATGAACAGCTCTTTGGTACTTAGTGAAGCACCCCCAACCCAAACTAATTTGGATCCTGGAAACATCTCAGAGACTTTTTGTTGCCTATTGGCATCCCCTTTGACATTCCCTAGAGCAATACCCCTGTCATTGTCTCCACCCACCCAATTTCCCTTACTGACTATAATGACCAAATAATTCCCACCCTACCTTTCCAACTTTCCTCATTCTTTCGGCTCTTACAGCCCTAGAGCAGAAAGGCAAGGGTTAATGTTTGCTGAAAGTAAAAGTTAGTACCTTTAGGAACCCAAGAACTCCAGGGCCTCCACTGTAGAAAAGAGGAGGCAGATAGCTTTTGAACTCCACATTCCTTCTGAATTCTTAGTTTGCACCTAGCTGATAACTCTTTTTCAAAGTGCCAACCCCATTCTGCCACTCTCCACCCCCACCCCCCAAAAACATCCCTGGTTCAAGTGAGACCGATAGGGTAAGAAAAAGAAATGTGGACTGATAAGACGAATGCATCTTCATTAGAAAGGGCAAGGCCAAAGGAAAAAAAATCACATAGTGAAAAAAATATCTTCTTGTAATGAACCTTTCTAGTATGGCTATTAATCACACCAAGATACCTACTGCAGTAATCAGTATTTTATGAACTCCCTTTCCCTTGAAGGCTCTTTCTTCTCCCTCACTTTGCCCAAAATAACATTTCGATTGAAGTTTGGAGTTCTGTAGTTGTTATTTCTTTAGGTAGTGGAGATCTTAGAGGTGTGGTTTACTTAGAAAATACTCCTGAATCTTTTCTGGGGTGGGGGGGAGATGAATGAGGTAGGGTTCTCCCTAGATCTTGTTTTTGCAGGCTGGGCCCCTTAAGGGCCCAAAGCTACCTCACTCCCTGTTCTGAACGTAATAACACAGCATCTGTTGTGTGTAATTAAGTGTTTAAAAAAGGCTTTGGGGGCACCAATGACAAAGATACATGGTGTTCGGTAATCTATGATTTTGAAAAGTTCTCTTAGCAACAAAATATTAGAGCTGGAAAAACCCTCAGGGATCTTTTATGCCTTCATTTTTCAGAAGAAGAAAGTGAGGCCCAGAGATGACTAAGTTATTGATGCTGGTCCCTCAGTCATTAGAGGCATAGCAGAAGCCAGAACGCATGTCTCCTGATTCCTCATTTGGGGTTCTCTCCACTGCGCCATGCTCCCGTACTGGCCATATTAATGACCTCTGAGTCTCAGAGGGGTTAGGCTGTTTCGATGGATGGCAGCAGAAAAGGAGGTGGTGAAGGTGATAGTGTTGTGGCATTCAGATGGGATTTGAAAGCTCAGGTGGGGATACTGGCCTTTGAATCTTTAAATACCTTGGAAGGTCAGATTAGCACAAAAATCTCTGCCTGCAAAACCGAACATTTGGTTCCTGTGGTTGGCAAACATTAGCTGGTTGAAAAGCTTCCTGATTGAAATACAGATAACATGCTTACAAAAGTTCAAACTTGTTTCTAAAGGTCACACCAACAAGCAAAGCAATTAGTTCAAGTTTGCCTTCCCCTTCCAGCCCCCTCTCCCTACCTCTCTACCTATGGTGAGAATTTTTGTCCCAGGGAAGAAACTTATTCCTCTTTAGAATTTATGACCAGTGCCTGAAGTTAAACCAAGATGGTACCTGAGATAAAGCCAGTGGTCACACAGTTTGTCTTTTTCTCTCCTCTCCCCACTCCCCACAAGCTCTCCCTACCTTTCTAACTGCCCTGTTGGAGTCAAAGATGCCACCATCTTTCCCATTACCAGGCTCGCAACCTAAGTGTTGTCCTTTACTCCACATTCTCTTTCCCCAAATCCAATCTGTTGTCAAATCCTGTGATTTCTACCTTCCTAATATCTCCCATATGCACTTTCCACCCTCATCTGACATTGCCACTACCCCAGTGCATGCCCTGTCTTAGGTTTCTTCCCCATTCTATTCCACCCTACACTCAGTTGTCAAATTAATCTTCCAAAAGTACAGGTCTGACAATATCATCCCTATTTAATATCCTCTACTGGCTCCCTATCACTCTCACCTCCAAGATCAACTCTAAAATCCACTCTTTGGCATTCAAAGCCATTCATAGCCTAGCCCCCTCCTACCTTTCCAGTCTTCTTATACTTTATTCATCGTTCCTCCCCTATCCCAACCTTCTTATGTTTCCTGCAATCCATTTATACTGGCCTCCTAACTTTTCCTTGCACAAGGCACTACATCTCCTGAGTGTTTACAGTGGTTGTTCCTGATGCCTGGAATTCTCTCCCTCCTCATCTCTGTTTCTTGGCTTCTCTCTCTTCCTTCAAGTATCAGCTAAAATCTCACCTTCTTCAAAAAAGGCTTTCCCTGGGGCGTCTAGGTGGTGCAGTGAGTAGAGCACCGGCCCTGGAGTCAGAAGGACCTGAGTTTGGATCCAGCCTCAGACACTTAACACACACAAACAAACAAACAAACAAACAAAAACCTAGCCATGTGACCTTGGCCAAGTTACTTAACCCCAATTGCCCTCCAAATAGCAAAAAAGGCTTTCCCAGTTCCCTTTAATACTAGTGCCTTTCTCTTGAAATTCTCTCTAATTTATCCTGTGTATATTGTTTGTACATAGTTGTTTGTATATTGTTTCCCCCATTAGACTCTGAATTTCTCCAGAGCAAGGACTGGCTCTTTGCCTTTATTATTTCCCCAGCACTTAGTGCAGTTTATGGCACATAGTAGGAGGTTAATAAATATTTGTTGACTCATATAAGTATAGCTAGGCATTTAATCTGAGGAAGTCTCTGCCCAAGAGAGTGAGAGTTTTACCATCCTGAATGTGTACTAAGGTAATAGAGGCAACTAGGTGCCATATTGGTTAGAACACAGGCCTTGGAATAAGAAATGCCACATCTTGCCTCAGACCCTTTCTACTTGTCTGACTTTGGGGTGGTCACTTAACACTCTTTAGCCTTAGTTTCCTTATTTGTAATCTCAATGAGGAGCAAATGAGATAAGATATGTAAAGTTCTTTGCAAATTTTAAAGCACTATGCAATCTGTAGCTTTCATTGTTGTTATCACTCAGTATAGATGGAGCCAAAGTATTTGTAAGATAATTCTGTTCAACATATTGCCTTGAAACTAGAAATACAAATTGTTTTTCTTCTGCTTTCATTACTTTGGAAGTTTACCTTTTTCTTTGCAATGGGGAAAAATAATTTTGCTTAGACTATTACTTTATTCATTTATATAACAATCATCAGTGAATGATGGGCATTATACAGAGTATTGGACTAGTCCCAGAATATAGAGAAGGTTTAATTAAGACACAGGCCCTGTCTTACCAGAGCTTATTAGTCTATTAGGAGAAGACACAAACATAATAAAAAACAAGAACAAACAAAAACCTCTAGTACATATTCCATGGTAAATGATTGAGAGACTTGTGAACAAAAAGTACCCTGTGAGGTAGAATGTATTATTTAGGCTTCAATTCAATTAAGTGCAATTAAGTACACTTTGAGATATTATGCCACACCCTGGGGAGACAGAGACAAAAATGTAATTTCCTGTACATAAAGAACTTCTAGTTTGGTAAGAGGAAACACATACATAGACAAACCAATATAGAAATATGTACAAACTAACACAAAATTATTAAGGGGCAGGGCAGAGCACTAATACCTGGAAAGATTTAGCAAGACCTTCTTTAGAAGGTGGCAGCTATGCAGAGGCCTGAACACAATTTAGATAAGCCAGGAAGTGGAGATGAGGAAGGAGAGCATTCTAAGCAAAGTGAACAGGTTAGTTTGTACAAAGGATCAGAGGTAGAGGATGGAAGTTTGTATTGTCGTCTAGAGGGTGTGTGTGTGTGTGTGTGTGTGTGTGTGTGTGTGTAGGTGGTGTGTGCAGGTGTGTGCACATATATGTGTGCATGTATGTGTGTGCTTATGTGTGCCATAGACTCTTTTAGCAAGCTGATGAAGCCTGTGGACTCCTCAGGATAGTGAGATAATAGTAGAGCCTTAATACACTGACAGGCATATAGTAGGTGCTTAATAAATGCTTGTTCTTTCTCCCCTCTCTCCCTAAATACATAATGAAACTAATTATGTTGAAAGAGAGTTATCAGAATGATGATTGTTATTTTTTTTTAAGAGTTCACAGACCCTCAGGGGCTAAGCCCCTCCTCCCCCAGGAAGAGACAAAAGGAGACCCTTGAAGCCTCTTGAGCCTTAGTGAAATGATCAGATTTGTGCTTTAAGAACATCTATTGTTTGGCAATTATGTGGAGGATAAATTGAAAAGGAAAAGGATTGGTTGTCAGAGAGACTAATTCTAATATATGGGTAATTAACTGCGTGACCCTGGATAAGTCACTTCTGTGTCTCAGTTTGCTGATCTGCAAAATGAGGGTAATAACAGTACCTGCCTTCCAGGGTTGCAACTTCCAAACCTTGAATGCAATGCATATTAATGCCTACTATTATTAGCCAGCATTAATGAGGGTCTTAATTAAGGTAATGGCTATTTGTGTGAAAAGAAAAGAAACTGAAGCAAGAAATATTGTATAAGCACAGGAGAAGAGGGGAGGAAATAAGTATATAGCACCTACTATATGCCTGGCACTGTGCAAAGCCCTTTATATGTATTATCTCATTTGATCCTCACAAGAACCCTGGGAGGTAGGTACCATTATTATTCTGATTTTATGGTTAAGGAAACTAAGGCAGGCAGAGATTAAGCTGCTTGCCCAATATCATGTAGTAGGAGGAAGATGAGGAGGAGGAGGAGGAAGGAAAGGAAGAGGAGGAGGAGGAACAACTAACATTTAGCACTTCCTGTGCGAAGCACTTTAGAAGTTTTATTTCATTTGATTCCTACCACAATCCTGGGAAGTAGGTTATGTTATTATCTCCATTTTATAGATGAGGAGACTGAGTCTGACAGAGGTTAAGTATCTTGCCAAGGTCACAGAACTAGTAAACATCGGAGGCAGGATTTAAACTCAGGTCTTCCCAACTCCAGGTTCAGCACCATTCACCTGGCTACCTACAAGAGAAAAATTTTGAAAACTAGTTGGATGTGGGAGAGTTTGGGAAATGTTTGGGAAAGTCAAAAGTCAGGGATGATACAAGGTTGCAGACATAGATAGCTTTTTAGCAGTGTCTCCATTTCATCAGATACATTGTGTTTGTTGCTTCACTCTTATGGATAAAAGTGAAGCCAAAGAATACATAGAAGACTAAAAGTTTCTGTCTGTGTAGTGCTTATGGTCTGAGAGGCAAGATGAGATACAGGGTGTCTCAAAAGTCTGCAAACAGTTTTAAGCTTCAATAGCTTTTTAAGCTAGAAACTTGAGCTTAAAACTATACTAAGACTTTTGGGACACCCTGTATATGTATATACAAATAACCATAGAAGATAAAAAGTATGATGTGAAATTGCCAAGAGCAAGTACCAGATTTCATGGGAATTTCTTTCTGCCCAAGGACTAGAGGAGGGACGGAATGGCCTATGAGCTAGACTGAGAAGAGTAGGCTGCAGCTAACCAGAGCCCTTGAGGTAAAGGACAGTTCAGATTGGGATGGGGGAAGGGGATGTTCTTCTGCAACTCACATTTATAGAGAGTTTTATGATTGCCTCACAACATTGGGAGAGAGATCATATGTATCATTATCCCCATTTTACAAATGAAAAAACTGTGGTCTCAGAACTATTAAGGGTAAGAAATCAAGATTCAAATCCAAGTCTCTCCTATTTCCTAAACTAGCATTCTTAACACTATATTTGTTGTTCTTCATTCATTTCAGTCATGTCTGTTCCTCATGATCCCATTTGGGGTTTTCTTGGCAAAGATACTGAAGTGGTTTGCCATTTCCTTCTCCAGCTCATTTTACAGATGAGGAAACAGACAAACAGGGTTAAGTGACTTGTCCAAGGTCACACAGCTAGTAAATGTCTGAGGACAGATTTGTACTCAGGAAGATAGGTCTTCCTTATTTCAGGTCCTATACTCCATTCAGCTAGCTGCCCTCTTTACCACAGTTACTAATACTTCAAAGAGCTCTAAACTTGATGTGAATACTCTTTCACTGAGACCCTTAGTCAGTGACCTTTAACAGTTGCTATGGTTGAAAAATTCATCACCCTGTGGCCAGCCTGATGGGCAGCCTCTCTGAATTTAGCTAGACTGCTCCTTGGACAACCAGTGTAAGCCCACTGTTGGGCCTTTCCTACCCCTGTTTGGTTCTGTTTGTACAACTTTTGAGAACCCAGAGCACCTGCAGGAGAAGGGAATGCAATAAACAGAATGGGGTGGGAAGGAAACCCTGTTTGGGAAACAGCTAGTAATCCAGTTTGGCTGGAAAAGGACTAGTGAGAGACGAGGTTGGAAAGATGATTTAGAACCAAATTGTGAAAGACCTTCACTTTCTCTCTTCTCCTTCTCCCTTTCCTTGCCTTTTTCTCTCTCATTGTTTCTTGCTTCTGGAAACACAGACTAAATTCCCTGAAAGCAGGATTTATAGTACTTTTACAGCCACATGGGGAATAGTGCTTACCAGCTCTACTGGTGGAGAGCTTCCAAGCTGCACAGTTCACTAGTTTATATTACCTAATAGAGAGATAAATAGGCCATGATTCTTCTTAAGGACTGGCTTTTAATTAGATTTTTAATGGATTTTCTTTGACTTTTCCCAGCATAAGTACTACTATATTAGTTCATTATTGTGATTAAAAGCAGCTAATAATGATCATAACTAAATAATTATCCTCAAGTACTCTGGCACAATTTGATGTCCTAAGTGTTAGCCATTTCTTGCTAAAGCCCATCTTCTACTCTTCCTTTATATATATGCATGACAGAAGCAGCTTCTCCAGGGTGGAACCAGGCTACTGCATAGTTCTGTTCTTTCTCCTTCATCAGAAACTCCTGCAGGAACTAAGAGGGTGAGCTAGCTCAGAAAACTGTAGATTTGTAATGAAGTTTTTATAGAATCATCAGGTCTAGGGTTTGGAAGTGACCTCTGACTTCTGACTCCATAGAGTCCAACTCATGGGGGGGAAAATGGAATTCCTTCTCCAAATTCCCCAGGTGCCCATTCATCCTTTGCTTGAAGCCATTCAGTGAAGGGAAATGGACTGCCTCCCAAAGATATTCTTTCCATTTTGAGTAACTGGAATTGTTAGGGCATTTTTTTGCTAAGATATAATAGGATATTATGTCAAACATCTATTTCCCTTTTTGCAGCTATGACAATTGCTCTTTGTTCTTTTCCTCCCCTTGGACGTAGCAGAACAATATAATTCTTCTGCTTGAAGTAGCTGGTGGTAAAGTGAGCCTGGAATCAAGAAGACCTGAGTTTAAATCCCATCTTCTGATACATCCTAGCTGTGTGACCTTGGACAAGTCACAACCTCTGTTTGCCTCAGTTTCTTCAACTTTAAAATGAGGATAATAATAACACCTACTTCTCAGTATTGCTGTGAGGATCCAATAAGATAATATTTATAAAAACCACTTAACACAGTGCCTAGCACAGCAGACACTATATAAAAGTTTATTCCCTTTCCCTTCTCCATTTTTCTTTATAATAGCTCTTTCAAATACTTGAAAATAGCTGTTATGCTCTCTTTTCCTGACCAATTTTTTTTCTTCTCTAGGCTAAAAAACCCAGTCCTTTCAACCAGTCCTCATAAGGTATAAACTTGAGGTCTTTCACCACCTTGGTTGGCCTCTCAGTTATCAAGAGTGCAGGTGGTAGCAGTTTCTGGCTGTTCATTAGATTGATTTGCTTGTTCTTTCCAGCTTATCAATGTCTTTCCTAAACTGTGGGTCGAAGACCCAGACATGCTACTCCAGATGTGGTCTTACAAGGACAGTGTACAATGAGAATGGAAGCTGTGCATCTGCTATGGCATCTGTTTTGGCTGCCATATCACACTGTTGACTTTTATGTTGTGATCCCCACCTCAGCAACTTCTGGGTTGAACAAAGTGACTCACTAAGTACCAGTTTTAATGCTGTTAACTAGGTCTCTTCCGGGGCAACTAAGTGGTTCTTTTGAGATAGCTAGGTGACACAGTTGATAAGAGTGCCAGGCCTGGAGTCAGGAAGACTTATCTTCCTGAGTGCAAACCTGGCATCAGACACTTACTAGATGTATGACCTTGGGCAAGTCACTTAACCTTATTTGCCTCAGTTACTTTGTCTGTAAAATGAGTTAGAGAAGAAAACGGCAAACTACTCCAGCATCTTTGCCAAGAAAGCACCAAATAGGGTCACAGAGAGTCAGACATGACCGAAAAACAACACAATACATCTCTTCCTCTTGGATTTCTTGGAATACCCAAGAGTACCAAAGAAGATAAAGTCAGAATCCTTCATGTCGGCAGAATTGTGGTAGAAAGAATACTGAACTGGGTATGAGAGACTCTCCAAGACTGAGGGTACCTCAGAGGTCCTCTATCCTGGCAAGTAATAATCTCTGCAACATCATTGAAAGGTGATCATCTATCCCTTGTTCTAAGATTTCCAGTAATGAGAAGCCAATTACCTCCTGAGGCAAAGGATCTTGGTTCTACTGGTTCTACTCCCCACTAGGATGTTGCCTAATCTTGTGGCCTTAGACAAGTTACTTCACCCTTATATCACTCAATTATTTCACTTGTGATATGAAGGAAGTGGAATAAATAATTTCTTTTTTTATTTTTTGCTTTTTTGGAGGGGGGAAGGCAGGGCAGTTGGGGTTAACTGACTTGCCCAAGATCACAGGGCTAGTAAGTGTGAAGTGTCTGAGGCCGGATTTGAACTGGGTCCTCCTAACTCCAGGAATGGTGCTCTATTCACTGTGCCACCTAGCCGCCCCAATAAATCATTTCTAATATAATGTCCCTTTCAACAGTAACGTTCATTAGTGCCAGATATAGAGCAGGCAATACTTGTGTGTTATGATTTATTTATTTATTTTCTTTAGGCAACATGAAAGGCCTGTTTGACCCAGGATATCCCTCTCTTTGATAAGCCAGCATTCCTGCCCCCACCTCCAAATCCTACCATTAAAGTGCCTACTACAATATGCAAGACCTTATGCTTAATACCATTCAGGGTGCAAAAAAGTGGCAGCACAGAATGCTACAATCCACAGTATGTTAGTTCTTGGGTAAGAAGACCTAGTTCTGTCACTTACTCTCTGTGGGACTTTGGACAAGACACTTAATTTGTCTGTAGCTCATCTTCCTTATCTGTAACATACTAGAGTTAAGCACTATGCTTTCTGAGGTCCCTTCCAACTCTGTGATCCAGTGGTTCTGTGGTCCCTTCCCTCAAGGAATCTGGAAATTTGGAGCATCTAGGTGGCACAGTGGATAGAGCCCTGAACCTAGAGTCAGGAAGCCTTATCCTCCTGAGTTCAAGTCTGGGCTCAGACACTTACTAGCTATGTGACCCTGGGTAAGTCACTTAATCCTGTCTTTCTCAGTTTCTTCATCTGTAAAATGAGCTGGAGAAGGAAATGGTAGACCTCTGTAGTATCTTTGCCAAGAAAACCCCAAATAGGGTCACAAAGAGTCAGAAACGATGGAAAAAACAACTGAACAACACAGATACATCACGACAAAGTAGAAAGAATACTGGATTTGGAGTCAGAGGACTCAGGCTCAAATTTGGGCTCTGTTACTTACTATGTGACCTTGGGCAATTTCCTCCACTTTTGTTGGCCTCTCTTCTATACAGTGAGGGGGTTTGACTAGGTGACTTCTGAGGTTCCCTCCAGCTCATAACCCATGATTCCATGGAGGAAGATGGAAAGGATAGGACACATTAACTATGTCATAATTTAAGGCTGGCTCTGAATGAGCCTATGGTTTCAGAAGCCCAGCTGTTAGTGGTACACCTGATGATTCAACCAGGAGAACATTTTAGGCAGTTTGGGGATATTTTGCTGCTTTTATTATCCTTCCTTTTATAACTCCATTTATTAGGAAATTACTACAGATTTGCCTTCAGAAGACCCTTCAAAAAAAGAAGTTTTGTGTGACTTCTGTCCTCTTCCAAATCTGGATATACAACATGGAAATAGACAGATTGCTTTCTATAAACTGTGATTTTCCATTTATTAGGAAAATACTACAGATTTGCCTTCAAAAGACCCTTCAGATAAAGAAGTTTTATGTGACTTCTGTCCTCTTCCAGATCTGTACAACATGGAAATAGCCAGATTGCTTTCTATAAACTGTGATTTTCCATTTCCCCTTCATTTACTTTGGTGGGAGACTGGGTCAGTGAAAAGACAGCTACCCTCTAGGGAATAGGCCTTTAAGTGCCATGAGAATGTTGACAGATCTCAAGACATAAGGGCATCAGAGACCCTTGGAGGGTCTGCCAAGATCAGAGGTTTTTGGACTATAAATTCAACGAGAATAAATTTGGTCCTTGATTTCACATAGAAAACCAAAAATAAAGACCATCTCTTTGGTAGTTTATGAACTTCAAATGTATTTCTAAGCCAACTACTGAAGTACAGAGATCAAATCCTTCTTGGGAACCAAAGGACATGGTCTGATCTCAAGGTGGTCTTAAGAGGGACCACCAATTAGAGGAAACTTGGATTTGAACTGACATGAACCTAGCTAGGCCTTTACTCAGTATGACCATGAGCACCATGTCTTAAGTTTGAGAGAAGCAGGGTAATTCCTGAGATACATCAGAGCTCTGAAGTTCTGTGATATGTTGGAGAAGACAGCACCTCTCAGATTACATCAAATTTCAGATGCTTTAGAATAGCCTCAGGACCATTGATGGTGGAGCCAAAAGGTGAGATAGTAGATGTTGTCCTAGATCTTTATAGACATTTACATATAGTTTTTACAGGAAATGTTAGTCAAAGCATCATAGGATTCCCATTTTTAAAGATACCTCAGTAGCCCTTCAATCCAATCCATACCTGAAAAAGGAATCTCTCACATCGTATATCCTTAAAGGGGTCATCCAGCCTCTTCTAGGATACTTCCGGCAAGAAGGAGCTCACCACCTCCCGAGTCAGCCATTTCACTTTGCAACAGCTCTAATTGTTAGGAAATTATTGTCATCATCATTTTTTCCCAACATAAAGCCTACATTTGCCTCTTTGTGACTTCTACTCATTCCTCCTAGTTTTTTCCTCTGGGGCCAAAAAGAACAAGCTTAATCCCTCTTACACGTAACAGCCCTTCAAATATTTGAAGGCAACTCTCTGTTTAAATCTTTGCCCATTTTTGTTACCAAAAGGGACATGGAGTCTGCCAATTTACTCAGGATACAATTCTTACTGTGTGATGGGGGAGGCACATATTGCTCTAAGCCAGTATTTCTCAAATTTTCTGGTCTCAGAACCCCTTTAGGCTCTTAAAAATTGTTTAGGACCCCAAAGAGCTTTTATTTGTCTGGATTATATTTATCAATATTTACCACATTAGAAATTAAAACATCTTAGTATTATTATAACAAAAGTCTTGACCTCCTGGACCCCCTGTGGGGCCCCCAGGGACCCCTAGACCCTACTTTGAGAACTGCTGGACTGAGCCCAAAAGGGTTTTCATTTCAATAACCAAAGGGTGTGGGAATATAACCGAAAGTCACTTTCTATTTCTATTGCTTTTTACTTCATCTGTTCTACTCTCCCCACTTAGAGAAACAGCTTGACATAGTAGAAAATGAATTTTCAACTTTGAACTTGAAGTCATGGGACCTGAGTTGTGTGACTTTGGACATTTGACCTCTAACCTCTAACCTTTCTGGCCTTACTTTTGTCTCCTGTAAAATGAGGGGGTTGGATTCTAAGACCTCTAAGGTCCCTTCTACCTCTAGAGCTATAATCCTATAGACCCCATAATATAAAGGAGTCTCTATTTGATAAACTAGTAAAATATTTAAAGAAGGGAACAACAACAACAAAAAAGATAATCTGAATTCCTAGCACCAAACAAAATGGAAAGGTTTTTGTTTTTAATGGATTGGTTTTGTGTTTAGGTCTTTCTCTTGTGAAAATTATTTACTCTGCAACTAGCAGAGTAAATTTAATATTAATATTGTATTAACCAACTATTCCCTGTCTAGATTAAGAAAGAATATTAAAATCATTTTGTCATTTAAAAGTAACCCTTCTAGATACACAATTTAATGGATAAGTATTGCTTTTCTGTTGTCAGAATTTATGTTGGGAGGAAATAGAGGAAATGTATCCTTAAAGAAATATTTGGTAGTGGTTGTTAACACCTTCTATTCCTTCTGCTTGCTGTTCCTCATACAGTAATAGAAATGTATAAATGTGCAAGCTGTTAGCGTAGGATGAATATTCCTGGCTTCCCAGGATGCCTGCCCTTGGGGCTGAGTTGCTATTTAAATTCCCTTTGCACTTCACAGATTTAAATACTGACAGGGTCCTGATTTTACAGTGCCTGCTTCACACACATAAAACTTTCACTACAATCTCACTCTTTCTCCCACTCAGGAGAGAATCCATTTTAGCCACAGGTGGAATTGATTCTAAAAGCACATGAGCCCATTCTGGGTGTGATGATGAGAGGAAGGGCCTCTGAGACTAGTCAAATGCCTGGTAGCCTTTTAGAAAAGAGTAAACTTAGATGAAAGCTAAGATAGTTGGAAAGAAGTGAGAGGATTCAGTGGGTGGAGAAGAGAGAGGTAAAATATGCTTAAGTAAGGACTTTGGGGTGATGATGTTTCCAGCATCTTAGAAATAACTTTTACCTAGTAATTCTGTCTAAGCTGATTAAAGTTTGTCTGTTTTACTGTAAATAACATAATGGGATGAACGTGTGTGTGTAGAGACTAGAAAAATAATTGTCTTATTTGCAGTTGATTTTTTTTTAACGATAGGTGCTATTTTTAGGAAAAAGCAGCATCAGATTGGAGATAGACACAGCATCAGGAAATCATGAGTTCAAGTATTGCCACTACTACATGAATGTATGATACTGAATCAGTCAGTCACACAATCAGAACCCCGGGCAACTCTCCAGGACTGTATCAGCCAACTAATTTGGTTTGAGTAAGCTCATTTGTCAAAAGAAAATGTTTTTCCCTTTTTGTTTGGGTGGGTAGGAAAAGGCAGAGAAGCTAGCAGTAGGGTTGGGGGAAAAAAGAAAAAAAAGAAGAAATGAAATAGTTATTTAGAGTATCTTTAAAAATGCACCAAAAGGAACAGAAGGAAATTCAGTGGAAATAGATAAGAAGGACAGCTTTGAAAATAGCATGTTGATTTATTATATCTTTTTAAAAGCAAATTGTACATAAAAGAGATTTGTGGTTTCATATATCCTCTTTGTTCATTCTACTTTGCATAGAAAAATAAGTCTTTCCCACACACACCTTTGATGTTTTTTAAATGCAAAATATTTTTTTTATAAAACTATATCTATCAACAGACATTTTTAAAGCCCCTACCATACTGAAGATACAGAGGCTTCGGTGAAGCAGTCTTTGTCTTCAAGGAGCTAACATTCTATAGAAGGAGACAACATGAACATAGATAGATAGATAGATAGATAGATAGATAGATAGATATGTACATACACATGTATATAAATATACCTGTCTGTCCATCCATCTATCTATGCCTATCTATCTTTCCATATTGCAGAATAAACAAAACAGGTGTGAGGGACAGGAGGTACCAGTATCAATGGGGGATCAAGGAAAACCCTACGTGGAAAGTGATACTTGAAATGGCCATTGAACTGGATATTTGAAAAGATGTAAGTGAGGAGGGAGCATGTTAGAAGCATGAGGAACAGACTATGTGAAAGTACAGAGAAGGGCAATGGAGTCTTGTGTATCAAGAATAGCAAAGAACAGTTTGGAACAACATGGTATGCAGAGAGGAGTGAAGGTGTATACATGCTAGAAAGGTTCAGGGTGGATCCAGATTACAAACGTTTTTAAATACCAAGCAGAGGAGTTCCTATTAGATCCTTAAAGCGATAAGAGACCACAGGAGTTTATTTAGTGAAGATATAAAATGATTAGACCTGTGTTTTAGGAATATCTCTGGCAGATTTATAGAAAATGGGCAAGATAGGGAAAAGGCTTGAGTCAAGAAGAACAGGTAAGAGGCTATTGGAATAGTAGGAGACCAGGAGCGTATAAAGTAGGATGGTGGCTAGAGGTAGTAGCATTACCTTGAGGTAGAGCAAAGTGTGAGATTGATTCCTAGGCCATGAATCTGTGATGAGAAGGATAGTGGTACCCTCAGCAGTAGCAGGGAACTTAAGAGAGGTGAGTTTGGGGGAAAAGACCATGAGTTCAATTTTGGATGCATTGAGTTTGAAATGCTTATGAGGCATCCAGTTTGAAATGCCCTTATAGTCAGTGATATGGGATGGGAATAGAGCTTAGCAGAGGCACTGCATATGTAGATATTGTAATCATCTGCATGGAGTGGATAATTGAGCCCATGAGGTCATTGAGAGTATAGAGAGAAAAGGGAAAAAAGACCCATGACAGAATAGTGGGACACAACCACAGTTAAGAAACAAAATATGGATGATGATCCAGCAAGGAAAACTGAGAAGGAGCCATCTGACAGGTGATGAGAAAGCCAATAGTGCCCAATGTCACAAACTGAGAGGAGAAAGTTTTGGGGCAAAGAAGATGTTCAACCACATCAAATGCTGAAGAGGAATCAAGAAGGAAAAAGAATTAAGAAAGTCAGATTTAGTAATTTGATGGTCATTGATAACTTTGTAGAGAACAGTGTCAGTTGAGTGATAAACAGCAGAAATGTTGCCCACCTGCCCTATAGAGGAATTTCCTTATGGGAAGTTCCCTGTGCCAGTGAAATCACAGGTCCAGATTAAAAAAAAAAAACAAGATTTAGAATAACCCTCTCAATTTCTGGAAGGTCATAAAAGTCAGTGGTATTTGAGTTCTACTTTTTAACTAGACTCCCTAAAGCCTCGTTACCTTGTCATGTTTGGACATTCATTGAAAGCATGAGGTTGTAATAGATACTTGATAAAACAAACCTGAGGTGGTTGTATTTTGCACTCACCTTGTATGAAAGACAAGATTAAAGAGCATAAAACCTGAAATACAAAGGGGTAGTGAGTTCAATAGCTATTTACTCTTAGCAAATGTTTTTTTTTCAACTTGTTATTGACAGGATTACTTTCTTTACCTAAGCCCTTTATTAACATTATCAATACTTGCCACCAAGGGGAAAAGGCACTGTGTCATAATAATCTTTGTATCTCCCCTGAGCCAATGAAAGTGTGTTGTGCTAATAAATATTTAATAAACATTTGTTGAATGAATAGATGAGGTGAAATGCATGAGGAATTTCTTCCTAGTAGAAAGAAACCTAAAACTCTTCCTTCAGAATTAAATTTTAACATAATACAGAGAAGGAAGTTTAAATGTTTATAATGAACCATTCGACCTCCAAGAATATAAAACTGACTAAAATAGACCTTGCTTTGTAGTTATGACAACACAGTGGCACCCAGGACACAGCTGGAGTTCTGGATCAATGGGCATTTAGAATTTCAAGATTCTTCTTTGGAGGTATTTGCAATCCAGATGTGCAAATCCATTCTGTCTTTTCTTAAGTTTGTCACATAATTGATTCTGACATGTATAAAGTGGAACTGATTTGTAAAGTTGCTTCAGTTGTGAAATGTAAAAAGCATCTTTTTTTTTAGTCTTGTTTGTTGAATAGTTAAAAATATCTGTAGAGGTGATTAACAACTTGATCAGTGTCTCCTGTCACTTCTGAGCCAATGTTCCCACTGACAAGGCAAAAAGGAAACCTAGTACATAGCCCTGTACCTATAATAAATGTGGAAAATCTTATATCTTCAAAGAGGGTGGAACGAGTTAGAATGGTCAAGGGGTACTGCAGGAAGTATAGTGGTTAGAGACAAAGAAGGCTTGCCTTAAAAAATGGATTGTCAAATAGTACAATGGATAGTGAGGAAAGCTTCCTAAAAATCTGGCTTGCGGAGCTTGCAGTAAATGTTTCATGGCTGAGAAATAGTCTACTCTAGATGACTTCTCTGGGTACCTTTCAGGATTCAGTTGATGTATTTCTGTGATGACAGATTTGTTTTTCTTTAGGAAAATAAAGTTTGCAACAGAAAAATTTATTTATAATTTATTTATATGATCCTTTATTTGTAATTTCTTCAAAAACAGTTTTCTTGGAAAAGTTAAATAGCTAACAAGTGCAAAATCTTCTTGGTCTAGGCAAAGACCAATAAAAGATCTTTAGGAATATACCACTTTTGATAAGTTATGGAAATAAGACCCAGTCATGACTTTAAAAGCAGCTATGGGGTGCAGCTAGGTGGCACAGTGGACAGAGTACCCTGAAGTCAGGAGGACCTGAGTTCAAATCCATCAGCTGTGTGACTGCAACAGAAACAGGCATTTACTAGCATATCCTACAGAGGAATCAGAGGAATCATGAACAGGGACTTCAGAAAAAGGTAATAACTAACAGCCTTCCACTTAACTCTAGAAAGTCTCCAAAATTCTGGTGTGGAAACAGCCTTTGAACACTGGCTTGGTTTAAGTACTCTTGCAGAGGGTTGGTCACATTGTTTCCCACTTGTTTGCCCCCCCTCCACCTACCCAAATAAGTGAGACACAAAGATCATTTCTGGAAGTTATTTTCATAATTTTGTTAAAGTATAAAAATCATTAAAAAAAAAACAAAACATCCCTTCACGAGTCAGGAAGACCTGAGTTCAAATTCAGCAGCTGTGTGACTGAGTGGTCATGGCAAATACAATATAATTTGCCATTTAATAGTTATATGATTTCTTTTTTTTTCTTTTGGCAAGTGGGATTTAGTAACTTGCCCAGGGTCACACAGTAAGTGTCTGAGGTCAAATTTGAACTCAGGTCCTCCTGACTGTAAGACTGGTTATCTATCCACTGCAACATCTAGCTGCCCCTTTGCTATGTGATTTTGAGCAATTCCTGCCAACTCTGGAGTTATCAACAAGTTAATCATTAACATGAATTTGTTAAGTGTCTCCTCTATGCCAAAAACTCTCCCCTCAAGAGGCTTACATTCTAGGAGATGAGGGTAGAGACAACTTATGCATAAATATTAATATTTTATATTCAACATAATGCATTCAGAACAAAAACAAGGAATAATACTGGAAGGGTCAAAAAATGCTTCATGCAGAAGGTGACATTTAAGCCTTGAATGAAACCAGAAGTTCTAACAGGTGTAGGTAAGGAAAGAAAATCTGAAAAATGAAGGCATTGGACTAAATGATCTCTCAAATCCCTTTCATTAAAAACTAGGATTCTATTGTGAGGCTTCATTGAAAAGGAGTGACTTCAGTTAGATCCTGAAGGATGAATGGTAGGTAATAGAAAAATGAGTTTGGTCAAAGTCACAAATCAAAGACCTTCCTTAAGAGAGAGGAATACAAATTACAAAAGTGTTCCCTCTTTATAATTAACTCCAGCTATCATAATTTCATTGGTGTCAGTGTTCTTTCCACCTATGCAAATCAGTACTCTGCTATTCCTTAATAGATAAACTTCAATAGGGCCCCCAAAATTTATCACTTGTGGTTGAAACATGGTACTGTGCTTAAAATAGATACATAAATATTTGTCTCCTTTACTTTAATTGAATTAAAATGATAATAAGTCTCCCTAAACTTGACTGAGATGGTTCTTGGACCACAGAATGGATTTCCCTCCCATGCCCATACTTTGAAACATTTCTAACATGGTAGAACTTCGCCTTCCCAAACTTAAGGTCACCTTTAGGTCAGGATAAGGCATTTGGGGAGAACACTAATGGAATTCCTTTTATGAAAGAATTCTTTAAATGACTTATCTTTCAAAGTATACATTTATAGAACATTAACTACTTGACATAAAGTGTGAGGTTGGAGACACGGAGAGAGGTAGACAAACGTAAAGTTAAATTATTAAAGGACTGCATGAAGCTCATTGATGTACAATCACAAATTTGTTGAAGGAAAAAAGTGTATTGAAGGTCTTTGTGCCCTGATATTTATGAATACCAGACTTAGAGAATGGTAATGAACAAAGTCATTTCCTTCTGACATTTCCTTCCTGGAAATTGTATCAATTTATCTTCTTTTACCTCAATTAGCTTCAGATGCCAAATGTAACTCTTAAAGGCAGAAAGCATCACCACAGAAAATGTTAACACTCTCTTAAGATCAATCAATCAATAATCAACAAATCTTAATTGAGATCGCACTGTATACATAATATCATGCTAAATATTCCGAGGAAACACCAAAAAATTTAAAAAAAAGGTTTCTGCCTTCTAGAAGCTTACATTCTTTTTTTTTTTAAAGCAATTGGGGTTAAGTAACTTGCTCAAGGTTACACGGCTAGTCATTATCTGTGTGTGGGTGCTCATTTTCTGAGGCTGGATTCGATCTCGGGTCATCCCAACTCCGAGGCCGGCACTCTTACTCACTGCGCCACCTCGCTGCCCCTAGAAGCTTACATTCTACTTGGTGAAATGAAACTATGAAACTTTTACCAAAAATAAGAAGAGAAAAAAGACAAAAGTGTACAAATTATATACTTGTAACTTGACTTCAGTTCCTGAAGGGGGAAAGAAGATCATTGAAGAGATGGATGGTGAATATTCTGGAAAATGAAACCATAATTACAGAGGGTCAACAGGGCTTTCAGGGGCAGCTAATTGGCATGGTGGATAGAGAATCTGGTCCAGAGTTAGGAAGACTTATCATCCTGAGTTCAAATCTGGCCTCAGATGCTTCCTAGTTGTATGACCCTGGGCAAGTCACTTAACCCTGTTTGCCTCAGTTTTCTTATCTGTAAAATTATCTGTAGAAGGAGATGGCAAACGACACCTGTATCTTTGCCAAGAAAACCCCAAATGGGGTAACAAAGAATCAGACACAACCGAAAAAATAACTGAACAACAGCTAGAAAACTGAGAGTTTATGTGACTCCTGGATTCACATAGGTAGTGTTTGGCAGAGGTGAGACTCCAGACTTTCCTAACTTCAGAGTCTTTCTCTATCCATGCAGCCCTGCTATCTCTCCTGTACACTAGACACTTAAAAACTTAATGCTTGGTTGATTGATTAGAGAAAGCATTTTGCTCTAATTCAGTGAGGATAAATGTTATTCCTGGAGTCAAAATATCACCTTCACAAATACAGGATGAGATCAACATGCTTAGGCTGTAATTTATCTGAAAAAGATCTGGGAGCTATGGTGGACTGTGAGTTCTATATGAGAGTCAGTAGTGTACTATGGTGTGATCTCAGACTGCATTAGGAGAGGCATTCTTTATTGCAGGAATAGGAGGTGATGGTTCCTCTAGACTTTTTTTGGTCACACCAAATCTGGAATATTAAATTCAGTTAAGAGTGCCCCAGTTTAAGAAGGGTATTGAGTTGTAGAATGTCTAGAGGAACACAACTAGAATGACTATATTTTATTTAAGAATAAGTGGGAGAAATTAGGGATTTTTAGCATAGAGAAAAGAAGATTGAGGTGAGGTAAAGCATGGTAATCCTTGAAGAACTATGATGTGGAAAAAAGTATTAGACTTCTTTTCTTTAAGAGGCAGATCTCTTGAACTTCCATGTTATGGGGATTTCTTTCAGATCTGGGTTGGACTGCATGGCCAGGAAGGTCTCTAGTTCTTTTCCAACAGGAAGATTAGCACTTTAATAGTATGTTGTATTGTTGTTCTTGTAAGTCATTTCAGTTCTGTCCAGCTCTTTGTGATCCCATTTGGAGTTTTCTTGGCAAAAAGACTAGAATTGTTTGCTATTTCCTTCTCTGGTTCATTTTACAGCTGAGGAACTGAGGTAAACATGGTTAAGTGTCTTGTCCAGGGTCACACAGCTAGTGAGTGTCTGAAACCAAATTTGAACTCAGGTCATTTTGAATTCCTGTCTTCCAGACACCAGGTCCAGGGCTCTGTCCACTGTGCCAGCTACCTGCCCTTCGATATCATACTGGGTGAATTTTGGAGCTAACTTAGAGGCAGAGAGATCAAATGGAATTTTTTTTTCAATAATTCCGATCTAAGGGGTTATGACCTGGATTTAAGATGATGAAATTAGGAGAGAAAAGAAGGAAAAGTATGTAAGCTGTATTGAAGGGAGGAATTAACAAGATTTGATCACTAATTTGATATGAGAGAGAGAGAGAATAGTTAAAGATTACTCCAAGATTTCTAGCCTATCAGAATAGCTTGGGGGTGGGAAGATGAGACATAAAATAAAAGATTTATAAATAAATTAACCCAGCTCCCTTATTTTATAAACTATGACCCAAGAGTCTATAATGAATCACTAATAGGACTCATCTTTGAACCCACTGCCTCTCAGTTGCATCCATATCCAAGCACTTACTACTCTAGGGCTGGCTGCTTCTCCTGGCAAAATTATTTACTAAGTAAAGATTAATTTTGATTCCCTTCTGCTTTCCCTTAAAAACAAACAAACAAACAAAAAAAACCCCTCTCTTCCTTTCTGGTGATTCTGCTACAAATCCTTTGGGTTTTTTTGTTTTTGTTTTTTGACATCCAAGCTCTTCTGTGTGCTTTTTAGGCGGTCCCTAACTGTAAACTCATTATAGACTAATCTCCTGTACCTAAAGAGTGGCAAGTAATAATACCCTTCCTAAGACTATTTGTAGTTACAGGATTCCCTTGAAAAGGGAGGTAACCTAAAAGTTGTTTTTAGCATAGTTTATTCATTTTTCTATCCATTCAATAAAACATATATCAAATCCCAGGTATGCAACAGTTTGCTAACATTTTCTTACCTCAAAAAGGGCAAAACCAGAAAGAACAAGTCAGTGATTCTGAAGAATTACAAGTATTATGGGGTAGCTAGGTGGCACAGTAAATAGAGCATCTGAGGAGGATCTGAGTTCAAATCCAGATTCAGACACTTAACACTTACTGACCTTGGGCAAGTCACTTAACCCCAATTGCCTCTCCAAAAAGGAAGAAGAAGAAGGGGAAGGGGAAGGGGAAGAGGAAGAGGAAGAAGAAGAAGAAGAAGGGGAAGGGGAAGAAGAAGAAGAAGAAGAGGAGGAAGGGGAAGGGGAAGGGGAAGAAGAAGAAGAAGAAGAAGAAGAAGAAGAAGAAGAAGAAGAAGAAGAAGAAGAAGATGATGATGATGATGATGATGATGATAGAATTATAAGTATTTTAACCACAGTTGAGGAAGGCCTTTTGAACTGGGGTCCAGAATTGTGTCCCCACCAAGTGTCCAGTACCTCATCCTCTGGAAAACACTCCACCTTTCCCATGTCAATATGGTGAAGGGAGAGAACTGTCCTCCTCCCACCCTCTCTGGTATGTTTCCTCTTGCTAACTTGTTCCTTCTGGTAACTATTCTTTACCAGAGCTGGAGACTAGTCTGGCAGGGACTAGCAATTGGCTTGATGTTCTGGTCCTACCCTGAATTTTGCCTCAGATCTTAGAATCTCCAGTTATGGTTCTGATTGCTGGAAACTTTTTCCCCCTATGGAAAACACTTTGTCCTAGCCTTTCTTTTCAGTATCACAAGCTAGTGTGTTTTGCTCTGCTTTTTCCAAATAAAATTCTTAGGTAAAATGGAAAAGAATCAGGGTACAAGCATCCTAGCACTCTCATAGCTCCACCCTCCCCCAATTTTGTGTTTCTGACATTCCAAAGGAAAACGAAATTAGACAAACTCTTTAGGACTCAGTGTCCTCATATGTAAAAATGAGGATAGACTAGACAAAGTGGAAGAATCTGTAAGTGCAACAGAAAGTGTTTTGGAGTTGAGAGACCTGGAAGTGGATCTCAGCTCCAGCATTTTCTAGTTGAGGGACTGACCCAGTCATTCCACTTCTGGGAATCTTCAGTTGGTTACTTGTAAATTGGGGACGGCACCTTCTTTTGATGGGTGATTCACAAAGATGAGATGAACAGAATCTTTGTGAATCTTAACCCACTGTTGAAATGTGAGTGTTATTGTTATGTCCACAATGCTGATCCATGTATTTCTGCCTCAGAAAGAGCAGAAGCTGGTGACTTTGCCCAAATGATGCTCCTATCTAATAACTAGGACTAAAATGCACTTGAACGGTTCCTTCTTTGGGGAGAGTGGGAGGGATGTAGGGATAATAAGGTAGAATGGTAGGGAAGGGACCTTAACAGTATTACTGTAGAAAGCAAAAGGAATCAATCTTTGTTTTTCCTCTGATGTTCTTATTTCTTCGCCTTGAAGGAGGACGAAACGTTTCTTGCATCAGTACCATGGCTCATAGTAGCTCATATGATTTAAAATTGGAAGGGAACCCTAGGGTTCATCTAGCCAAACGTCTTCATTTTCTGGATGTGGAAAATGAGACTGAAGGAGATGAAGTGACAGCTCTAATATCACACAGATTGAAAGTGACGGAACCTAATTTGAACTCAGATCTTTGGACTACAAATCCCATGTTCTTTCCTATATATTATGTTACTACCATTCTGCTTCTGTTTTGAAATAACTATACATTAACGGTTTTCAACTAGTGTCTTTGAACTTTTTAAAAAATTAACTATTTCAACATAATTGGTTTCCTCGAAATCCTATGAATTTTATGATTTTAAAAATCTTATTCTGAAAAGAGGTCCATGAAAAAGGTTCAGAACCACTGCTTTAAATGTTCAAAGAGATGTCATTAGGATTTTCCTTCTGAACCTGGGCTATTGACTCTAATTCTTCATCTTCTTTGTAAAGCATGTCCTGAGGCTCAGGCATTGTATTAAAAAGAGGAATTGACAAGGAGTAAATGGGAGCATCCTTCCAAGGACCAAAATTGGTCTGTAATTGATTTGATTCAGAAGTGTAGTTTTGTTCTTTGTTTTCCCCCAGAAGCCTGTGTGAACTGAGCTTTCCACTTTAGGCTTGAGACGGTTCAGCAATTCCAAAATGTAAACCCTTCACCTGGCCCAACTTGTTCTATTGCAATAACGTGCTGGTTAGTATCCCTGCTTCACGTCTCTTTCCACTTAGATGTCAAATTGATCTTTGTAAAGAGCACACACAGTGCAACCACATCACCTCTCATTCGATAAATTCCAGTGGCTCCCTGTCATCTCCAGGATCATAAAAGCCTCCATTTGGTGTTCAAAGCCCTTTATAACCTTGCCCCTTCCTATGTTTCTAGGCTTCTTCCACCTAACCCGCCACTCCCCAGCATGTACCTTGTGATCCAGGGATACCAGCCTCTTTGTTTTTCTTTACATAAGATGCTCCATCTCCCAACTCTGCGTTTTCACTGACTGCACCCCACACCTGGAATTCTCTCCCTCCTCATCTTGGTCTCTTGGCTTTCCTGTCTTCCTTCAAGTCTCAGCTAAAATTACAACTTCCATAAGAAAACTTTCCCAGTCTCCCTTAATTCTAGTGGCTTTCCTCTGCTGATTATCTCCAATGTTTTCTGTATATAGTTTGTACATAATTGTTTGCATATTGTCTCCCACATTAGAGTGTAACTCCCCCAAAGAAAGAACAGTTTTGCTGTTGCTGTCTATTTATTGGTTTGTCTACCTCTCCCTGCATCCCCAGCTCTTAGCAGAGCGCCTGGAGCAGAGCAGACACTTTGTTGACTGACTTACTACAAGAATAAAGTCTCAAGTTCCACTGACCCAGCTTATTGATTTTGGGAGTGTTACTCTTGGGACAACAAACAAGGTCCTTTGGGACACAGAACCCTTTGGAAAGGTTAAAAAGCAATGGCTGTAAGATTGGAAAAATGCAGGATGTGCTCAAACAAAATGGTAAACAGTCATTAGTGACTTATGTGTGCCCAGCCCTGGCCAGAGCAGAAAATCAAACTACATCCATGTATACAATGATGATATCATCCTCTAATTATACACATTAGTTCTTAGGCTATGGTGGAAAGCTTTTTTTTCCCTTCCCAGCTAATTAAGGAGCTTTTTGTCTATATATAGAGGAGGGAGGAAGTGGGAGAGAGGGAGGGTGTGGGGCATGGCTTTAAGTTCAGGGTGAGAGTTTTTTTCATAAGTAGTATGTTTGATTAGCACAGAAGCAGCTTTCATATTCCTAATTCTAAGATTCCAGAGGTTATCTAGATTCAAGTTCTGCTGTACCCAAAAGAGAAGGTAAGCTCTTTGAAGGCAGGAACTCATTTACTTCAGTCTTTGTATTCCAAATACCTAGCAGAGTGTTTTAATGGGTTTTTTTTTTCAAGGGCAGTTGGGGTTAAGTGACTTGCCCAAGGTCACATGGCTAGTTTTTGTATTAAGTGTCTGAGGTTGGATTTAAACTCAGGTCCTCCTGACTCCACAGCCAGTACTCTATTCACTGCACCACCTAGCTGCCCCATAGCAGAGTGTTTTCCACAGAGTAGGGCAGCTAGGTAGCATGGATAGAGCAATGTCTCTGGAATCAGGGATGACCTGAGTTCAAATGTGACCTCAGACACTTACTAGCTATTTAGATCTGAGCAAGTTACTTAACCTTATTTGCCTTAGTTTCCCCATCTATAAAATGAGCTGGAGAAGGACATGGCAAATCACAACAGTATCTTTGCCAAGAAAACGCCAAAAGGGGTCACAAAGAGTCAGACCTGACTGAAACAACTCAATGATAACAATAGGTCCTTAATAAATGCTAATAATAAAATGCTAATAATAAAATGCTAATAGAGGAAAAAAAATCCCAAGTTTCCTGCTTAAGATTATCTTAGTATATATTAATGTTTCTCCTGCTAATATATATTCTCCTGTGGAAGTTCTATTGTTGTATTTTCGTGTTCACTTAGCAAGTTCCCAGAGGATAGACACAAGGCATGTATTATTTGTTTAAATACAATACAGTTCCACATCTACCTACATTCCTAAATAAAGTCAGTTAGGTGAAAAATGAAGATGAGGATGATGCTCTTAAACGTATCTTACACAAATAGAATATTGATAGTGGGCTATGGGAGGCATTCTTAAATGGGTAGGGGTGATGAATGGTCTGCTTCCCTTTCCCACTGTCCTCACCCTTAAGCCTAAACATTCCCCAAAGCAATGTTCTAGGAACTTATGGCATCTTTGGCTAGCGGTCTCACACCCCAACTTCCTGACAATGTTTGCCTTCCTACAACAACAAAAATGTTTTGAGTATTTTGGGGTGAAAAAGAAAGGTTTAAAGGAAAGAATAGATTCTGTTTTTCTCATTCAATGGGCCAATGACAACAGATGATGGTGAAAACGCTGAGCTACTCAATTTTTTACTTTGTTTCTATGTTCTTTGCCAAAGATCATAATGACCTTTGATTTGGAAAGGACAGAACAAAAATGGTTAAGTGAACTGGAACCCAAGATATATGAGTAGGCAGTAAGAACATACCTAGCAGTCCTCAATAAGTTCAAGTCACCAGACCTGGACAAACTACATCCCATAATACTTTAAGAACTTGCATATATGATTGCTCAGCTACTCTCTGTGATCTTTGAAAGGTCACAGTGAATGGGAGAAACAGTCCCATAACAAGGAATTTTTGTACTTTGGGGTGGGAGGAAGGGAAGAGCACACATAGCCCTGAGGGAGAGAAAGGACCCTAGAACAGCAAGAGAACACTTATTGGGTGGATTTTACTACTACCAAGCCATGGGGTGCTTCCTATCTTAACTAATTATTCTTAATAACCAGGTGCTAAGGTCACTTACTTTTTTCTGCACACTTGGCATCAGAGAAGCCCAATTTCTAGAGATTGAAGGTTGAAATGGCAGTTTATAGTAAACAAATACTTTGGAGGAATAGGCTAAAATAGGGCTTGAACCCTCAAAATATCATGTTAGATTTAGAAAGGTCATTAGGGATCACCTCATCTGAATCTTTCGTTTTATGGAAAAGGACACAAAGGCTCAGAGTTGGTGTCGGGATAAGAACCTAGAACTCAGATCTCCTGATCTCAAGTTAAGTACCCTTTTTTTGGGAGGACAATTGGGGTTAAGTGACTTGTTCAAGGTCACATGACTGGTTTTTGTGTTAAGTGTCTGAGGTCGAATTTGAACTCAGGTTCTCCTGACTTCAGGGTCAGTGCTCTATTCACTGAGCCACCTAGCTGACCCTTAAGTCAAGTACTCTTTTAGACAAGTCGTTGAAATTTGTTCTCCCTTAGGGTCATAGACTTTTCCAGAGCAATGACCCCTGTTCTAATGACTCTAGACAAACAGCTGAACAGGGAAGAAAAAGACCTTTTGGTTTCTACTGAGCCCACTCTATCCCCAAAAACCAGGAAAGGCAAAACTACTGTAGAAAGAAAAGGCCCTCGAGGTAGTGAAGGTACAGTCCTCAGGGCCAAGGTCTTGGCTCTTTCCTCTGGCCTTGCCTCAACTTAAAGTGGCCTTTTCTACTCATTCCCATCCATGGGAGGGGGAGGGGAGGATAGAGAGTTAGAAAGTAAATAGATTCATAAATAATTTAATTCCTAAGCTCAAAAAATAGCCATTATTAGGCTGATACTGATTTGCAGAAGAGAGACATCTCTAGTATATTGTGGCAGTTATCTATATTTGGCCCTATGCTATTAAATATTTTGATAATGACTTCTATGAAAATATAAGTAGCATTAGGCACACCTAGAATGCCATCCATCTCCACTGTTGAGGTCCTGCCCATCCTTCAAAACTCAGTTAAAATGCTTCCTCCTCCAAGAAGCCTTCCATGAATCTTCCCCACCCATCAGTGGTCTCTGCCTCATTTCATCGAATAATCTCCATTCTTTTTATATATGCAGCACATTCTGATTTGTAGTAAACTCATTTATATATGTATATATATATATGTATATATATATACATACATATATATATATATATATATATATATATATATATATATACTATCTCCTCCAACATCTAACACAGTTCAGTAAGTATTTAGTAAATGTATGTTGAGTGAATGAATGAATGGAATCCCTTTCAGAGCAAATTGAATCCCCAGCAACAGAAACATCCATTTACTAGTGAATCCTACAGAGGAATCGTGAACAGGCACTTCAGAAAAAAGTAATCACTAACAGCCTTCCACTTAACTCTAGAAAGTCTCCTAAGTTCTGGGGCAGAAACAGCCTTTGAATGTTGGCTTGGCTTAAATACCCTTGCAGAGGGTCACATTGTTCCCCACTTGTTTGCCCCCCCACCTACCCAAATAAGTGAGGCACAAAGATCATTTCTAGAAGTTATTTTCATAATTTTGTTAGAGTATGAAAATCATTTTTTTTTAAAAAGCAGGCATCCCTTCTCCCCAACCCGCCCCCAAGCTTGTGGCATAATTGGAATAATTTGCATTTTATCCACATATGCTTGTCATAAATTGCTCCCACGTGAAGTTTAAATGTCATGGTCTGGCTAGAGCCTTCCTCTAGCACCTAGAAGCCATTCCGAACTCTGTGTGCAGAGGGAAATAGTAATGATACCAAATGATACATAATAATCAGAATAATATTTAATATAAATTCCTTACATTTGCATAGCACTTTTTAGTTTGCAAAATACTTTCATAAAAAATATCTCTTTTATCCTCAAAACTTCAATTTCAGCAAACAGAGCATTTTGATAGGTTGGGGGAGGGGATGGAGGTATAAACCCTTGATAGTCATTGTAATATATTAGAAACAGTTCTGGACTTGCAGTCGGGAGAGAACTGGGTTAAATAACAGCTCCAGCTCTTACTAATTGAGTGACCCAGATTCTCTGAACTTCAGTTTCCTCATTTGTAAATGAGAAGGGTTAGAGTGTATGATCTCTGGAATCTGTTGGACTCCAAAATGATGATCCTATCATTTTGGCCAAATTGTTCTGATAATGCTTGTGATGCTTACCCTATAAGAAGAAAAGTGTGCACAAAATTTAAAGCACCTGACAAATGGAATCTTCTCTTGGATCTTTGAATCTATGCAATAAGTAGAATAGATATGGTTAGCTCCATTCTACAGAAGAGGAACTGTGGTACAGGGGACAGATAGTTCTCGCTTTACATAAATTTGCATTATTCAAATACAATTTTTTCCAAATGAAACACCTATGTTAACTGTACAGTACTGTTCTCTCCACTCCCTATCCCTCAGATTTTAGTGGCCTTCTGTACCCTTCCCCCACCAAAATAAACAAACAAATGAACCTCCAAGTGAAAGCAGAAGAAAGGAGAGAGATCAGAGGCCTGATTTGGCAAGACCTTTGCTCAGTTCGGTCTGACTGCTCTGGTGTCCTGCCAACTGTCTGTCTTCCCTCTGTCAATACTTGGGTACCACATAACTGTCCCTGCCACTGTGTGTTATCTGTCCTGTCCTGTCTGTGTCCATGTTGGGCCCCATATGTCTGCCTGCCTCCTGTTTGCTCTGTTCGGGTCAGTCCCCAACATGGTGAACACTTTCCTGGATGTTCTTCCTCCTGCTCTTGCTTCTCTTTCCCTGGACTCCTTTGTGTTGGCTCCTTCCCTCCACAGGTGCTATGGCTCCCTTCCTGCTTCCCTCCCTCCCTTCCCCACTCTAAGGAGGTTTGGGGGCTCTTAGGGGTGTTAAGACCCTGAGAATGCCAAGGCATACTCTCCTGGAATGAATTCACACTGAAGCTTTCTTTCAGTCAAGAAACAGTTTATTATAATGCCAATAGAAGTGGGAGAAGTCCCTTTAAAGAACTTCCACCCTAATGGGAGTAAGTCTAGAATTTATGTAGAAAAGAGGCATAGGAAAGGAAAGCCTGGGATGCTTAATAGGTAGTCTGTGGGATCCAGGTGTCTTGGGGAATTATGGATGGGAAAGTGTAGGGAGTATACCAGACATTGAGGGAGAAAATACAGTTTTTTGTTGAGCTGCCAGAGGCATGGACCTGGGGAGGATCTGGTGCCAAAAAGAGACATTGAGTCAGTATCCCTGTCTCTGTCCTGCAAGGGAATTACAGAGTCAGGCCTGCAACAAGGGACAATTTTCTCACAGGACAGGCGTGGGGGGAGCTGGGTTGCTTTCAGAGACATGGTCTTAGGGCTTCTGGGGGATCCAGGTCCCACCACCCCATCAACACCACAGGCAAATTCACATTACATAAACAATTGCTTTACGTGGAGGTCTGTGGAATGGTTCACTTACTTAAAGGAAAAATTGTCTGTAGTTTTGTGACTTGACTAAGAAGACAGAGTAATAGGGCCAGGATTAGAATAATTTATCAATGAACAGCTTTTTGGAAATGCATTGCTAATGTTCCAAGAACTCTCATTTGGCTACCTTTCTTCAAGTGTCCTAGAACAACGGCAGGATATGATGGACTTTGCATGGCAGGATACCTCCTGGTTTGTGATGGAGAAGCATTATATTTTATCTATAGGAATAAGCACATCCTTATACCCTCTAGGTAGAGGAAGCCAATAAGACTAGGATCACTTTGGAAGAGCTTTTTCCATGGCTATCCTATCAATTTGAATCAAGTAGACCACTGCCTATGCAGTATAATTTGAAGGGTCTTCAAGGAAAGGTTTCTCTTTCCCTCTCCCCCCCACAAATCCTTCCATTATAATTCATACAATCAGGACCACTTCATTGTTTAGTTTTCCCAGAGGAAACCTCAGGTTGTCCCCTGATAGAATCTGACCTTTGAAAGAAGGGTGTCAAGCTACTTAGTCATTCAATAAATATTTATTAATCACCTACTATGTGTCAAGAAACTATGCTAAATGCTGGGGATACAAAAAGAAGCAGAAAACAGCCCCTGCCCTTAAGGAACTAAAAATATAATGGAGAAGATGATGAGCAAACTATACATACATACATACATACATACATATATACATAGATATACACACGTGTGTGTATGTATGTGTCTGTGTGTGTGTACAAATAAGCTATGTATGGGATAAATAGAAAATAATTCAGAGAGAAGGCGCTAGAATTAAGAGAGGTTAGGGAAGGCTTCTTGTAGGAGATGGGATTTTAGGTGGACCTTGAAGAAATCCAGGCAATTGCTGAAGGGGAGATAAGGAGGGAGTGTATTCCAGGCACCGGGGCCATATAGAGAGAATGCCCAGAGCTGAGAGATGGAGTGTCTTGTTTGTGGAACACATAGGAGGTCAGTGTCACTGGATTAAACATTATGTGGAAGAAAATAAGATGTAAGAAGACTAGAAAGATATGAGGGTGAAGGCAGTTTGGATTTGAGCAACAAGCAGAGACTGGATTTTGTATTTGATCCTGGAGGCACCAGGGACCCACTGGAATGTAGTATTGGGAGGGGAGGAGGGATGACTGACATGGTCTGACCTGCACTTAGGGAAAATCACTTTGGTGGCTGACTGGAGGCTGGATTGGAGTGGCAAGAGACTTGAGGCAGGCAGACCCACCAGCAAGTTATTGCAATGATGCAGGCAAGAGGTGATGAGGGCTGGCACCTGAGTGGTGGTGTCAGAGGAGAGAAAGGGGGTATATACAAGAGTTGTTACAAAAGTGAAATCAGTAGGTCTTGGCAACAGATTAGGTACAGGTGGGGAAGAAGGTGAGAGATGGTAGAAAATGGCTGGGAGCCTGAGGGACTGGGAGGATAGTGTTACCCTCAGCAGGAATAGGAAAGGTAAGGATTGGGAGGGTTTAAGGGGAAAGAGAATGAGTTCTGTTTTGGACACATTGAGATGATTGTTGAACATCCAGTTTGAGGTGCCTCCAAGGTAGTTGGAGATGTGAGATTATAAATCAGCAGGGAGGTTAGGGAAGGGTGGGTAGGTTTGAGAATGATTGGCATAGAGAAAATAAATTCTAACCTCTCTGATCCTGTTTTCTCATCTATAAAGTAAGTTAATAAGGTTTCTATTGTCTACTTCCCAGAGTTGTTATGGGCAGAAGGCTTCATAAACTTTAAGTGCAGTAGAAATGTGAGTTCTCATTAGTGATTTTTTTTTATTGATTATACTCCAGAATCATGCAACCAGCAACCCCCAAGGAGGCCAGACATGTCTTTTGATATCAGCTTTCTGAAATCTCTGCCTATCTTTGGTCCAAGGAACTAGTTGTTGAGCCTGTCCTTAATGAATCTCATGAAAAAGTGCTTCTCACCTTCACCCCACCCCAGGCCCCACCATCACCCAACCTGGAAGATGCCCTCAACTTGGGTTAGCAAGTCAGTCAGGATAAAGTCTAGTCAGTCACCAAGCATTTGTTAAGCAGTTGCTACCCGCCAGGTCCCGTGCTGAGTGCTGGGGTACAAAGGAATCTAAAAATACCAGACTGAGGAGCTGTAACATTGACTATGTCTGTGGAGTGCCATGGACCCAGGATAGGGATTCAGCCAGGTGGGCTTCATGCCACGAGGTAGTGCCTGGGTGATGAAAGAGTGTTTCAGAGTAGGGGAGAAGGGAGATCCCAGTGTCTGGCTGTTCACTCCCACTTCCTCAATCTGTCCTGATGGGTATGAGCCTTCCCCTCCAAGGGCCCATGAAGTCAGCCATGCACCTCCATCAGCTCTGCCGATCTGCTCCCCTGTCTCCTCAAGTGATTATAAAATTGAAGCCATGAAATCAACAGCTGCAGGAGCTGCGGGGACTCCTGCGCCAGATCGGCACGAGTCTTGGAAGCCAGTAGTTAGTGCTGAAGTCACTGAAAGCTTCATTTAATCTTTAAGGAAAAAAAATTCAAAATTGCCAGTTATGAAAGTTTGGAGAGTAGCCAACTATTCACTGTGAACAGTGAAGAATTGGTGAGTCTAACCTCTGTATTGATGGCAATGTAATGTTGAAATCACTCAACTTTATAACCCATGTTGTAAGGACAAATCAATTATGTTTTGGCCCTTCGAAGGCTGTCTTGGGAAGGCGGCACACTGAGATTTTTTATGAAATGCAGGAGTGAGAAGCTAGGGTAGTGAGCAAGGAATGGTTTTAGAATGCCACACCTTTCTCTACCATTTGTAAGCAGTGCCAAGTCAGAGCCTCCTGACAGCTTTAGACTGTCATCTGGAGTTATACCCTGTACATGAGGAAAAACCAAGGCTGCTGCTTTGACCTTGACACAGTGAATTGTATTCTTAGCAAAACCACCACCCAAACATCTTGTCCCTTTTGAAAACAATCTTCTGTGATTTCAGGGAAAAACCTGCATTCTTCAAAGTTTTCAAAGATGATACTCTACTTTGCCAGTATAGAAACAACCTTCAAGTTTGCAAGAGAGCCTGGTAATTTCCTAAGGAACTTGAGAGTGGGGTCAAACTCAAATAGAATTGTGGAAGGGGGGAGGAGGTAGAGGAAGAGGAGGGCACTACTAAAACCCCAATGGGTACAGAAAAACCCCAATGGGTTGTGTATTGACTCAGAAAATTCCATATTGACATTATCTATATCCTATAGTTTTTAAAATTTTTTCTATTAAATGTTATTTTTTACCTTTTATTTTCAGTTCCAAATTCTCTCCCTCCTCCCTCTGCCTTTCCCATGTGCTGAGAAAGCAAGAAAAATAAAACCCATTACAGATATGTATAGTCATGCAAAACAAATTTCCACATTAACCATATTCAAAAAAAAAAAAAGCTAAGAAAAAGAAAAACAGAAGACAATATCCTTCTATATGCTGACTGCACTAGGGAGTGTTGCCCATGCAATGCAGCACACAGTAGAATGTTCTGACACTTCAGGCCTAGAAGATCACTAACATAATTTTGAACTCTAACAGTGTAATTCTTAGGATCAGAAATTCAGAGTTCTAAGGGACCTTTATACCACCTGGTCTAACTTTGTCATTTTACTAATAAAGAAACTGACAAGTGCTAGGTGGCACAGTGAACAGACCCCTGGGCCTGGGGTCAGGAGGACCTGAGTTCAAATACGGCCACAGACACTTAACACTTACTAGCCATGTGACTTTCAGCAAGTCACTTAACCCCAATTGCCCTAAAAGAAAAAAACTGAGGCCTAGAGACATTTAGGGACTTTCAGGGTCACACTGATACTAGATTACAAAGGCTGGATTTGATCCTAAGTCTTCTGACCTCACCTCAGAGCCAGTACCTTTCCACTGTCCCATGCCACCTCTCAAGAGGCTGGAGGTCAGAAGCGGGATCAGCATAAAGAGAAATGAGGGAAAGAAACTGACGGCATGGAAAAAGCAGGAGGGGCATTAGCTTCCTTGAAATTCAGGCCAGAAACCTGAAAGAAAATTAAATTACTGAATTCAATTTACTACTTAAAACAAAAGCTCGAGCAGCAGACATGGCCTGAGTTTTCTATTTTGCAGGAAAGGGAAGGAAATCTGGTTTCCCTAGTCTAATCTACTGACCCTTCATTCACTCTGGAGCTAGAATGAAATGAATAGGGTCTTGTCGGGTTGAGGAGTCCTGGAACATGAAGGTAAATTCTAGCTGAGGACTTTGTTTCATAAAAGTGTTAACATGTGCAGAAAACAGTGGACCACAGCAGTATGCCAATCCCTTGCTTTAGTGCCCAGTAAGCCAAGGCCTTGTTTTGACATGGATCATCCGGTACCCGTTGTTACAATTCTTTGATGTCTAACGCAAATTCTAGACAATTTCCCTTGGGCTCCTTTTGGTGTTGATCTGGAGGTAATAATTTGCTCCATGCTGCCCCAGGAAGAAAAGCATCAGTTTATACTTTGAAATAGAGTGGGGAAGAGAATAGATGTCCCCGTGAAAAGGCTGATTGACTTTGGAGTCTTTAAGGGAAAGGTGATGATACTGTTTTTCAGCAGTGGCCCTAGAATGAAGTTCAGGAAGGAAATATACCTTTTCCTCTCATTTAGAATCTAATTCCATCTCCCTCAGCTACAGACAATGTGAAGCTTTATTGAGATGAAGACCCTTCAAGGCATGAGTCCAATGGGGGTTTGACTTGCCTCCATATTTACGTGATGACTGTTGACAGAGGCCCTCACTGGTTTTCCCCCTTCTGATCCATCCTGACATTTTCCCTTCCTCCATTACCTCTCCTCACCCCCACCCCACCCCATCCCCCACAAGTGCTTCTCTGGAGAGACCCTTCTGCCCTCCCTGCCTTGGTTATGCCTTTTCACAACTGGAAAATCTTGAACTGCTTAGCTGGCCTTGACAAGCTTTCTGTTGGCCTGAGGGGAAAGCAACTCCTGATCTTAATCTTGCCTAGTTAATTGGCCTGGGGTAGTAAATTAAATAGAAAGAAGATCCATCTATGTACATAGACAGATACCTCATATGTATATGAGAGACAAAGAATGGCCAGGGCTTTCCTATAAATCGACAATGCCCCTCTTGACCTCCACACAATAATAAATAGGCTTCTCATAGGCTGTCTTAGAGATATGAAGACATTTTGTGAGAACATCTGGCATTCATTGACTCAGAAAAGGGAAGGGGAAAAAATCACAAGCCCTTGGACAGAATTTCATTTGTTTCTTTTCATGTTTCCATGTGGGTAAAGTAACCTTCTCTGTCTTTATGCAAGCATTGGGGAAGTAGGGTGGGGGGGGAGACAGAGACACACAGACAGACAGACAGACAGACACCGACACCCTTTCATGTTTTAAAGGAGATATAAAAATGGCCAGGCGTTTCTGTGCCAGCCTCTCTGGGTGGGTCAGTCTTTTAGATGGACTGGAATTGATGATGGAGAGAGGTGGGGAGGAGGAAGTTTTGTCATTGTGACTTGCTGTCTTTATGTGTTCTTGACTTCCTCCACCCTTGTCCTAATTTTTCTCCCACCAGCCTGTCTTTTCTGAGAGGGGGCCCAAGGTCAGGTCTCTGGCTATGACCTAGGGATTTGGTCGAATGACCCCATCAGGATGGAAAGGCCTTAAAATGAATAAAAAAAGATGGCAGTGTGTGCGTGTGCATGTGCGTGTGTGTGTGCGTGTGTGTGCATGTATAGACTGTTTTGTGTTGATTCACTAAAACAACTAGCTCAAGGGCCTTGAAGCCAGAGAGTCTTATGGTTCATTGAAAAAGAGTTTTGGGTTTGAACTCAGAGGACTGGGGTTCAAGAGCTGGTCCTGCCACCTGTGTGACCTTAATAAGTCATTTAAACTGTCTTCACTCAGTTTCCTTATCTGTAAAATGGAAGGGTTGTACTACATAGCCTGTGCAGTTCTTTCTAGCTACTCATCTCTGAAATTTAAGTATGTACTCACATACTTAAGACATTTGGAGCACAGGCTGATTTTGTGACCTTGTGACCTGGGACAAGTCACTTAACTTTTCAGGGTACTTGCCTGTTCCTTGTTTGAAGACAACAAAGGATGCTTTGCCCATTTTTTAATGAAGGACTTAGATTCTTAGATGATGTCTATGGTACCTTCTAGACTTCTCTCTTTGGTCCCATGACCCTGTTTCCCACAGAATAGGCAATGCTAGGCAGTGATTCTGAAAGCATTTGCCAAAGCTTTCCATTGCCCTTTGATCACTGAGTTTAAATCAGAACAGGTCACAGGTAGACTCACAATTGCATTAACATGTTAGCAAACAGTGAGATTAAAAAAAAAATTGAGGGAAACTCTGCTTCTCCTCTTTATGGCTTGCTTAATTATCCCCTGCCCCCTTAACAGTTGTCTATTGATTCCAATTAACATGACTGACATTTCTTACAAAAGGTAAAAGCTAATCAGCTAAGGGAGCCCCTACTGAGAATTCATTTCCTCCTTAGAGCCACTCCTGGGCAGTAAGAAACTTAAACAGGCAGATTTAGATATAGCACCCACAGCTCTGATTGACATTTTTTTTTTTGTCTATATCAGGGAAAAAAAATGTTTGACACACACTTAGTTTCCAGGGTCATCAGAGGTGTTTTTTTTTTTTCTTTGGTGGCCTTTTTTGTCTATGATCTTATGCCTAGAAGACCCTCTGAATGTCTGGTTTACTCTTGCCTTTTTGGTATTAGAAGTCCTGTACCATGCTGTTTTTTTAATTATAAAACTCTGTTGTTTCCATCCATTAACAACAAACATGATGCATGTAAAAGTGAGTTGGGTTTGGAAACAGAACCTCAGTTCAAATTCTGGTTTTGCTGCTTACTGAACCTTGGGTGAGTCAATTAACTTCCCTGGGCTGCAGGTTTCTCCTCTTTAAAATGAAGAGGTTAGAGTTCATGACTTTTAAGGTCGAAGGTCCCTTTTGACTCTTAGTCTGTGATGCTGTGTCTGCCAAGTATTGTCAACTCTCCATTATCCATTTTTTAGTTCAATTCAATTTAAGGAATGTTTATTAAGTACTGAAAGTCCCTACTACTAAATATAAGGCAATCTGATAGGTGTTGGAGGAGACAAAAAGATGAAAAAGCAGTGGTCTAGGAGCTCCCATTCTTGTAGAGGAGATGATATACCTGTAAAACTAAAATATAAAACACAATATTTTAAATGCACAGAAGAACTAAAAAGAGATATGAGGGTGAAGGAAAGCCAAACAACTTCCTTCTAGAGGGTTTCAAGGAGGAGCTAGAATTGAATGTGGACTTTTGAGGGATGAGGAGAAGAGATTAGACAAAGAAGGAAGATTAGACACTGGAAAGGTGAGAGGGAACTTCAGGGATGGGGAAGAGTTGAGGCCAATACAAAGAGGAGGAAAGGAGTGAGATGCATTTGGGTAACATAATAGGCTATTCTGGCAGGGTTATAAAGTCCGTAAAGGTGAATAGTATGAGAATCTGCTAACAACAGTAAATTGAATCCAGATTTCAGAAGATCCACACCAAGGAGCGTGTGCTCCATTTCATAATAACAAAAATAACAGACATAAATATACATATCTATATGTAGTTATCCCCTCCACATCATGAGGTTTAGGGGCACGGCACCCCCGTGATCTGGAAAATCTGCAAAAAAAATTTGGGGGCCTCCCTTTGTAACAGAGGAGGAGTCTGAATTTTTCCTTTTTCTTCTGTGGGGTATTTACAGTACCTTAATGTAAAATTTGGGTTGATGTATACAACACACATAGATTATACACATATTTTTATGCATTTCTGAGCTTTCAAACTTTTTCTGTGTCTGCTGGCCTTCTTGTGTCATCTGCAGCTTCTACAAAACAAACAAAAAAAATCCCATTTAATTTCTTATGCTGACATGCAATATAGTGAAACCATGATGGGGGAAGTCATGATGTGGAAAGGATTGATATATAGACATGTATGTGTGTATATGCTGTATTTACGCACATGTATTATAATGTGTGTGATATGTATATATGTGTATGCATGTACACACACACACACACATATTATTGCATTTGAGGATCCCAACCTTTTGAGGTAGGTGCTGTTATCTCCATTTTATAGCAGAGGAAACTGAGACTCAAAAAGGTTAAATGACTTGCCCATAACTAGTGAGTGTCTGTCGTTCAGTCATTTTTCAATCATGTCCAACTCTCCATGATCCCATTTGGGACATTCTTGGCAAAGATACTGGAGTGGTTTGCCATTTCCTTCTTCCGATCATTTTACAGAGGAAAAAACTGAGGCATACAGTGTTAAGTGACTTGGTCAGGGTCTCACAGCTGGTAAATGTTTGAGGCCAGATTTGAACTCAGGAACATGAGTCTTCCTGACTCCAGACCCTGAATTCTATTCAGTGCTGGAATCTGAAGTCTTTCTGGTTCAATCTATAATCATTATTTAAGTACTTACTCTTATCTGGTGAAGTGATACTCTAGAACCAAAACAAAAACAAACAAAAAAATCCCTGCCCTCAAGGATTGTCCACTCTATCCTAACCTCTATGCCAGTGAAACAGGGAAGGTTTTTGTTTTTTTTTTTAGCATAGTAGTGGCAGGGTCTTAAGAGTGACCTTAGAGATCATTTGGGCCAGCCCCCGTATTTTACAGATTACACAAAGTAGAGCCAAGACTTGAATCCAGATTTTTTTACTCTGAATTCAGTGACTTTGTCCCTATAACACACTGTTTTACTGTGGTTAATGCAAAAAAAAAAATGCCTATTTGAGGAGTAACCAGTTTCCTTTCCAAAGGATGCATATATGATTTAAGTTTATGTTAATTATTTTCTGTTCCTTGAGCAGAACCTATTGGGGCTGGCAGGTCAAATCTGTGTTGGTTGTAGGAGGAAGTTACCCTGAGGAGATGATGATCATGATGGAGATGGTGATGATGATGATGATGGTGGTGGTGGTGGTGATGCCGATGTAATGACAGTGGTAATGATTTTGGGGATAGTCCATTTTGCATAATTTGTCAATTACTTGCAATGAGAGAAGGATTCTTATTTGAATAAACACTATGCCTACTCCTGAGAAAATCCAACCACCCTGGTCTTAATTATGTCTATGCCAAAGGTAGCTCTATATCTAGAATCTACTAAAATGTCTTTCCATCATTTAGTCAAACTTAGAACTACAAGAAATATGGACTGTATATAAAAATAATTTGTGCTTGTCTTTATTTGCCCTGCATGGGGACCAAGGCTTAGGAGACAACTTCAGCACCAGCGTTGACCTAAATCACTTCATTTTATGTGAATAAGCTTATTTTGTCCAATTGCCCCTTTTATTTTCCATGGAATATTGTTGTCCGTCCAGTTCAAGAAGGTTCGAAAAGTATGCAGCTGAAAAGTGAGTATGATAAATAGCTTGTGTCAATGAAGGGCCCAGTGTTAAAGGACAACAGTAATTGAGCTTAAACTGGCATGGCCAGTGTGGCCCCCCATAAAGATCAAACTCTAGCTGTTTCATTGAGACCCAACAACAACAAATAAGAACAATACCGCAAACCCGTCCCTAGAAGTACCAGCCTCAATTTTGTGTTTTCTTTTTTGCCCAAGTTCCAATTTAGGTTTCCACATAGAATACTTTGGTTTCTGCTTGCCATCTTTCAACCCAAATGCCAAATATTCTTCTTACCACCACAATAAATCTCCAGACAATTATCACCCGCCCTTCTTGTAACATGTACTGAGGCTGGAGCTTTGTGAATAGATATCGGGGCATCATTGTTGTTTTGAAGAGTAGAACCCTAGGTAGAGTTTGGATTGTTTTGAATACTTGGATAGTGTATTTGGTCCCTTCTTTTCTTGTTATCTTGTTTCAGTGCCCTTATTAAGCACCTACTGTATATTAGGTACTATCATTATAACAACATAATCCCTGCCTTCAAGGAATTTACAGTTTATTGGTTGGTTGTGGTTAGCCGTATGACATGTTAACCATTTATTAAGCACCCACTGTGTGCCAGATACTTAGGAGTGAGGTCATACAAATATAAAAATGAAACAGATACAAACATGCTCACAGTTAAATTGATACAAAATACACACATAATAAATATAAATGATTTGGAGGAGAGATGCTTGCAACAGATCAGTAAAGAATGATTGTGAGAGATAGCAGTTGAACTGAATCTTAACAAGAACTAGGAATTTTAAGAGGCAGAGTTGAGTGGGGGGGCGGGGGAGTGGGGGAAGGCACTCTAGTCATGGAAAGACAACCTGTGAAGTTCAGTGTGGGAAACAGCAAGTAAGCCAGATTGGTTGGAATGTTGAATATGTAATGGTGAATAACATGTAATCAGCCTAGAAAGATAGATTGGGGTTAAATTGGAAGGGACTTCAAATGCCAGACAGAAATTTGCAGGGGGGTGAGGGTAATAAATAGGGAACTACTGAAGTTTATAGAACAGGATAGATGATAGATACAAATAAAGATTGATAGAAAGAAATATATTGATGCAAAGTGAAGTAGATCCAGAAAAGCAGTCTATACCAATGGTGTCAAACTTAAATAGAAACAGACCTCTGTCAGCACATTTTGACTGAGAAAACCACAAATTGACATTATCTATGTTATATTATGTTTTTAATTATTTTGTTAAATATTTCCCAATTTCATATTAATCTGGTTGGGACGCTAAGGAGTTTGACACTTCTGAATAAACCAAGTCTGCAACAGTATAAATGAATAGAACAGCAAGAACAATACAATCAAAACTTAACAGCATAAAATAAATAAGCTTAGCTCAAAGAATTCAGGAGTCTAACCTCTGTGCCTTCTAGCAGTATGGGGTTATGAGAGTGGATCACTACATAAAGTCATTTTTCATCATTTGAGGTTGTTATGTTTGATAACGTCACTTTGAATGCTGAATTAGCAAATACTGAACCTTTGTTCCTAGGGGAGATGTAGGGTTAGGATTCTGCAAGCCTCTGGTTACGTTTATTTTAACACTTTCCAGAGTGGCCTCACATAAAGAATGGCAAGTTTCCTCCTCACTTTTCTGGATGTATCAGGGAAGTCTACCTCTCATTTCTGTTGCCTGAGCAATAAGAAGAGAGATTATACATCTGGAAAAGTTTCAAATATGCCGAGAGGGGGTTAGGTCCTCTATTTCCATTTGTTTATCTATCTATCTAATGTTAATTCATTAGTATTGAACTCACGGCCAGCAGCACCATAATTTGTGCCTGAAAGAAGCTTATCTAACATACTTCATTTCTCTGTAAGGTACATCACAACTTTCTTGAGCTTAGGAACACTAGACAGCCCTTCCAACACTACACTTGGGGTATATTTTTAACAGCAAAATCACCAACAAAAAGTACAAAAATGGCACTTTTTTACTGGGAACAGAGAAAATAAGTGTGGTATCTCAAATGTATCCATACACACAACTATTAAAAGTCAAAGGTGGGATTCAGGCTCAGCTCCCTGTCCTGATTTCAGATCCTCATTCATTTCACTGTATCTCACTACTGCAAGAGTACCTATGACCTCTCTCTGTTGCTTATTAGCTCCTTCACCACCTCATAAGGAGTTTTTAAGGGTGATGGAAGTGAATAACTTGGAAAAGACCTGAGCATTTCCAAATGCCTTCATGTGGTTATAACCCTGATTTGAGATCATAGCAATAACAGACATTTAGATAGCACACATGCGCGCGCACACACACACACACACACACACACACACACACACACACAAATTAGTGCTATTTTGACCATGTTAAGCTTTAATAGCTTAAAACACACTAAAATTTTTGGGAGTGTGTGTTTGTTTGTTAGAAATTTGATCTTCACAAGAATCCTGGGAGATAGGCACTACAGGCATTATTATCCCCATTTTGCAGATGAGGAAACTCATTGAGGTCAGGTGACTTCTCTTCAGTCTTAGAGTTAGAATACATTAAAATCAGAATTCGAACCAAGATCCTTCTGAGTTACAAAGTCCAAGTCCAGCACTTTATCCAGTGTATATATTGCATTGTCTCTCTGTGCTACAGTCAGCCTTGCTTGGATAAATGAATGGATGGAAAAATGGGTAGAGAGCATTTCAGAACTTAGAGAGCAGAATGAGACTCCTTCAGAACCACTGGAATTGTCTATTCACAAAGTTATAGGTGCTGGTCTTTGTATATGCTTGTCAACTTCTATTCCAATGTGATAACCAAATGGAGAAAGAAGCGAATGCACTGACTGAAATATGAAAAAAGGACAATAAGGTAGATGTTGACATAGGTAGGTAGGTAAGTAGGTAGGTACATAGGTAGATGGATAGATAGATGGATGGATAGATAGATAGATGGATGGATGGAAGGAAGATAAATGACAGTCCACAAATAGAACTAACCTAGAGAAATGAAGCTTCCAGGAAAATAGTATTAGAGTCAATGTATGTTTCCTATGTCTGGGGAAGATAGTCCCTTTCTCCCACGTATTGGCAAAAGCCCAGAATATAGAAAACATGATATTTTTGGCAACCCAATAGAAGCTCCCAGCTATTGATTGGAGGCTGAGGCTTGGAGATCTGTTGGAGACAAACGATAGAGTACCTGACAGGGGGAAAAGGGGGAAACAAGGGCAGGATAATTTATCTTTAAGATGGAGTCATCTTTGTTTTTAATTTTACATTGTAACATATGGAAACAGAGGGTTTTGCAGAGGGAGGGCATTGGAGAAATAAAAGTGATCACGGTAAGCATTGTTGCCTTCTCAAGAAAAAGATTCTGCTGCTTAGAAGGAATTGTTTCTAGGCAAGGAAGTTAGACTCTGAAATATTTCTTGGCTTTTCTTAGTGTTTTTGTATCAGGGAAGTCTTACCTCTCATTTCTGTTGCCTGAGCAATAAGGAGAGAGATTATACATCTGGAAAAGTTTCAAATATGTCGAGAGGGGGTTAGGTCCTCTATTTCCATTTATTTATCTATCTATCTATCTATTTGCTCAAGGAAGAAGAGCCCCCTGAAACATCCTTTCCTCCTCATCTTGTATTAATTTAGAAAAGTTGAATTTCTGCAAAATAGTACTATGTTCCTCCCTTTAAAATTCCTATTAACCGAAGCTCTCAATGTGCTGTACAGATGTTACATGAGCAGCCCTCACTGACCCCCAATTTGCTTTTTTGCCTCATGCTGATTATCGTTCCTCATTGTGACACCACCATCTTTCTTAAGGCTCAACATACATACAGAGTATTGTATTTTTGTGCTTTCTTGCCTCCATGTCCTTGGTCACAATCCTCTGCTTATATTGCCCTCTCCCTTTCTTCATGCTCTGTTTTGTCATCTATAAAATGAGGGGGCTAGACTATCATTCTGAAGTCCCTTTCTACTTCTGAATCCCATAAAATAGACCTAAAATACAACAGAGGGGGGCGGAGCCAAGATGGCGGAGTAGAAACAGCTCATCCAAGCCACTCTGCCCCCACATTCCCCCCAAACGATGTAAAAGGGGACTCTGAACAACTTCTGGAGCCCCAGCACCCACAGAATGACACAAAGAAGCTAAACTCCCGCTGAGGACAGCCCAGCAGCCCTGCAGGAAGGACCAGCGCAGTGGTCTGGGACCTGGCAGTGTGCAGCGCGCAGAGCACAGGAGCCGAGCCGAGCCGAGCCGAGCCCAGGTCCTCGTGAGCCGAGGTTTTAGCCCCAGGGCGGCAGGGCCAGCAGCCAGCTGGAGGACCCCCAGAACACCAGGAGCTGTGGCGACTCCAGAATTATCAACATAGACTTGCCTAGGACAAAGTAAGAGGTTAATGTCCTATGGACTTTGGGACTGGTATTAGGGAATGCGTCGGCTCCCTCCCCTGGGGGCTAGAAGCCACTGAGGACAAACGCCATTTTGTAGTTTACAGAGGCAGCTCCCGCTCCCAGCCTGCAAATTTGTAGGGAGATCCAGTGATCAGTCTTGGGGGGTAATCGCTCTTGCTTTAACCTCCCTGGATCTGGATTGTGATCTAGGGTGGAAGTTGTGGGTGGGCTTACAGCTTGCCAGAAACTGAAGTTGCCCCCCACACGTTCGGGACAAAAATTCCTCTAGCTGGCCTTAAAGCCATAGTGTGGCAACAAGCCCAAAAGTCAAGCAATTAAGTGGCAACATGCCAAGGCAAAGGAAACAGAAAAATGCAACCCTAGACTCCTATTTTGGAGGCATAGAGCAGGAAAAGGACTGTGAGGTCAGAAGTCCTGCTCCAAAAGCCCCCAGGGGAAAACATGAGTGGGTTGCAGGCCATAGAGGACCTTAAGAAGGACTTTAAAAATCAAATAAGAGAAGTGGAGGAAAAATTGGAAAGATAAATGAGAAGGATGCAGGAAAAGTATGAAATGAGTGTCAACAACCTGACTGAGGAAAACAACACCTTAAAAAATAGACTGACTCAAATGGCAAAGGAGGCCCAAAAGGGCAATGAGGAGAAGAATGCCTTAAAAAGTCGAATTTTCCAGATGGAAAAAGAATCTCAAAAGTTCACTGAGGAGATTCATTCCTTCAGAGTTAGACTGGAGCAAATGGAAGCTAATGACTTTATGAGAAATCAAGATACTGTTAAGCAGATCCAAACAAATGAAAGATTAGAAGGCAATGTGAAATATCTCATGGGAAAAACCACTGACCTGGAAAATAGATCCAGGAGAGACAATTTAAAAATTATTGGACTACCTGAAAGCCATGATCAAAGAAAGAACCTAGAAATCACCCTTCAAGAAATTCTCAAGGAAAACTGCCCTGATGTTTTAGATCCAGAGGGCAAAATAGAGGTTGAAAGAATCCACCGATCACCTCCTGAAAAAGACCCCCAAAAGAAAACTCCCAGGAATATTATAGCCAGGTTCCAGAATCCCCAGATCAAGGAGAAAATACTACAAGCAGCCAGGAAGAAACGATTTCAATATTGTGGAAACACAATCAGAATAGCCCAGGACCTGGCAGCTTCTACACTGAGGGATCAAAGGGCGTGGAATATGATATTCCAGAGGGCAAAAGAACTGGGAATGAACCCAAGGGTCACCTACCCAGCAAAACTGAGTATTTTGTTTCAGGGGAAAATATGGTCATTCAGTAGAATAGAGGACTCTCAAGCATTCTTGAGGAAAAAACCAGAATTGAATAGAAAATTTGACATTCAGACACAAGAAGGAAGAGATGCCTGAGAAGGTAATCAGGGAAAAGAAATCAAAAGGAACTTATCAAAGTTGAACTATTTACATTCCTATATAGAAAAGCAATAACTGCGACTGATGATACCTTTCTCACTATGAAAATAATGGAAGAAGGGGGTGTGGTCATAGGAATACATATGTGAATGTGTGTGTAGATGGTTACAGTTATATATGGATAGAGGGCATAGGTTGAATTTGTTGGGAAGGGAGAATACTCAAGGGATGAAATTATGAGGTGAGAGAGGAAAGTGGCAAGAGGAGATGGGGAGAGACAGGGTAGGGTAAACTATCCCATGTAGAAGAAGCAAGGGAAAGTGGTTGCAAAGGAGGGGGAGAATAAGGAAGGCTAAAAAGGCAAAACCACATTCACATTGAATTTGGTTCAAGGAGAAAATGACATACATACTAAATGGGATATCTCAACCTGCAGCAGGATAGGGGGAAGGGGGATGAGAGGAGAGATGATGGGTGGGAGGGCATCCTTGGGGTGAGGGGAGGTTGGAAGTACCCACTATAGAAGAGGGACAGGATCATGTAGGGAATGGACCAGGTGGGGGGTGGGATGAGTGGGAGGAATTATAAGCAGCCTTGTACAATATATCTACTATGATAATGTTTTGCATAGCTAGACATGTACAACATATACTGAATTACTTATCTCCCAAGAGGGAATGGGTAACAAGGGAGGAAGGAAATGGATCTGAAATTCGAGGTCGTAACATTAAATGTTTCAAATATATATAAATACTATTATTAATACTCTTTTGCTTGTAATAGGGAGATCAGATGTGCAGGCATTGGGATGCAAAGACTCACCTTCCTCTAATGGAAAAGTCGATGGGGGTATGGGAGAAGGTATGGGAGAGAGCAGATTGGAGGAAGCGATATCTTGTGGGATTACTGTTCTGGGAGGTTGGGTAGGGGAATAACAGGGGGAAAATGATTGTAACTCAAAATCTGGTGGAAATGAATGATGTAAAACAGAAGTTAATAAAGCATTTGTTTAAAAAAAATAAAATAAAATACAACAGAGATGGTCAGATGAGAGTAATAGTATCTATTGGGATTCTGTATCCTGACAGGTTTGGTATGAACAAGGAGCTCCACCTGTGGTTATCAAGAATCTCAAGTGGTTACTGAATTGGAATGGAGGCAGTACTAGCAAAGTCAAGGGAATTCTGTTTGCCTTGAAGAGAGATGCTCCAGAAGGGAGCTAGCAAATATTGAAGTTGACATATACTATTCCTAAGGGACCATGGTGGCAGTGGGAGGTGGGATCTAGACCAGTTCTCTGGAAATTCACTAGTTCATCACTGATAGGGAGGGCTAACAAGAAGAATGAGGAGGCTAGTAAAAATTACTAGGATCTGATTGTCTTAAGTATGCTTTTGTCTTTCTTGCTAGGATTGTTTTTGACATCCATTGTAAAAGAGGTGTTTCAAGGAAAATAATAAAGATATGCAAAATTCTCTCAGTTATCAGCCAATATACTTTCTGATCTACCACAGAAGTATTGATTGCATATGAATAACATATTATTGCATTTTAATGTAATTCTAACCTATATATTTTATGTTATACATACATGTGTATATATGTACATATGTGTATATGAATAATGTTTGTGAACATGTGTAGTGAACCAAGATTTCTGAGTATTTCAGACTATAAGAATATTTACTTCTCTATACTTTACAGTATGAAAATTCAGTGTCATCTAATAATGTGCAGCTGCAACTTTACCAAATTGATTGTTTTTAAGATGTAGCTATTTTTTGAATAAAATGTCAATTTGGGCTAAATTTTTATTTTGGTAAGTTACATAATTTACATCTTTAGTTATTTAATTTCAGAAGATTAAATGACCTACATAAGTATTAAAATATAATTTATTTTAAAACATTTCAAGCTGTATTTTTGCTTCATTTTCACATGAACAAATCTTACCTCAGTTATAAAAATTTTAAATTCTAGTGGAAAACAAAGTAGTTGCATTTGCATGTAGTAAATTTGAAATATTTTGCATTATGCAAGTGTTAGAATTTTTTTAAAAGTTCCAGTTTGCAAAGGTGCATATATGTGTATATTATATGTATTTATATACATGTTTGTGTGTACATATACATATATGCATATATACCTATATATGTAGTAGGGGGTACTGGAGTATGTTGTTGTTCAGTCATTTTTTACTCTTGTTCGACTTTTCATGACCCCATTTATGGTTTTCTTGGCAGAGATGTTGTTTGCCATTCATTCTCCAGCTCATTTTACAATTGAGGAAACTGAAGCAAACAGGGTTAAGTGACATGTCCAGAGTCATTCAGTAAGTGTCTGAGACTAGATTTGAACTAAGGAAGATGAATCTTCCTAATTCTAAGCCCAGTGCTCTATCCACTATGGCACTTAGTTTCGTGTGTGTGTGTGTGTGTGTGTGTGTGTGTGTGTGTGTGTGATATGCTAGAAAGACAAATTAATAGATTGTATTAGTCTTTAAAATCCAACTGTATGTCTTCAACAGATTATCCCACAGTACCATAAACTCAAAGCGTACCAATCTGAATTTTTCACTTTTATCTTCAGTAAACCTGCATCTCCTTCCAACTTGTCCATTTAGATTGATGATCAGTCGTTTTAATAATATTTTAATAATAAATTTTAATAAAATTTTAATAATAATCATCCTGATCAACCAGTCTTCAAACACCTGGGTCATTCTTGCCTCTTCCCTCTCCTCATATTTAAACAAGTGGGAAATCTTGTTAATTCTTCTTCTTTTATATATCTTGCATCCTTTTTCCTTTTTCTTTTCACTTAGAGGTATTTTGATGGCACAGTAGATAGAACACTGAACCTAGAGACCTGAGTTTGAATCCTGCATTAGACACTTACTAGCTAGATGACCTGGACAAGTTATTTAACCTCTCTTGGGCCATTTCCTAATCCATAAAATAAGGACAGTAGACTCAGTGGCCTCTGGGGTCCCTTCCAGCTCTTAATCTATGATACTATCATTTTTTTTTTTACTGACTTGACATTAGTTCAGGCTCATAACCTCTTGCCTGGAATATTGGAATGACTTCCTAGTCTCCCTACCTCAAATCTTTCTCCTCTCTAGTCCTTCTTTCATAAAGCCTACAAAGTAATTAATGTATAAGTCTTTTGTCTTTTGCTCAGAAACCTTCACACCGGTTCCCTATTGCCTGTACAATAAAATAAAAATACCCCAGTTTGACCTATAAGACCCTCCAAATCTAGCTTCCACCTGCCTATCTCTACTTATTTTTCTTAAAAATGAACTTTAGTCCACATTTCTGTCTCTATTCCTCCCATTTATGTACGCTGTATTCCAAATCACAAGCACTTAAGTTTGCTCCCCACATTGGAATGAACTCTCTCCTCATTTCAGCCAGTTCAGAAATTTCTCTTCCTTCAGGGGCCACCCATACTAACTAGCTCCCTACCTCAGAATGTGATTTCTGTCCTTACACCTTCCTAGAGCCCTTTGGCTCTCTCCTGTGCCCCCTTCACACCCTGCCTCATATCATTCTTATCTATGTCATATCTTCCAACAAATATAAACTGCTTGAAAGCCAGGTTTGTGTCAGTTCTAGCTTTATTACCAGAGCCTAACATAGTACTTTGCACATAATACTTATGTTTATGGTAAATAATCCAATGAATTTTTAATTAAATTATCTTTATTGCCCTGTTACATTGTACATAGATTGACTTTTTTTTCCACTGAGGGTTCCCATCTCAAATTAAAGTTTAGTATTTTATTAGTCCCAAAGTGTAGGTTCTATTAACATCTTGAACTCTGAGAACTGGACAGGGCTTGTGTGATCACATAGTCCAAACTTTCTTGTTTTACAGAGGAGGAAACAGAAACACAAATAGATTAACTGATTTTTCCAAGATCACACAGGTAGTAAGTTACAAAGCGGAGATTTGAACACAAGTCTATAGACTTTAAAATCTAGGGCTCTTCCTACTACTTAACATGCACTGTTGCTCCCTGTTGAATTTGCAAAGGTCACAAATCATACAGGGCAATTTAACAAAGTTAAAAATTATGCCTTTGCAGTCTATCAAGTAAATGGCTTTGATATATTTGATATTCCTGTAATGAATACTTTCACCATTACTTTGAGTTTCTTTCTCAATAAATGCTAGAACTTTATGCAACATGCTAACCCATAATTGTTTTTTAACCCTTTGAATGGGGATCTTAGTGTGCCCCAATGTCTAAGGGCCTGGTTGCAACACCAACTGTATGTAGCCAGTGCATCTTGGTAACTTCCTTTGCATCACAGGATACACAGAAGGCTGCTTTTCTGGGGGAGGTAACCTGGGGAGGCAGGGGAGCTATGAACAGTCATGAATAGCATAGTATTTTCCTCACCACTTGAGAACTTACCCTTCTTAGCAGAAAGACAAGAACACAGAAGGAGAAGAACACATCTCATTTACTGTTTCTCCAGGATAGTAGAAATGTGGAATCTGTACCATGTGGGTATAAGATAATGTGAAAGTTTACCTCTCAGAGCCCAGGGCCCCAGAAGTAGAATCCAAGGTTATGGTGGAGAGGAGACAGAGATGATGGCTAGAATAGAGGCATCATGGTATGGAGATGCCTGGGAAGTTTTGCAGAAGCCTGGTTTGGGCTAAGGTAAGAAGAAAGATAAGCTTTGTGCAGAGGCGGTATCATAGCCAATGAGGTTTAACCAAGGCATAATTATTGCTAATTGAAATTTAGAGGCAGCTAGATGACTCAGTGGATAGAGTACTGGACCTGGAATCAAAAAGACCTGAGCTCACATCTAACCCCAGACCCTTACTAGCTTTGTGACTATGGACAAGTCATTTAACCTCTGTTGGCCTTAATCCACTGGTAAAGGAAATCTCAGTGCTCCAGTATCTTTGCCAAGAAAACCCCATGGGTTGCCCATGGGATCACCAGTAGTCAGACACAACTGAACAACAACAACAACAAAAGATCTATCAGAAACCCATCTAATCTATTTCTCACATTTTATAGATGAGGAAACTGAGGCCCTCAAAGTGGCTTGAATAAAGCAACACAGATAACAGTAGTATTCAGATTCATGTCTTCTGACTCCAAAGCCTTTGCACTTTATCATGCCCCCTTCTTGGAGCAGTTCTTTTTTTTTTTTCTTTTTGGAGGGGGGGAAGATAGGGCAGTTGGGGTTAAGTGACTTGTCTAAGGTCACACGGCTAGTTTTGTGTTAAGTTTCTGAGGCCGGATTTGAACTCAGGTTTTCCTGACTCCATGGCAAGTGTTCTACTCACTGTGCCACCTAGCTGCCCACTCTTGGGGCAGTTGTTAATGCTTCTTGCCTCAAGCTGGAATGCTGCTCTTTCCCACTAGGTACTCCCCTCATTTAGTCTGTTGTATTCCTCCATGTACCTCCTTTAAAAACCAACCCAAATGCTGCCTGTTTCTGGAGACTTTTCCTCAGTTGATGATGATCTTTTCTCTCTTAGTTTCCTGTCTCCTCCTTTAGTGTTCATGTTGTTATACCATGAGTTGTTTTGTTTTGCTTTTTTTTTTAACTTTCCAAAAGTCACTTACTATAAATATTATGTACCTTTTTGGGGACCTTCCCTATGATTTCATCACTATAAGGAACTTCCAGGAAGGATTTTCTTTCTACTATGTAGATCAGCTCTTGGTCCTGCAGCATCTAGTCTTACTGAGTTTCCTGAAGCACTCAAAGGTTGCCAATGTAACTTTGCCAGGGTCACATAAGCAATATAGTCCAAGGTGAGACTTAGAGACAGGTGTTCAAGACCAACTCTCTTTCCCCCCTACAGGGATATGACATGCACAAACAATTGCAATATATAATATAAAATATAAACATGGCATTCCAAAGGGTGCAATTTTAAGCTCTAATAGTTTAAAGCTAAGACACCCTACATGTGGTAACCATTTCAATCATGTCTGACTCTTTGTGACCCCATTTGGGATTTTCTTGACAGAGGTACTGGAGTGGTTTGCCACTTCCTTCTCTAGCTCATTTCTTTTTTAACAGATGGGGAACTGATGTAAATAGGGTTAAGTGACTTACCCAGGGTCACACAACCAGTAAGTGTCTGAGGCCAGATTTGAACTCACGAATATGAGTCTTCCTGACTTCAGGACTGGCACTCCATTGCCCCTGTGGGGTACAGTGCTGTTCTTATTTGAATCTCATGCTTTCTCTCTAAACCCCAAAGCCCTCCCAATCCCCAATCATTGCCCCTATTCCTCTTTGCTTATTCCTTTCAGTGTTTTACTGCATAGTGATGGGCGTCTCTTTTTTCCTAGTTCCTCTGCCCTTCATGACCCAAGGTCTTAGGTGAGCAGGAATAGATTTAAAATAACACATTGTGTTTACACATTTGTTCTCTCTGTTATTACACTGAAGCATCTATGGAACATTCCAGACTTTCTGGTTTGGAAAAAACTAGTAGATTTTAAGTAGAGGAAAGTCTCATTAATTCATAGCATACTAATTTAGAACCCGTGATAACTTGAATTTAAGTTAGGTTGAAGTTCACCTTTGTATTTAACCATGAAAAAACAATTACATAAACATAATACTGAAGGTAGGATACAGGGCAAAGGCTTAACATACTTAAAAGAATAAATTGGTTTAAAGCAAGTTAGTGGCAATCACTTTCTTTACCTATAAAAAGTTTTACCTTCCTAATTACAAATCTTTCTTATTTATACAAGGCATTGCACAAGTCTTAGTGCAGTTTTATGCTTTAATAGCATTAATAATTTTTTAGGACACCCTGTACATCATGGGGGAGGTCCAAATGACCTCTATTTGGTAACGCTTTTAGTTTGCCTAATCAAGTTATAGTATGTACTTGAAAGGCTACCTGCTAATTCAGATTGACATTTCTCATAATCCAAATTAATGAAGTTTTACTGTGGAAATATAGCTTGCTATATATAAGAGGTGTTTTCTTAATATATTGATTATATTAAGTTTTTATATAGAGAACGATATTTCACTATGCATCAGAAGAACTGGTTACTTAAGGAGCCCTGTGATGAGTTCACTTTTTAAAATGAATTCTCATCCTTTATAAATTTCAGCATTCAAATGAACACATTTATTAAGGGAGCCATGCACATATGGATGTCCCTAGAGATGACCTGTAAGCCACCGTCATCTATCTCTCCATTACTGAAAATGAGCACACTTTGCTACTTAGTGAAACATGTACAAATAATTGTTTTTTAAACTACATATTTGCTGTTAAAGATGATGGGACTGTAAGTGTGAGCTGAGAACCACAAGGTTCAGACCCTCTGAGGAGCAGGAGTCCTAGGCTCCTGGATAAAGATGTTGTCATTCCTCTTGCTTCTCTGCTGGATTTCTAAGTGGGAACTTCACCCCCAAAATCATTGAGATTAAAACAAAAACAAAAGTGCGCAAGCCGATAATAAGGCTCATAATTATAACCCTGGTAGAGCAGATGGGCACTGGATTTGATAGAGAGGATACTTCTTAGCACATCTGTCTTTGATAACTTCTAATGCTTAGAGTTGAGCCTTTGAAATTAATTGATCGCTCCAAAGCAATGTTTTTAATAATGCAACTGAGAACTTTTTGTTATGTAGAGTAGTCCTTACTGGTGCTGGCTTTGAGGATTGAATTAATTTTTCATGAGTTTTATAGTGCTCCAGGCTACTGTTCCAACCTCCTCTAGCTTCTGAGGATTTTTTAATGTGTGGGGTGAATTGTTTTAAGCTTCTCCATAATGAGAACGGTATTTGTGGCTTTCTGCTTTCTCAATGGTAATGATCCGGCAGAGTGGTTCTGTAGGGTTTGGGAATTTTCCAAAGTACTCTTGTAAGATGGGCTCCCTGATACAGTATCACTGTGTCACCTCCCATTTGTTTTAACATCAGCCTGTGGCTCACTAAGGTGTCTTTCCCTTTTATGCTACTCTGTTCTTTGGGGCTCATTCCAAGGAGTTGTGGTGATGGAGTCGACTTTCCATGAAGATTTTAACCTGAGAACGGGTTCTCAGACTTGAAAATACCATCATAATACTTTTCATTCATCTCCTAGAAGGTGTCTTCAGACTACCTTCCTATCCTAAAGTTAATATCGCTTCATTTTTAACAAATCATCAAGGATTTGTAATGCATCTGCTACGTACAAGGTACTGTGCTTGTTTTTGAGGAGTATAGAGACGTGTCCTGTCCTCCAGTAGCTTACATTCTACAAGGCAGCTAGTTATACAGTGCCTAGGGCACAGGAATTGGAGTCAAGAAGACAAGAGTTTGAACATAACTTTAGCTACTTCTTAGTTCTGTGACCCTGGGAAAGTCATTTAACCTTTGCCTTCCTCAGCTTCCTTATCTGTAAAATAGGGATAATAATAGCTCCTACCTCTCAGGGTTAATGTGAGAATTTGTAAAATGCTTCTCAAACCCCATAGTGCTTTATAGATGCTAGCTATTCTGATAAGGAGGAGGAGGAGGGAGAAAAGAAAGATGGTACTTGAGTCTCTAAAGGGGCTTTCAGTTGTCAGGCTGCTTCAGGAGACTCTGTGCTTAGATAAATGAGAAGATGAAAGCAGTAATTGGAATATCATCCATCCTTCAAGATCCAGCGAAAGCCTCACCTCCTCCATGGACTTTCCCTGATGTAAACTACATTATACTTACCCTTTTCTGAACTGCTCTCTGCTCTGTTCAGTTTAGAATTTAATGATCTATTGCCTTATATGTCTCCTTATAAGTATGTCTTCTAGATATCTAGATTGTCTGCTCCTCAAACATGTCTAACTTTTAAAAATCTCAACACACAGTAGACATTTAGTAAATATAGCTGAATTTCACTTCAGTTGAGTTGTGTAAAATATGTATAATTTATATATAATTTATATTTGCATATGCATATATACACATTCGCATAGATTTGAATATGCAGATGGATTCATAACTTCGTAAATGTGGTTATTCCCTCCACTGGTGCGATTATAGCCCTTTTGTGCCCGCTCATTCTATGTAACTCCTATCCCTAGCTTTCTTTAAGTTTATTGTCTACACCAAACACTGAAGGCCTTTTTCACTTTTTCCTAATATTATGAGGCAGTCAGTGAAGCACTTGGACTGCCCATCTGTTATCCCTCCCTCCCACCAGGTGACCAGCCCATGGTTTTTTTGGCTCATATATTTCCTGATAACTTCCTTCATCCTCATTCTTCTTTGAAAATCCTGATTTACTGTCATGCTACAGCCTGCTCACACCCAGAATGTCCATTTACTTCCTGTCTGTGATGTTCATTTTTAAATTGTTGGAGACTAGAAGGCTCCATGATTCACAGTCATCTGTGGCAGATTACTGGCATTCAGAAAGGTGGGAGAAATCTGGGGTCATTAAAGATAAAACAAATAAGGAATATCCATAGCTAAGATTTTGGCTTAAAGTTAGATGGAGCTTGTATGATTGAGTGTTTGCATGTGTGTATGTTTGTGTATATACACATATATGCATATGCATTTGCACATTTATATAATATTGTTATTGTTCAATTCTTTCAGTTGTGTCTGACTTTCTATGATCCCATTTGGGGTTTTCTTGGCAAAGATACTGGAGTGGTTTGCCATTTTCTTCTCCGGCTCATTTTATAGATGAAGAAACTGAGGTAAACTGGGTTAAGTGACTTGCCCAGAGTCATGCAGCTAATTAGTATCTGAGGACTGATTTGGACTCAGGGAGATGAGTCTTCCTGATGTTTGGCCTGGCACTCTATCCACTGCACCACCTAGTGTGTATGTGTGTATAATACATATGTGTATTACATATAATATTATTGTACACATAATATATATGTGTATTTAGAACAGACAATACAAGTGGACATTGAATTGGTACAGAATTAAGTAGGAGAAGGTGAGAGGTCTGGGTCAGGAAAACTGCAAAACTCCTTTAAAGAGTGTAAATGTGTAAATGTGTATGTATGTGTATGTGTATATACACAAACTTAAAATAGTTAGATGGATATATGATATCGTTGATATGGATATTCCCTCCAGTGATACAGATGGCAGCCCATCCATACCTATCCACCCTTCCCGACTCTTGTCCATTTCCTCTCATAAGCTTGGTGCTGGGGATCTACACAACATTCCATGGCCCTTCTTTGCTTTCTCTTCACTTCGAGAAGGGCACCAGTGGAACACAAGGGATGTCTCTTGTTTACCTCTTGTGATGTGACTAGCCCATCTTCTTTTGTAATCATATGTTTCTCTGATGACATCCTTTACTCTCATTCTCCTTCATAATTCCATGTTTGTAATGTATGCCAGCTTGCTAACACCCACTATGCACCATATGTGTGGGTATAAAGCCAAGAAAACCTATATCTATATAGAGATGTTGCAGAAACTCTAATGTGTAAAGGAAAAATAGGAAAGCTATGCAGATTCATCGGGCCCTCAGCTTGAAGGATGTCTGGCTGGTGCACAAAACATATTAAAGAATTAAAAGGAATTTGGAGAACACAAGGTGATTCTGTAATTTTTTGGTGATGATTAGCAGCATAGAACTAAGGAAAGGTGGTGTGGCAAAGTGGACGGATTGAGGAATTTATAATAAGGAAACCTATATTAGAATCCCACCTCAAATACTTTGTAATTGTGACCATAAGTGAGTCCCTTAACTTCTCAGTCTTGTTTTATCCTACATAAAATGAAGATAAAAGTATTTGAACTATTCACCTCAAAGGAATATTTTGGGGAATATAACTAACAAATCTTAAAGCATAATATAAATTGAAGTTATTTGTTTGCTTGTGGAGAGGGGTGTTGTTTTATATTTTGTGTGTGTTGTATATCAGGTGTCATGGTGTGATACAGAGAGTATTGTATTTGCAATCAGAAGAGCCAGGTGCAAATTCTGACTTTGCTGCTTTCTAGCTATTTTGCTTTAAGCAAGTTACCTCTTTATGGTTTTTTCATCTATAAAATTAAGGGTTTTGCAAAACATAACTTTTACCTTTAAATATTAGGATCTTGGATCATGATCATAGCAACAGAAACTTTAAAACTTCTAGAATCTTGGATTTCATTAGAATAGTATCCTTGTCACACCAAGACCAATCCCAGTCCTTCCACCACTTAGTCACAGAGAGTTGCTGAAAACATCATCACTGCATGACCATCTTGATGACGAGCCTGTCTCCCCCTGGTGAGATAGACTGTTCCTTAGGCAAAAGACATGTCCTTTTGAAATTGCTTGATACTCCTTTTAATTATATATTTTATATTTGCTTATTTGTATGCATGGTATATCTTGCTAATAGAATCTAAGCCCTTTGAGGACAAAGACCTTGTCTTCATGTACTCAGCACTTAAAACAATGCCTTGCACAGAGTAGGCTCTTAATAATTATCTGTTGAGTCAAGTCAACAAACATTTATGAAACACCTATTATGCCCCAGACACTGTGCTGAGGATACCAGAAAAAGGCAAAAACAATCCCTTGCCCTCAAGGAGCTCACAATTAATGGGGAAGACATCATATAAAGAGTTATGTTTGGGTAAGATAGATCCAGGGTAAATTATAGATGGCCAGCATTAAGGGGAACTTGAAAAGGCTTCTTGCAGAATGTGGTATTTTAACTGAGACTGGAAGGAAGCCAGGAAAACCAGGAAATGGAGTTGAGAGAGAGTAATTCCTAGATACAGGGGACAGACTCTGAAAATGAAGGAAGTGAGAGATAACATATCTTCTTTGAAAAACAGCACGTAAGGACTGTCACTGGCTCATGAAGTACATGGGGGCAGAGTAAGGTATAGGAAAACTGGAAAGGTATGAGGGGCCAGGTTGAAGTTGAAGTCTGTAACTAGAAACATACTCAAAGACCCTTCTAATATGGCAGAACCTTATAAATCAGTACATGCATTGATGATTATTCCTTATATTTACATGATACATTTTACGAAATGTTTTCAGTTGTTATCCTCGTTGGTCCTTACAACAGCTATGCATGTGAATAGTTACACCCCCCCCTTTTTTTTTCTTTTTAAAAATGAAGAATTGAAGCTAAGAGACAGAGTCTCACAAACTAGTTGCATAAGACCACTTAACTAGTAAGTGGCAGGATTGGACCCAGGAGACAAGTCTTGTGCTGTTCTCCACCATAGCAATCTATTTCTTGTGATAGTATTGTCACACTAGTAATATGGCAGGTTAAGGAAGGACTATACAACATTTGACTAGTCAAGCAGTGGGTGGACTGCTCAACTGGGGAAAAAATCAACGCACAACTAATTCTCATGCCATTTTTTCTCTGCAGCTATTAGCAGCACCTGCATGAAAGCTGCTTAAGCCCACATTGGTACATCGATCATCATTTATAGAGGAGGAGGCAAGGGGAGAGGTGCTGGCCACAGGAGAGATTTCCACTCTTTGAGGTTAGCTAATCAGCAGCGGTCAGATGGCTATTTGTGGCATCCTTCAGGCCATGATGCGTATGCACCAGACCTTTCCCTTCCTTCATTAAAGGATAATTGATTGAGGTCAGAAGTTTTAAAGGGTCTTGGGAGATTTTTAATCCAGTGGCATCATGCAAAGCTCAATACATCAATAAGACACTCCCATAGGGGATGGAGGAGTAATTGAGATGCCATACCAGCTGGATTCCAGATGAAGATGCATTTGGAAGCTTAATCACCATCATGTTCTACACTAAATATTCATCTGTCTGTCTCCCAAAGAGGACAGGAAATTAAGTTGTCAAGGGCATAGGGGAATGAGGGTTCATCTAGGAGAAGAGATGTACACCTTTATTCACAATCTCCAAATATGTAAGAGAACCTCAAATGATCTAAGCAGCAGCCTCTTATTTCCAATTTTATTTCCCAAGAAAATTTTAAGCTGTTCATGCACTGTTTACCAAGTTTACAGTCACTGAGATGGGCTGCTAGAGCAATTCAGACTCTTTACTGTAGAATAAATGCAGACAAGAAATGCCATCCAGAAAGAGAAATGCTTTATTGAGCCAATATACAGAAATATTAAAGTTGTGTAAACAAACAAGAGGGAGCAGGGAGATTCCTAAACAGAGCCGACAGGCTATGATTGCACTTGTCTCATTGCAATGCATCCTGGAAATTGATCTAAACACGGAATGTACACAGGAGGAATTACATTACATGTTGTTGTTTTAGTTTAAATTCTGTATGGTCACACCAAGGAGTCCAAATTTCATTTTAAAAGGGGAGACATGAAGAACTGATTCTGTCGATGTAAATATTATGCTGTTTTCTGTTTCTGGTACAACAGAATGAATTAAGTATCAGATTTAGGAAAAGAGACAGACCAGTCATATGAATGTCAGGTACAAGATTGACTGTGCCAAGCCAGAAGGTTCTTTTTGTTATTCCTGTTTCTCAGAATAAGACCAAGTTTTCCCTAATCAGCCTAGAAGTGGTGCAAATATCATAATAACTTTTTATAGAGTTCTTCACTGAACCTAGTTTCATTTGGAACAAAACTGAGAGTGATGTATAGTTCATGTTTCTCATAACAAGCATCGAAAGCCTTGGATGGATAGAGGAGTTGTATAATGTTACCTGCTCACAACAGTGAGGTATGTAAAGCAAGACAGTCCCCTTCTCTGGGCCTTTATGTTGGCTGTCCCTATTCCCAAGATGTTCTCACTCCTCGGTGCCACTTCTTAGACCACCCCCCAATTTCCTTAAAAGCTGAGCTTTAGTGATACCTTCTCTATGAGGCCTTTCCTGATTACATCCTCTGCCCCCACCCCACTACTAGTTTCTTCCCCACAAAATTTAACTTGAAATTATTTTGTGTATATTTCATATTCCCTTAATTTGGTGAAAGTTAGCATGACAGTGTGGCTAGAGCGCTGGCCTCAGAACCAAGATGAGTTCGGGTTCAGGTTCAGCCCCTGACACATATTGGCTGCGAGACCCTAGACAAGTCATTCATTTAATCTCTATTCCCCAAGTAACTCTCAAAAATGACATCTTTCATTGACAGAGGAAGCATCATCTTCTGTGAGCTCTCTATAACAAGAAAGTCACAGGTTCAGCTTCTCTCCTGTATCTATTTTAATTTTATTTCTTCCAATAGAAATGTTGTTTCCATAGGGCAGAAAGAGTTTCACTTTTGTCTTGGTTTCTCTAGTGCTTGGCTCATGATGCTTTAAATGTCATGCATGTTTAACAAAGATTGATTGGTTGAATGTCTTAGTATTAAAGAGAACATCTAGTCTACCCTACTTCTTTTTCTTTTTGGAGGCAATTAAGGGTTAAGTGATTTGCCCAGGGTCACATGTAAGTAAGTGTTTGAGGCTGGATTTGAACTCAGCTCTTCCTTACTCCAGGACTAGTGCTGTATCCACTGTATCTAGCTTTCCCAGCCTACTTATTTTTCACAGAAGGAAACTTGAAGGTCAGAGAAGAGAAATGGGCAGAACTGGAATTAATCACCATATGTGTGAGGTCTCCCATCTCTCAGCCTAGCATACGTCACACATACATATATGCATATATATGTATATACACATATATATTTTACATATTTATTTATATATACCAAATTTCTCTCATTCCAAACCCCCAAATCTAGACTGCTTTATCTTTATCTTTGTTACCGCCCCCATAAGAAAATGAATTAAAACATCTTTAGAGCTTGTACATTGCATATATAAGTGGGATTGCCAGCGTCACTACCACTATCTCCAAAGGGCATTGGTACAATTGTCCAGGGGTCTATTAGGCACCTGTCTTGATGTTCAGACTTCTCTAGGATAGGGGAGAAAGTAGCAGGAGCCTCTCACCTCCTTAAAATTCAGTTTAGAGACTTGACATTCAAAGAATATATGTAGCTTGCTTTGGTGACAGTGACAGGTGAAAATAGGACATTAGGTTCTTAGAAATGAGGATTATAGGTCTGGAGTATATTAACCTCAGTTTGGATAGTCTACCCCAATCTGTGATTTCCCATTCAGCATACCTAGGACAGGATATGTTCCCTTGCTTTATTTTTCTCTTAAAAAAAAAAAAAAACTATTAGGGCAGCTTAGGTGGTGCAGTGAATGGAGCACTGGCCCTGGAGTCAGGAGGACCTGACTTCAAATCTGGCCTCAGACACTTAACACTTATTAGCCATGTGACCTTGGACAAGTCACTTAACCCCAATTGCCCTGCCTTCCCCACCCAAAAAGCAAAAAACAAAATACTATTGTCATTTCCCATTGACCTTTCCCCATTTCCCTCAACCTACATAGAACCCTACTTTGTAATAAGGGAATATAATAATTAATACAAATCAAGACCTTGGCTACTTCTAAAAATATTTACCTCATTACATATCTAAAAATACATGCCCCATTCTATGTCCATAGTCCTTCATGTACCTGAAAAGAAATGGGAGATTTACATCACTGTCAGTCCTCTGATGTCACTGAATTCATCAACATTTCCAAGTCTTTCAGTATAGTGTTCCTTTACATTATTGTGGCTGTCATCTAAGTTATTCTGGTTTTGATTATTTTGTTCTGCATCAGTTTACACAGATCTTTTTAGATTTATCAGAATTGTTCATATTAATCATTTTAAGGCACAATTATATATAATTACATTAATATTCTGCAATTTGTTCAGCCTTTTTCTTATTAACAGACACCTACTTTCCTCCGGTTCTTTGGTGGCTACTATGAAAAATACTACCATAAATATGTTTGTATATGTGGAACTTTCCTCTTTCTCTTTGACTTCACCAATTGGGGTATATGCCTACTACTAGTATTGCAAGATAAAGGATGTTTACAGGATCTTAGACCTACAACAGGAAGGGTCCTCAGAAGCACTTAGTCCAATACCCTCATTTTATAGATAAGGAAACCGAGCCCCAGGAAAGTTACATGAATTGTCTAAGGTAAGGCAGATAATAATTGTCATAAGAACAACAGAACAGAGAACAGAGAAGGGTGTCATTGTTAAGGCCGAGGTTAGATGCCAAGTCAATTGCAGAGTGAAGATATGGAATCTAATTCTCCTTATTTTCAGATGAAAGAGGCAATAGTCATGGTCATTTTTCCCACCTAAGGCATAGCTCATTTGGACCATAAAAGAAGATCTTTGGGTAACTTCCTTTGGGTAGTTCATCTTTAAGCCAAGCCAGAAACTTAAGTGCTCAGGGATACAAGGCCCTAAATTTATACCTTGCCTTAGCCAGGAAGCTATTACTCTGTGGACTAACAGGAAGTCCTTAAATAGATACAGCTGGCAACAGCTGGAGGCAGCCTGGAAATGGCACCATCTAGGTAACTAATGACAAGTTTGTAGTCACTTCATCCTGGGGACGGGGGTAGAGACTCTTCTGGTCCATTATTTCCCTTCTTTGAGGACCATGCACTGACTGTCATAGGGATCCATTGTCATAAGCTTTTTTTGTTTTTGTTCAAGTCATTTTTCAACCGTGTCCAACTCTTCATGACCCCATTTGAGATTTTCTTGGCAAAGATACTGAAGTGGTTGGCCATTCCCTTCCCCACCTCATTGTACAGAAAAGAAAACTGAGGCAAACAGGGTTAAGTGACTTGGCCAGGGTCATCTAATTAGTAAGTGTCTGCGGCCAGATTTAAACTCAGGAAAAGGAGGAATCTAGCTACTGTGCCACCTCGTTGCCATTTATCAGCTCTATCGCTCCCCAGATGGAGACTTGTAAACAGTAGACCCAAAAAAGGAGCAAGAAAGCCTGTATACAAATGACAAGAAAAAAGTACAAATTGCAAATATTCTTTAATTATAGCACATGCTAAGCCCTTGCCTCCTTGGTCTTACATGGTAGGTTCATTGATAACATTTGAGTTGAAATCTCTAGTTTCTTTTAGAGCCTAGCTTTGAGAACTACCTTTCCTATCTCCTGACTTTAAGACAACCCAGGTGGCACAGTGAATAGAGATCTGGGTCTGGAGTCAGGAAGACCTGAGTTCAAATCTAGCCTCACATATTTACTAGTTGTGTGATGCAGGGCAAGTCACTTTACCCCATCTCAGTTTCCACAGCTATAAAATGGGCTTCAACTGTTAAGGAAAAAAAGGACCTCTTTCTCAGGTTGTTGTAATGATCAAATGAGATATTTGTAAAGTGATACTTAACACACGTAGAAGGCATGACATAAATACTTATTTCTTTCTTTCCTTCCTTCCTTCCTATTGCCCCCAACACTGGCAGCTATTTTTATCCTTCACCCACCCCCAAATTATCGTATATTTATTCCTACTGTATTTGTACATATTATTGTATTTGTTGTATATATATATATATATATATTGTATTTACTTTTATTTGTACATATTCTCTTCCCTGGTAGAATGTAAGCTCCTAGAGGGCAGGGAGTGTTTTGTTTCCGTCTGTGTATTCCTGGCACATAATAGTACTGGTTGACTTACAGTCAAAACATGTTCTAGTCTTAACTCTCCTGCTTGTGACCTGTGTGACCTCAGGTGAGGCAGTCACCCTCTCTCATGCCCAGTTTTCTCTGCTATAAAATGGAAGCATTGGACTACATGAAATACCTGTTTCCTCCCAGGTCTAAGTGTGTGAGACCTTCCCGGATCATATTCTTAGGTCTTCTGGGTGCACAGACTCCCTTTACATTACCGGTTTTTATGTTCTCAACTTGGTAGGAGATCATAGGATCATGAGAGCATAAACCTAGACCTGGGAGAGACGTTAGAGACCCTCATTGTACATATGAGAAAGCTGAGACCCAGAATTTTTTTAACAATCAGCTTCCAGGGTGGGGTGGGGGAAGGAGCAGAATGCACACACAACGCCCTTCTCAGATCAATCTGCTCTGCGTTGTTAATATTTTCTCCATCATTTCCCTATAAGTCTAGACAATCTACAATATAATAAGCCAATCCTGGATTTGTAGCATTTACTGATTTCCGAGGTGTAAACGCTCACACTGAAATTTAATAGTCTGCTTTCCCTCACCTCATGCTACTTGCCTCTTGCATTGTTGTAGTGACTTATTTTAGGTAACAAAAATGGTAAATGGAGAGTTCAGATTTGAAGTCACACCTTTTGACTCCAAGGTCATTTCTTGATTGTGTATCTATGCCTAAGAGGCATCATTCATAGTACATGAAAATGACTTGGTTCTGGAGTCTGTACTTGAGTTCAAGTCCCACCCCTATTTATGACTAGTTGGGTGACTGCCAGGGGCCTTAGTTTCCTTATCTTTAAAATGGAAGAATTGGTCTGGATGGCCTATGAAGTTCTCTTTCAGCTCTGGATAAGATCCTATGGTCCCATATGTGTGTGTCTATATAGAGATATCTATGTCTATCTGAATACACACACATATATACATAGACACACATATGTTTTATGTATATATGTGTGTGTGAATGAATACAAAATTCATTCATAAAATTCATTTCTTGAGTGCTTAATATGTTTATTCCACTCTGTTGAATGCTATGGAAGATAAAAAGAATAACGCCATGGTCCTTGTCTTCAAAAAGCTTAACTGGGGGAGGAGATATGCCAAAAACTTAGATTATAGCACAAAATAATTATAAAACACGTGCTGTAGTGGAGTATACAGCAAGTGTCAAAAGTGATAAGACAATCTTTGCTCATGGGTTTTCATGGGAGGAAGAATTCCCTGTGCCCTGGTGTGGGCAGGGAAGGCATCATGGAAAAGGCGGCTGCCCAGCTTAGTGCCATTGTCCCTCAGTGATTCTTCTCAAGGATTGCTCCTTCCTTCTCACTCCAGCTGCCTGATGGGTTGATCTCCCAGTGAACAAAGGGCCTGTGAATGGTGCTGGATGGAGTTAGTGTCGGACTGCAGAGGGCAAACACTAAATATTCAGCTCCATTATTCTTGACATGGCTTTGATGTTAGCGTAAAACATGTCGAATTACATGAGACGTCATGTCCTGTGTCACATCAGTGCTGATGCTCAGTCCTGACAGTTTAATTAGTAGTGGAAGGAGAAGAGTGTATTACCTTTCTGTTTAAGGCCAGAACTCTTAACACCTACTGAGAGCTTTTGGGTTGTATGTAATGCTGACAACATCTTCTCAGTGATTAGCCTTTGAAAAACACTGTCTGTAACATTACCCCATCCCTACCCCCAGATTTATGACAACCTAATAGACTGTTGGAAAGGTCTATGGGCCAGGAATAAGGATACTTGCGTTCTGCTTGCAAATGGTTGTTAGACCTTAGCTAAGCATGCCGTCTCCTTTAGCTCAATAAACAATTTTTTTTATTTTTTTAGTTTTTCCAGAATTAGAATAGGAATAGCTAATCTATGTTCTACCCCTTCACACATTTTCAGGAGGATAAAATGAGATGACAGCTTAAAAAGTGCTTTGGAAGATAATCATACACCACAATTTGGAGTCGGGGTGGGGGGGGGCGTGGATAGGGAATCATTACAATTCCCAAGAGCCATTGGAAAATTATTCATAGGAAACCAGGATTTGGTGTTCCCTTGCTCAGCTTATGTCAGTTGGGAGACTGGCATGTCAGGGCTTAGGAGAACAGCTCTTCCATGTCATTTGTGACTCTGGTCCCATCTCATTCATGAACACCATATAAAGCAAGTGGAGACCTGCTCTCCATGTTCCTAGAAAAGGTCATCCAAATTAAAACCTTGTAAAATCTTTAAATGCCAATAAGCTACATTCATTTTTGACTTCTAGACTCCCATATAATTAAGACTTCAGGTCTGGAGTTGGTTCATCAGTGTGTATCTGTCCTCATTTATATAAAACTTAGGTTTTACCAAGTCTCCAGGCCACATCCATCAAAATAAGGTAAAATACTATTAAGAATGAAAGAGCTCTACAACCCATAGTTTTGTTAATCCCTGCTTAACATTTCACTTAAAAAGAACATTGCTCTTTTAGGAAATTAAATGTGGTGTGTTGAGATGGTCTTTATGGTGGGAAGAGGGAAGCAGGTTTTCCTCTGCTTTTGTTTTGGTTTGAAAAACATCCAATTGTGCACTCCTTAGTCAATGGTGAAAAAGCATATTTTTTTCATAATCAGAGGTTTTCATTTATTTATTTTTCACCTTTCTGTCTCAGAAACCAGCTAACCTGTATCTGAGGCATTCCTCACTCTCTTAATGTCTTTATGTGAAAAGTTATAACCTAATGGGAAAATCCTTTAGGTGAATTGAATGGACTTTGTTTACTCAGGCCAGTTCCACTGAATGCACCTGGACCCTAGAAAAGAGAGAAGTGAAGCTTGTAGTTCCTGGTAACCAATTCTCTGTTCAGAACTCATGGTAGGGGGTAGAGGGAGAGAGGTTAGTAAGAGGAAGAACAGATGTGGAAACACTTTGATTCTTATTATCCCTCCTCATTTCAGCTTTATAGAATACTGTGGTCTTGGGAAAGGACTTTCAATCAATCAGTTGACAAACAGACATTTATTAATTCCCAGGCACTGTGTTAGAGACTAGAGATAGAAATGGCGATGAATGAAACAACCTCTACTGGTGAGGAACTTATGTTCTGTTGGAGGAAAGAGCAGGGACACTTACATATGCACATATTTGTATGTCTGTGCATACATATGTATATAGATAAGTGTATATGCCTATGCGTATGTGTATATATACTTATTTAGTGGCTAATGTTTAAGCAGATTGTTTTTAGGGAATAGACACACCTGTTGAATAAACTTTGGAGGATAGGGCATTTATCGAATTATCAATGAGCATTTATTACATTGTCTGCTATGTGCTAGTGAGAGCCCCTGACCTCAAGATACTTAAATTCTATGCATTCTATCAAGGGAAACTTATATATCCATATATATAAGTATTTATGTGCATATGTATATACTTACAATTATGTAATAATAGCTAGCATTTATGTATTGCTTTAAAGCTTACAAAGCATTTCAGAAATATTACCCAGTTTTCAGTGCTGTTATCTTCTCCATTTTACAGATGGAGAAACTGAGGCAGACAAAGGTTGTAACTTACCCAGTTCACGCAGCTAGGAGATGTCTGATGCAGCATTTGAACTAAGGTCTTTGTGACTCCAGATCCAGTACTCACTCTTACTATGCCACCCACGTAGCCAACATATTATATATGCACACAAAATAGATGAAAGGTCATTTTGGAGAGGAGGACACTATCAATTGGGGGGAATTGTGAAAAGCTCCATGTAGAAATGATTCTCAAAAAAACCCAAGGATTCTAAGAGGTGGAGGAGGGGAGGAATAAGTCTTTTATAATAGAGACTCCGTTCCTCTATTGTTTATTGATTCCGAAGATATATGGGGTTTTTTTTCAGTTGTGTCTGATCTTTGTGACCCCATCTAGGGTTTTCTTGGCAGAGAAACTGGAGTGGTTTCCCATTTCCTTCTCCTGCTCATTTTATAGATGAGGAAACTGAGGTAAACAGGGTGAAATGGCTTGCCCAGGGTCACGCAACTAGTAAGTGTCCTAAGTCAGATTTGAACTCAGGTCTTCCTGACTCCAGGTCTGGAGTTCTTTCCACTGTGCCACATAGGTGTCCTTGGACTATGTAGGAAATCACCATGGAGATGGTGCATTTGCTTTCATGCAATTGCTCCCAGAGTTGGTTCCATAGCATCTTCACAGTGAAGGAAATTAGTGACTATAGTTGCTTCTTCTACTAGCTTCCAAACCTCCCCCAGGATCTTCCCCTTAAGAGAGCAAACAGGGAACCAGTGAGTAGCAGATTTATGTCAGTGAATTTTATAAATAAATAGCAAACAGAATCACAGCACTCAAATGAATGGCATATAAAATGGATAGGATTAAAAGTAGATTGCAGAGAATAAAAAGTGTCATCAACTCTTAAGTGAAAAGTAGCAAAAAAAAAAACCTTCATAAAGTCCCTTTAATTAGTGTGTAAAATGGTTAAAATTAGATTTAGAAAGTAGTTGTCAAAGCTTTCACATTCAAAAAACAGTGACATAGAATTATAAAAATGAACTAAGTCTAGAAGCAATGGAGTTTTGTTTCCTAGAAACCTCTCTGCAGAATTAAACCAAGGAAAAATGTTATACCATATTCTCAGTGAGTGAGTCATAATGAATTACTTTATGAGTGCGCTGATATATTTAGGATGTAAGTGCTATAATTCCTTTCTATATTGTCTGTCCCATGGCCTTCATTATACTGTAAACTTCTGAAGGGCAGTTATGACTTGGTAGGCTGTGTCTGCTCATATAACTCTTCCCCATCAATGGCACTAACCATGAAGGAGCATTCATACAACAGAGGATGGGAGGGGGAGGTGCTCAGTGTGAGGCAGCTTGTCATCCTGAAGAACAGATTGCAATTTCCACTCCCCATACCCACATGAAACCAAAGGGAATTAGATAGCTGTATAAAGGCTGCATGGTTGAGCCGTAGTTTATTTCTGTCATTTCTTCTGGTGGGGGCCATTCAAAAGTATGGTTGTAAATGTTTAACAACCAGCTCATTGGGGGGAGATGGGAGGAATGTACAGAGGAGACATTTTTAAGGTCAATCTGTATTACTGAATTTTCCCCATGATTTTCTTAAATTGAGACAATCAACAAAACATTAAATCAAGCCCTGATTTGTAGCATTTGCCTATTTCCTAGGTGTGAGTTTACCAATCATTTCTCAGTCTGAGTTGGCTCCAGCCCGCCACTGGGTCCATATCTACTTCATTAACACCACCAAAAGTATACAGAAAGCATTTGTGTGTTTAGTGTGGTACTAGGTTTTATAGAAAGACAGTGTGTTCTACTTCAGGGGTGGAAAACATGCAGCCTCAAGGCCACATGTGACTTTCTGGGTCCTTGGGTGTGACCTTTTGACTGAGTCCAAATTTTACAAAACAAATCCTTGTGTTAAGGGGATTTGTTCTGTGAAGTTTAGATTAAATCAAAGGGCCATACTTGAGGACCTAGAGAACCACATGTGACCTCAGGGCTACAGGTTCCCCACCCCTGGTCTACTGGATAGAGCCTGAGTTCTAGCCTTAGCTTTATCTCTACCTCTAGTAATTGTGTGATCTTGGACAAGGTCCTTCAACCCTCTGAGCTTTAGTGTCCTGTCCATAGCATGTTGTCTTTCCTGCCTACTACACTATATTGTGATGAAGATAATATGCAATATTAGACAGAAAATACTTTGAAAAAGCAGTTTTGCATTGCTAAAATGTACTGCATACAAATATTATATTTTTAAAAGGAAAAATAATTAAGGAACTCATCTAATATGACCAGATGCAAACAGCTGATTACAATGAATAAAAGGATAAATATTTACATGGCATGTGTGTTTAGGAGTGGTATTCATTAGGGAAGTCCTTATCAATTGAGTTCCCTAATATGATTAGTGAAATTAAGGGTATTTGACTTCGAGTGGCCCATTTGCCAGTTTTAAGAGTGTTGGCATTTGAATGATAAGGAAATGCAGCTGGGGATTGGTAGCAAGATGCACCACCCACTCCTGGATCTACACAGAGAATTGAGAATTCTTGGTGGATTTTGTTGTTGTTATTGAGACAATTGGGGTTAAATGACTTGCCCAGGGTCACACAGCTTTTAAGTGTCTGAGGAACTGAAAATTTTTAAATAGGGAAACTCACCCTGACTGAATCACGAGAAGAGAGTGAGGTATGAAGAAGAATTTGGCTCTTGAAGACTTATTTGTGCCTCTTGCAGGATGCACTGAGGAGAAAGGAAAAGATTTTTTTTCCTCCTACCTTCCCTCCATTAACATCAGTGTCTTACTGAAGAAGCACCTTGTTCTAAGAAACACATGCTTGACTATAGCCTGAGAGGAGAATGCCACCTAAACTTCATCCTTTCGGGAAGAAGGTCAGAGGGAGAGAGCTTGGTGCCTGAAACTGAAATGCCTCCGCTCAGGAGATAGCAGCCCCACAGCTGAGATCCTGGGGAGCAGAACTAGAAACACTTTCTGCTGGGGCTGGAGTGAAAATTCTAGTTATTTCTGAAAGAGCCTAGCAAATGCCCCAGCAGAGAACTTTCAGCTCCATCAGAATCCAGAGATGATGGAGACTCTCACCCGTATACAGAACAATGTGCCCACAGAGAACCATCACTGAGTGAGCTCAGTTGGGGGAGGGTGCTGAAGAGAGCAGACCTTGGTGGAGTCTGCAGAATAGTGCCTACATCAAGATGTTTAGATGTGTCACTTGGTGAGGAAGAGCCCAGGGGCAGCAGGAGTGGACATCGGTGGCTGGTCATGGAGAAGCACATGCCCCTTCACATGTGCTCCCAACATTTGATCTACCCATCCATCATGTTTCTACTTGCTCACTCTGTTCATTGGGGATGTGTATGTTTGTGGGAGAGTATGCCCTTAGTTTATGGGGGGTGGGGCATAATGATTTTTCCCCTTTAGAAAAAAAGTGCTATCCCAGAAAATGCTTTTACTTTGAGTCAATTGTGCCCTCCATTTGAGCATTAGAAGGTAAACACATCTGTGAGGAATTATGAGCTTATAGTTTTAGTAGTTTGGATCCTTGGGATACCTTGAAGCTGGAGTTGCCATTCTCCTGGTGCTATGATGGGTGTGGCCACTAGGGTCCTGTATCTACTTCCATGAAACCATAATTCTCATCAATGTGGGCACTCCTTCCATCTGTACAGATTGCAACCCATCTAGAGTCTCATCCTGTGTGTTTCTTATCTGTGTTCTCCTATAAATCCTCCACAAAAGACCTGCCCAATATGCTGGTGGCCTTCTTCTCTGTCTTTTTTTTTCTTTTTCATGGGTACTCAAGCAGCACTCAAATTGTCCATCTGTTATCCCTCATTCTTGATACATTACCAGCTGGCCTCCTTTGCCCATCACACATTTCCTGGATGAAATCCCTCATGCCATTTCTTAGGTCTTTGTGGCAAATGCATAATATACTGCAGCCTATTTACCCTCACTGTGCCTCTCTCTATTCCCTTTGGGACACCTGTGATTTTGATTCTTCACATTTTGGGGTGTTCCATGACTCACAAGCACATGGCATCATTAAAAGAATAGTGATATTAAAAATAATGCGATTTGGTGTCAGTAAATAACTCAGGATCATTAAAAGCAGTGTCTACTGAATGGATACATTAGTACCTCAAAGAATCCATTATCTCATTGATGTGAATAACCTTTCAGATTCAGGCACTCCTTCATATCCTATGCAATGCTCACCCATAAATCCTCCATGGGGAGTCCATTCACTGTACTCGAAGCCTTTCTCTCTTGAAACATCACCTGGGCACCAGTGCAACATTTGGACTATCTCTCTTTTATGCATCACCCTCACTCCCTGACTAGCCCCATTCCTTGATCAGACACCTCCTGGAAGGGATGTTTCATTCTACTTCTTGCTTGCAAGTTATTATAAGAAGCTACCTCCTACCTGTACGTGCCGTACCTCATTCCACTGTCCTTTGGGTTACCCACAATTTTGATTCTTCAGTAGATGTGATGTTGTAGCTTCATCTAGATTTTTTTCATCATGGATTTTTTTTTCAGGGAGTAGCTTAGGATCTTTGAAAATACTAAACTTTCCCCAAAGCCATTTGGTTCACTTTCTCCCATTTGTTAAGTACTGGACCTAGCTCACTGTTCGTTTCTAATGTCTTTTCATTATATAAGTCGTGATGGACCAGCTCAATGGGCTGTCTATACAGTTGTATATCAGCGTGGAAACAGTAGCCATTCTTTGTCTGCCTGTTTTCCCCTGTGTGACTTACTTGACCAGATTATTGTAAGTGGTTGTGGGTCTCATTTAGGAGGTTTTGTTGTGTTCTAGAACTTGACAAAAATATACATGTAATTCACCAAAAAAGGATAATCAAGAAAGCCTTGCCATCTATAAGGAATGCCTCTTTGATTTTTTACTCATTTGCTATTGATATAGAAGGATCTCTGCTATTATATGGGTCAAGGGATCTCATATGGTTTTATATGCATGGGCCACATCTTGTTGCGGAGAGCCTTTAAGATTGCACTTTGTTCTACATCAAATCCTTTTAAAAAATAATCATCATATAATAAATATGAAAAATTTATATTACTTGTACTTCTCATACAATTGTGCAACTGTAAGAATGTGACCAGCTGTAGAATATTATATGCAAAAACCTTGCCTGTTCTCTTTTCATATTTTTGTCAAGGATGCCTTGAATCTATGTGTAAATCAGTCTTATACAGTGAATAAATAGATACATGAAATAAATTCAATTCCAGGCAACAAATTTTGTTGAAAAGTTATGACATGACAGTCACTAAGCTAGGCATTATGGAAAAATGTAAAAATGATATAGTCTTTTCCCTCATAGAGCTTTCAGTCAATAAGCTTACTGTCTAAATTGTTTATTAATTTTATTTAGATCAAACATGTGGCAGATTGATGTGATAGGTTAAGAGGTGACCTCAGCAACAGGAAGACCTATGTTTAAGTTCCACTTGTGACCTATGCTGGCTGAGTGACCCTTGGGCAATTCACTTTATCTCTTTCTGTTCTTGGAAGATTTTTAATACTATAAAATATAGAGAAGGTATCAACTTGCATTGGTAAAGAGTTTCCTCACCTGAAAGTTCTCTTAACCAATGAAATCAGAGGTCCAGGCCTTAAGCATATGTTAGGTTCCTACACTATGTAGAAAAAAAGAGTCTATAGTAAGGTGGTAAATTATTATTGTAAACTCAAAAAATGCAAAAGTTTAATCAGAGGGGAATGAACATACAGGATTTTTTAGTCATTTCTTAAATAATGGCAGAGATAGTTTCTGTGACTCAAAGAGAAGACTATGCCTCAAACAGGGTGTTACCTGGGAAGAGGCCTCTATTAAGGGTCTAATCAGAGTGGGACAGCTAGGTGGTAGAGTGTGCAGAGTATGGGGCCTGCAGTCAGGAAGATATATTACTCGCCCTGAGTTCAAATCCAGCCTTAGACACTTACTAGCTATGTGACACTAGCCAAGTCCCTTACCCCTATTTTGCCTCCTTTTCCTCCTCTATAAAATGAGCATGATAAGGAAAAGGCAAACAACTTCAGTATCTTTGCCAAGAAAACCCCAAATGGGGTCATGAAAAGTCAGACATGACTGAAACGATTGAACAACAACAACAAAACAATTAGAACAAAGAGAATAGCCAGGGAATTGATTCTTCCTTGGCTCTGAGATGAAGATGTTTTAATTCTGCAAATATGAGGTAGTCCTACAAAATGAAAAGGTGTGTAGGAAGTGTTGAAAAGCACCCGGGGTACTCAGGAGCTTTTTAAAAATATATATCTATATATATTAGAAGATTAGGATTAACCAGATTAATGGAGCCACGTTGATGGAGAGTGCACAGACACTAATTACAGCTAAATTACAGTAGATTCCAATGGAGTTAGGTATCCTTTTCCACACCCTGAAACCTCACACACAGACACACTCTGCTCAAGGAAGGAGTGATTGTTTCTCGGATGAGCAACAGGGAAATGTATCATTTTCCACTTCTCTCCAAGATCCTTCACTTTATTTTCATAACAGAGGAGGGACTGCGTTACTAATCTACTTCTATTTTGTTTAATGCTAAAAAAAATGTGAATTGCCCATAGGGCGCTAGATCTGCAAGGCTTTGCACAATCACTCATTAAAGCAGCTTAATTTCTTGCCTCAGTTTCCACACCCATAACACTGACATAATCAACCTTTGAAATGTTCTGAAATATGTGTCTTTATTCTAAGAGGATAATCTTCAGGCAAAGAACTTTTCTGCCATCATTGACATTTAGGAGTCACCTCTTTGGGCATATTAGACTCAGCATTTGGAGATTTTGAATTGCTTTTTCAGAAAGCTGTGAGGCTCTTAAACTTCTTTGACTTTGCCAACAATTTTGTAAATGCTTTAAGGAACTTGAATATCCTGGTACTTTGAAAAATGCAAGTATTGGGAGCTGAGGAAACCAAATATGAACCAAGGTTTCTCATGTTATGGTGATTCCTTCGTATTTTCTTCATCTGGCTTTCTGCATCTCCCCCTCTGCCATTTATGATTTGAATATCTCTTCTCCTTTCATAGGCTATAGCCATTGTATTTACAGTCCCCTTGATTTTTCCTTTCACTTTGTGTTAATCATCAGTCCATCCTTTCAGCCTATTTTTATTGTGCTCCTTTTACTCTCTTAAAAGCACTGTACTGGGATTAAGGAGGCTTTGGGCTCAAGTACCGACTCACCACTAGCTGCTTATGAGGTTTTGGTGAAGTTATGTGACATTGGTCATGTTCCTCCACCCCACCTCTCTGGGCATTAATTTCCTCATTTGCAAAATGGAAAGAGGGCTTGTTCAAGATCAGGGATTCTTAACCTGTGGTGCATGGATTTTTTTTTAGAAATCTCTTGATAAAGTATGTCAATAGAATTGGTTCCTTTCTTTTTTTTTTTTGGAGAGGGGAAGGTAGGGCAATTGGGGTTAAGTAGAATTGGTTCCTTTCTAATCCAATACATTTTATTTTATGCATTTATAACTATATAACTATTTTTCTTCTGGAAAGGGGTCCATAAGAGAAGGAAAGAACAAAAGAAATTAGCATTTATTAAACATACAAAGGACCACATTAAGCATTTTACAAACATTATTTTATCTTCACAACAATTCTGGGAGGTAGGTGTTATTATTATTGCTATTTTAAATTTGAGAAAACTGAGGCATACAGAAGTTAAGACACTTGTTCAGTCATTCAGTGTCCAACTCTTCTTGACCCTGTAGAGTGTTGAGCCAGAGATGGGGAACCTGTGGCCTTGAGGTCACATGTGGCTGGCCAGGTCCTCAAGTATGGCCCTTTGACTGAATCCAAACTTCACAGACCATAGCATGCCAATACCGTCCATGGGGTTTTCTTGGCAAAGATAATGGGAGTTATTTGCCATTTCATTTTTCAGTAGATTAATGCACAAAGAAGTTAAGTGACTTACCCAGGGTCACATAGCTAGTAAGTGTATGAGGCTGGATTTTAACTCAGGACTTCCTAACTCCAAGCCCAGCTCTCTATCCACAGTAGCACCTAGATACCTCTAAATTCCAAGGTTCCTTCAAGCTCCAAATCAATATATGATCTCCCTTCAGGCTTTCAATACCAGACTTAGGGAAATTACCCTTTGTGATTTGTGTAACTTCTTTCTGCTGGGGGTGATTACACTGTTTTTCAGTCTTCATGGGGATTTGGGGATAGCGTTACAACAAATCACTGCCTTCACTAAAGAACACATTCTTATGTCTTCTGAGTTTGGTAGCAGTCCCCTCATTTAGTAGTTTCTGCTGTAAAAATGAACATTATCTTATCAGAGTTTCTGACCACAGCTAGGCTCACTTCAAGACAAGGAGAGTAGCCCATCTCAATGTAGTCAAATTAGTAATGTGATGAGATAAAGGGTAGTCCCTTAATGAAAACCACTCTGCCTCCTGCCAGGCAAAGAGTCCCTTCTCTTGGTGCATTTCAAGTCTTACAACACCTCCACCCAGATCAATGGCTTTTCATAAATGCACCAGCAGATCTTTGAACCACTAATGTTCCAGGGGCTGTTTAGGTTTGGAGTCAAACTGTTTAATATAACTCTCCCCCAAGTCTGGCTCTAGTGAAAGGTTTCAGGAAACAAGGCAGGGATAATGTATAAAGGGCAGAGCCGTCATCACAAGTGGAGTGCCCCCCTGCCTTGGCCTCCTGTTTATACAAGCAAATTGGACCAGGCTGATTACATGAAAGAGAAAGAAGAAATAAAATGAAAATGTGGCTAGTGCTGGAGAGAACACTGAATGAAAAGGAACTGGGATGAGAATAATTCTTGATTGGAGTCAGGGGCAAGTAATTTGCCTTAGAAAGAAGGGGGATGGGAAAGGGGGTGGGAATAGACAGTTATACCAACTTAACCTAGACTGTAAAAACTGCTTTGTGTTGGGGAGGGATGTGTGTGTATGCTCACATGCCTTGAGAAATGAATCCCCTGTTGATTTAAATACTCATGAGAGAAATTTGAAATCAAACACTCAGGCTAAAGGATAAAGCATACTTCTGCCATCAGAGGGCTATGCAGCACAGCCTAGACTGCACAGTATCTTCTTTGCTTTTAGAAATAATATATGTATGTGCATGTATACATATGCACATCTAAAGCCTTCCAAAGAAGAAGGAAGTCTTTCAAGCCAAACTGTACCTAACTGATGACTTTACCTGCCTGGGGCTGCTCAGTGTTCAAGTCCTAGGCTTAGGATAATGGATTCTAAGATCATAAGACAATAGAATTGGAGCTTGAAAAAACCTTAGAGGCCATTGATTCCAATCCACTCCTGTTACCTAGGAGGAGTTTTAGAGACTGAGTTTCTGGGAGGTTAAGTGGTTTGCCCAGAGTAGATAGAGCCAGTGAGACTGAGTGATTTGCCTAGGGTCACAGAGCTCACTGTTATTTAAGGTAGGATTTAAGCCTAAGTCTTCCTGACTCCCAAGTCCAGTGCCCTATCCATTCTGCCATGCTGCCTCAAAAGGCATTTACCATTGGGAATTGGTTGCCTTGGAATATGCCCTCTATTTTTTTTCCAGTTACAAGTATGTATTTTTCCTGCAACTATATTTCAAAATCCTTGAGGATAGATTATGTCTTCAACAAAGTTTTTAGATAGTTGATACATGTTTGTTGTCTTTATTCTGTTCGTCTACAATAATCATTTAATCACAATTGTTGACTTACTCTCTGGAAACTAGGTAACACCATAGCTAGATCCCTCTTCCCTTTGACCTATCTTCCTAGCAAAATTTCTTTAGGGCAGAACTCATTAATGTACTGAGAATTGTATATCTACTTGGAAGGTTTTGAGATTTGTTCTGTCTTTTAGAGGAGGATTTAGTGGACATCATGATTTTGGTCGAAGCAGAAATACCACGAAGATCTACTATTCTACTTCCGATTTTCATTCCTACTTTTAATGCTGTCTGCAAGGGTCCTGATCTTTCCTGTGTGGAAGACTGTAAAACCTTCCTGTAAATATCTTGTGAAATCACACAATCCTTGATTCATAAGGGATTTTTAGCTCAACCTATAACCAGCCAAGAATTCCCTTCCATTCCATTTCCCACAAGGGGGGGCCCAGCCTTTGCTTTAACACCTCTGGTGAAGAGGTCTACCTCCCAAGGCATCCCATTCCACTTTGGGATAGCATCATTAAAAAGCTTTATCCTATTTTAATCTCAAGTTTGCCTCTCTGCAACTTCCACCCACTACTCATATAGCTCTGTTCTCTGAGGCCAAGCTAAACCCTCTTTCAAATATAACCCTTCAAATAGTTGTTGTTGTTGTTGAGTTCTTTTTCAGTTGTGTCTCTCTCTGTGGCCCCATTTAGGGTTTTCTTGGCAAAGAGATTGAAATGGTTTGCCATTTAGTTCTCCAGCTCATTTTACAGATGAGGAAACTGAGGCAAACAAGGTTAAGTGACTTGCCCAAGGTGACACAGCTAGTAAGTGTCTGAGGCCAGATTTGAACTCAGAAAGATAAGTTTTCTTGACTCCCTGCCTAGTACTCTATCCACTACACCACTTAGCCACCCTCAAATAGTTGATATCCTTCTCAAGTTTTATCTCTCGGGCTGAAGATTCCTAGTGTTTTCAGCTAATCTTCATGGAGCATGAACTTATGTCATTTCATCATACTGTTCACCCTCTTCTGGAGGCTTGTTCATCTTGTTGAATTCCTTTCTTAAATATGGCATCCAGAATTCATCACGATACTACAGATGGTTTTCAAGTATTTGAAGAGTTATAATGTTGAAAAGAGATGGAACTTATCTTTCTTAGCCTCAGGGGTTAGAACTCAGGGGTTAGGAGCAGTGGGTGGTGGTTACAGAGACTAATTTAGGTTTGACGGAAGGAAAAACTTACAAACAGATTAGAACTGGAAAAAGTTGAAACAGGCCATTCTGAGAAGTAGTGAGTTCCCCACTTGGAAGATCTTTTAGCAGAGGTTTGATGCTTACTCATCAGGAGTGTTTTAGTGGGGATTTTTCCCCTCAGATATAGGTTGGACAAAATGACCACTGTGAGAGACCACAAACATTCACAGAGAACTGGCATACGCTTCCTCTCCACCCCAATTCTATCACTACCTGGTCTTCTGCAGACCTTTTTCATTGAGGCATCATGAGGGATCCACCTCTCAAGGTCACATGGCTAGTTTTTGTGTTAAGTGTCTGAGGCCAAATTTGAGCTCAGGTCCTCCTGACTCCAAGGCTGGTGCTCTATTCACTGTGTCATCTAGCCATCCCTGTCTAAATCTGTCTTAAGTGTAATAGACCAAAATGAACACAATACTCCAGGTATGGACAGTATTTATTGGAATTATTAGCTCCCTCATTCTTTTTTTTTTTTAGGGGTAGAGATCCTTTAACATTTCCACCTCTTCATAGGAATTTCCATATCAAAGTAGAGTGGGAAAAGAGGACTGCAAATGAAACCACACACATCTCTACTATTTAGAGGTAGAATGAAGTGTGTTTAAAAATATATAATAATCGCATAGGCCATTTTCTTTTCTTTTTGATTTAATTATTTACTTTTAGTTTAAATATTCAATTCCACAAGCTTTTGAGTTCCAAATTTTCTCCTCCGTCCCCATGGCAGCAAGCAATCCAATATAGGTTCTACAAATACCTTCACATTAAACATTAGTCCCCTTGTAAAGAGGGATTATAATCAATGGAATGAACAGTGAAAAAGAAGGAACAAAACAAAACAAAAAGGGAGAGGAAGTAGTTTGCTCCAATCTGCATTCAGACTCTATAATTCTTTCTCTGGATGTGGATAGCCTTTTTCATCATGAGTCTTTTGGAGTTGTCTTCTACCCTGGCATTGCTGAGATGTGCCTATCAAAGTCAGTCATCATAGATACGCTGTGTTTGTAATTATGAACAAAGTTCTCCTGGTTCTGCTCCCCTCACTCAGGATCAGTTCATATAAGTCTTTCCAGATCATTATGAAATCTGTCTCTCATTTCTTATAGCACAATAGTATTCCATTACATTCATATACCACAACTTGTTTCGCCATTTCCCAATTGATGGGCACCCCCTTGATTTCCAGTTCTTTGCCACCACAAAAAGAGCTGCTATAAATATTTTTGTACATATGAGTCCTCCAACTTGTATGGTCTCTTTGGGATACTATCTCCCTCATTCCAAACACTATGGCTTCCTATGTCTGCTATGGATTCTTAGGATAGTATTAGTTTTTCTGAGTTCTGTATCCACTGTTAACTCCTATTAAGCTTATGGCTCACTAAAACCCCTATATCTTTTTCATAGTATGAGTAGTACTTCTTCCTTCCCATTTTGCTTTACAGGCTCCTTTTTGCATCATCTTCCCTCACATTAGACTGTAAACTCCTTGAAGAATAAGAAACCATTTGTATCTCTCAGCATTTGGCACAGCATCTGGCACACATTAGGCACTTAATAAATATTTCCTGACTATTGAGTTTGATTGTCTAGCCATAATTCCCTCTACCTGTAATTATGGAGTTGAATTTTTCAACCCTAGTATAGGGTTTAAAGATGTTTTCTTATTCATTTTGCCTCATCGTCAGTCAGTCAATCAACAAGCATTTATTAAGTTCTAATTGTGTGCCAGGCACTGCCCTAAGTTCTGGAAATACAAAGAAACACAAAAGCAGTCCCTTCAGAGAGCTCACATTCTTTTTTTCTGAATAACATTTTATTTTTCCCAATGACAATTTTTCATATTTATTTTTTAAAAATTTGGGTTCAAAATTCTCTCCCTCCTGCCTTCCCCTCCTCCCTTTCTGAGATGGTAATCGATCAGATATAGGTTATACACATGCAATCATGAAAAACATTTCCATATTAGTCATGTTATGAAAAAACACAGGCCCCTTAAAAAACATGGAAAAATAAAGTGAAAAAGGATGCTTTGATCTGCATTCATACTCCATCAGTTCTTTCGCTGAATATGGATATCATTTTTCATCATGAGTTCTTTGGAATTGTCTTGGATCAGTGTATTGCTGAGAGAATAGTTAAGTCGTTCACAGTTGGTCATCATATAATATTGCTGCTACTGTATACAATGTTCTCCTGGTTCTGCTCATTTTATTTCGCATCAGTTCACTTAAGTCTTCCCAGATTTTTCTGAAATCATCCTGAAGAGCCCACATTTTAATGGGGGGTGCCAACATTCAAATAACTGTGTACAGGCAAGATACATAAGGTATAAATGGAAAGTAATCTTAGAAAGAAGATTAGGTCATAGCATAATGAATGCCAGGAAAGAAGGTACATCAAGAGGGAGAATTGGAAATTCCAGGAGCTGGAGAATGAGTTACCCATGCTGCTCAGTGTGGCCAAGGGATGGCCACTAGTGACCAGGACCAAAGATATGTAGCTTTGTGATTAGGTTACTGAATAATACTGGATCCAGGTAAATACCTTTCATATAGGAAGGATTGAGAACATAGCTCCCAGGACATCTGTTTGTTTTTTTTCTTCACCTGTTAAATGGGAGAATTTGTTTAAAATGTGAGTTAAATGTTAAATGATTAATAAGGATAGAGATAGGGACTGGACCTGTGGTTTCAGTAGTATAGGGAATTGCTGAGTGAGGCAACATCCACTTTCTATAGAGGTTGGCATCATCTCTTCAACTTACAGTCTTGGGCAGTTACCCTAGAGCACAGAGAAGTTAAGTGATTTGCCCTGGGTCACACAGCCAATATGTGTCAGAGTGGAATTTGAACTCAGGTTCACGTGATTTCAAGGTCAACTATCTATCCATTAAGCCAAGATGCCTCTCAAATAATTAATGTTACTGTTTAATGATGTGTTACACCATGACACCAAGAAATCCTGGAGCTGTGTGCCCTCTTTTGTACTGCAGGGTGACGTATCATTTCAGTTTGAACTTGAACTCCTTAGCATGGCAAGGATGGATCCTTGGAAACACTGCCCTCTCTCGGCCACTGGTTCAGATCAAGACTGCAGGCTTTTTTGTATTCATATAAGATTAGATCATAGATTTAGAAATTGGCTGAACCTCCAAGGTCATCTAGTCCAACGCTTTCATTATACAAATGAGGAAACTGAGACCCAAAGAGGCTAAGGAAGTGTCAAACATCACACTGATAGTAAGCCTCAGGGGTAGGATTTGAACACAGATTCTCATATTCTTGAGACAGTATTCTTTCTCCTCTGCCGCCCTGAGGATAGGATAAGGCAAGGAGACTCATGAAAGAGTACAGCTGGGGAATAAAGAAGATGTCTAGAAATTGCTGTCTATTTGGGAAATTAATATTTATCATCATAATGGCCAGTCTGAGTTCACCTGGGGGGACTCTTATCTATGGATTTGGAGGTACTGGAGTCACAGATGGTTGCTCTCATTAAGTCTGAGCCTCCTGCCTCAGGATCCAGGAATTAGATTTCTAAGTGAGATAAAATTCCAGAAACAAGTGAATGTGGGAGAAAGAAACTACAGAAGCTGTTGGACCATTGTCTAAGGTTAATTAAGTATTGCATATCCAGATGAACTGGTGACTTAGGAATCTAGATTCCTAAATGGTGTGTCTTTGAAATACAGTTCTTTTGTGCTTGGCCCGAAGAGCTGAGGACTGAATGTGTTGCCTCTAGCAAACAACCCCTTTCAAAATATTTTTTCTTAAAAAAATATTTTTAATGCTAATAGCAGAACCAAGAGCTTTTCTTTCCAGTCTTTATTGCTTCTGGAACCATGGCTTAGGTTATGACTGCTAAGCATCCTACCTTTGACCTTAGCATCGGAATGAAGAGAAAAACGCCTCCTTTACCTTCCAAAATGTTCTTCCTACTAAACTCCAATGAGGAAATAGGATCTCATTGATATCTTCTCTTTCAAGTGGCAAGGAACTATACCCCACAAAAAAAAATTCTCAGTTCTCTAATGAAAAATAATTGAAATTTACAAATTGTTTCTTGGTCTCATGGGGCTTGGGGATGTCAGGAGAACTGAGGACTTAGAAATTTACTCTGTTCACTTATTTTCTAGTGCCAGAGGGATGATTTTGGTGAGAGTTTGGGGTTCTTAAATTCTTGACTGTGACTTATTGAGAATAGTGTGTATTTTTTCTTGCCTTGTTGTCATTCTATTTTGTTGTCTTCAATCAATGACTAGACTTGATCACTTGTCAGCTGTATGGTGATGTTGGATTCCTTGGAAGGCAGCATGGCACAGTGGAATTGGCTTTAGAATCTGAGGGTTTGGGTTCAAATCCTGGCTTTACCACTTCTGCCTCTGTTACCTTGAGCAGGTTTTCACCCCTCTGTGTACCTCAGTAGTCTTATCTGTAAAATGAGAGGGCTGGACGAGATGTCCTCTAAGGTACCTTTCAGCAAGAAGCTGGTGATACTGAAATTCTTTTCTGTTAAAAGATTGATCTGGAGAATAGTTGAGGGCCCTTCCATTTATGAAATTCTGTGATTCTTCTTTAAAGGCAAGCTGGGGAACGGGCATTCTGCGTTTTTCTATGTTTGCTTCTCAGGAATACGGAGCGTGCACGCAACAGCTTGAGCGAGGGATGCAACGCAGTCCTGTTTGTGTCACACTCTGTTCCCACTGAAAAACACTGCCTCTCGCCTCCCTGTCCAAATCTGACAATGCGTATGTTCCCCGACTCCCATGTTGCTCTGGAAACCAGGAAAGCAGCAAGAGCAGAGAGAAGGCAGTGAGTGGCGCCGTCAGCTCCAGAAGCCAAGGCAGCAGCAGCTCAGTTCTATGGAGCAAAAAAATAAAACAGTGTGTCTCCTTTACCCATGCTTAGCCCCCACTTGCCATCTACTGGGGCTTTTGAGTCTTCTCCACTGACCCTGGGGAATTAGGAATTCCCTTCCCGAAGTCATTATTTTTATAGGGGCAGGGATCTGTGAAAAGGAAGCAAGTGTCGGCTCAAATCATGGAAGTGCTCTTTCTGCCATGGCTTCTCATCACAAGGAAGAGCTCACTGAGAGAGTGCCTAGACCCTCACTTTAAACTTACCTGACCTAGTGGTTCCTGCATCATCCTCTGGCTAAAGTGATCAACTTTCAGTTATGACACTGTAAGATATAAGAGGAATTTGGAGAAGAACAATTACCAATTTAAAAAAAATTTTATTTAAATTTTTTTTAAAACTTTTTGCCTTTTGTTGTTTATATCCCAGTAACTTACCAATAGTCTACCTCCAATAGAATCTTCCCTCATAAGAAAAAAAAATATTAAGTAAAACCAACTCACCTAGTCCAGCCCAACGTTGACTGGCCTATTTCCTGTCCCTCCAAGAGAACACGAATTCATTCTGGATGTCCTCTGTGTCTGAATGCCATTCTTCTTCACCTGTTTCCTGGCTTCTCTCAAGACTCAGTTCAAATCTCATCTTCTTCAGGAGGCTTTTTCCCAGTCTTCCCCAGTTGCTAGAGCCTTCCTCTCTGAGATCACCTTCTATCTAGGCTATATAGAGGGGCAGCTAGGTTGTACAGTGGATAGAGCACTGGCCCTGGAGTCAGGAGGACCTGAGTTCAAATTTGGCAACAAACACTCACTAGCTATGTGACCCTGGGCAAAACACTTAACATCGATTGCTTCAGTTTCCTCATGTTAAATGAGCTGGAGAAGAAAATGGCAAACCACTCCAGTATATTTGCCAAGAAAACTTCAAATGGGGTCATGAAGAGTCATCAGTGACTGAAAATGACTCAACAACAAAAACTCTATCAGTACTTCTTTTCATGACCTCTGCTAGAGAAAACTGAAGAAATGGAAAAAATGTGAGAGGAAAAGCATTGAATCGGGAATCAGGAAGCCTTGGTTCTCATCTGGCTCTTCCAGTAATTTGCCTTGTGATCCTGGGTAATTCCCTTTTCCTCTCTGGGTCTAGATTTCTTCATCTGTAGATTGAAGGAGTTTAGCAAGGTGACCTTCAGAGGTCCCGGCCAGCTCTCATATCATATGGTTCTCTGAGGAATAATTGAAGGTATATGATTGGGCAAGAGAGGGAGAATGTGGGGGAGGAGCAGGTGTATTTAATGAAGCTTTCATAGAACAGGAGTTTTCAGCTATTGTTTGAATGAGGCTGGAGATACATTAAAAGGAGAGAGAGAAAGGAAAGCATCATGGAAAGAGGGCTAACCTTAGAAGCAAGAGACTTGAGTGCCCAGCTCTGACATTAATGATCTCTGTGGCCCTAAGCCAGTCATTTTCAAATCTCTGAACTCTATTTTCTGTGTGGTCTCCATCCTCGAGGGTATGGTCTGTCTCTCTTTTTTATTTATATCCCCCATGCTTAACATATAACCTAATAAAACCTTTTCATTCATTTATTCATCTGTAGAGCAAAGAGAATTTTGTTTATAAGTCCCTAGCACACAAAGCCATTTTGAGAAAGGCATTTTGTAAACCTTAAAATGCTAAAGGAATATGTAGTTTAGATTATTACCCTGTGTTAGGTAAGCAATTAAAATTTCCATTCGTCTGTTTTTCTCTTCTGAAAAATACTAACCCCTTGTCTGAGGGGTGAATAGGAATGGGTTTGTCAGGCAAGATTTTTATTCTCATAAAATGCATAGGCACAGTCTTGGAGTATCTAACTCAGATGTTGCTGCCCTTCCCTGCCTGAAGTAAGGAGCCCATAATGCAAACCAGTGTTGGCTTGTGAAACATATTGTAGAGGGAGAACATTTAGCCAAGCCCACCTGTTTCTCTGGTTGCCTGGCAACTTAGGAGGGTATAACAGAGGGTCCATAGGAAAGGTCAGCAACAGAGGTCCCAATTCAGGGTGAAATCTGTGGGTAACCTTGAGCAGGGCTATTCTGAGAATGCCTGGAAGGCAGGCAAACCTATACTATGTTGGCTTATGTGTATGCGTTATAGAGATGCTGTAAAAACAGAAGGAATGAGAAATTTGCACTCAAATGCTTTGCCTTCCCCAGGAAAAATCCAACAGCTTACCATCAAAATTGGTAGGGAAGCTGCATTTTCCATCAGAAAGGAGATTGCAAAGCAACGAAGGGTGAAAAACAAATCTGTAAGTGTATTTCAGACTACTCCAGCCACCCAGGGAGATAACCGGGAATTGAGAAATAAATTACTCTTAAGATTTCTTCCCTGGTAAAAGAGTGGGAGTCTCGTGACCAGGCCTGTGATTTGGGCGCAGGCATTTTCCTCCAACTAAGCATCATAAACTTGTGAGAACTAGAACACATCTTAGAGAGCATATAGTTCAACTTTCTCATTTTATACAGGAGAAAGAGAAGGAGAGGAAGAGGTCTCATGGAAAGATCACAGCACCTGGGGAGTACAGACTCCACCTTTGACACTTACTACCTGTGTGACTTTGTGTAGGTCATTTAACCTCTCAGTTTCCTTCTCTGGAAAATGGTAGGGCTGGATGAGTCAGCCTCTGAGATCGAATATATCTCTGAGTCTGCGATCCTGTGACTTGCCTTGTCCCAATTCGTGGTAGAAATGACACTAGACCACAGGTCTCCGGATTTTTCATTTCCATTGCTTTCTACCACTGTACACTGAAATCAAATGGCCCAAGTGTCTCTCCAGCATCTGTCCCTCTGTGATGAAGTTTGGCAGGCTTCTCTTAGCTTCTGTTAATTATTGAGTTTTAAAAAATGGATTTCTAAAGTAGGAACATTAAATCAGGCAACACACCTACCTCCTTAGCTTCACTAACCCTTTGATGCCCTGGCTAAGGGGGGGAAGTTACTGTACTAACAGTGCAAAAAGAGAATGATGAGTCAGTAGACAAGTCTATCAACATGTGGTTTGCAATTTAAATTTCTATTAGTTGATTTTCTCCTCTGAAAACCACAACTTTTCATGAATTGGACAATACACCACATTTTGACTTGCCCTCATCCCAAACCCCCATCAGTGGTTCAGAACCAAGTAACTTAAGGGTCACAGAATCCTGTGGTCCAGGACCGAGTAGCTCTATATTATAGTCACAGAATCCTCCCATTGGAAGGGGGCTTTAAAACATGGATCCCTTCTTCATCCACTATGCTGGCAAATGTCTAAACTAACCACAATAAATAACTATCTAATCTTTTCTATGGGAAAAGAGTCCACAGCCTCATCTGGCAGTCTGTCAGACTTATGGTCAAAAAAAGATACTTCTCATGTTCATTAGAAATCACTCCTGCTTTAAATCTATTTATTCTTTTCCATTCTTTTCTGGTAGGGGAAAATAAGTGCTTATGACCACCCTTCTGAAAGCCTAAAAAGTCACGTGGTATACACAGCAGGCCAAATAGCAGATTTGGAGTTGCAAACAAAATAGAACAAAGCACACCAAACAGAAGCCTTGTATTTTAGGCCTCCTGTGACCAAATGTTAGGCATGTGATCCTGGCTAAATCACGTGGTTTTCTGAGCCTCAGTTTCCTCCTCTGCAAAATGGACAAAATACTTATATTATTTACCTCATGGGATTATTGGGAGGGGAAAAAAAAACTTGTGAACTGTGTAAGGCATTATATAAATGTGGACTATCGTTATTAATCTAGTGATTATAACACTGTCCATTTTCTAGCCAAAAACAAAAGACCCTATTCCTAAAGATTCCCCAGAAGAAAGCATTTTTTGCATCCAGTGTTTGTCATTTGTCTTAGCAGCATGTTTTAATGAGCAGTGTCCTAGAGTTAGAATGAGAAGAACAAGAATCACTGGAAGGGACCTCAGAGACTATCTTGCCCAAACCCATAATTTTTCAGATCAGGAAACTGAGGCCAGGGAGGTAAAATTACTTCCCTAAAGTCACATAGGTAACAATTTAGAAGCAACTAGGGGTGAAGTGGATAGAAGACTGGACCAGGAGTCAAGGAGACCTAAACTCAAACTTGGCCTCAGACCTACTTACCAGCAGCATGACTCTGGGCAAGTCACTTAACGCCACCTCAGTTTCCTCATCTGTAAAATAGAGATTAAAATAGCACCTATGTCCCAGGGTTGTTGTGAGGACCAGATGGCCATATTCTCCATGAGCTCTTTCCTCCCTGACCCCAAGTCCCATTCATTTTTCCCTCTTGTGTCTGAAATGTGTCCTGTTCTTTTTATTCACATTACCATTTTTCCCATTTATTTTCCCTCCTCCATTTTTGCTCTCTTCTTACACACCGGGCACAATGTGAATATTTCTAATCCCAACTCTGCCACCTGCAAACTGTGTGTGACCTTGGGGCAAGTTGGTTGGTCTCCCTGCTTCTCTGTTTCCTCATCCTTAAAATAAGGGAATTGAACTTGAGGGTCTCAGAGGCCCCTCCAAGCCTTGACACTTAAGTTATTGATCACACACTGACACACACTCTCGAACACACACACACACACACACACACACACGTACACACACACAGACACCCCTTTGAGACCATCCATTACTACACCTGCTTTGGCCTTCTAGCCATGCAGGGAGGCTCTCGGGAAGCATTCTGCTGACTTTGAGATGAGTGCTACAGATGGTATGCAATTTGGCCTGTTCTCTCCAAGTCTTGTTGCAAGCAGGAGCTGGCAGTAAGTATTACGAATGCTCCCCTCTCTGCCAAGGTGGCTGTTTCAGCTTCTGGAAAAGCTTACTTAGGTGGGAGCCTCCAGGCAGTTCCACATTTTTGTATTTTTATCCCATCACCTTGAGTTTACTTTCTTAGGTCATAGGTCATAGGACTTACAACTAGAAGGGACCATAGACACCCTCCAAACCAGAGGTTCTTAATTTTCTTTTTTTGGTCATGGACCCTTTTGGCCGTCTGGTGAAACCTACTGACTTCTTCTAAGAAAAATGTTCTTAAATGTGTAAAAAAGATTGCAAGTGAAACTAATCATATTGAAATAGTTATCAAAATTTAAAAATAAACCAGTTCATGAACCCCAAGTTAAGAACCCCCAATTTAGTCCTCTTACTTCATTTTACAAGGAGAAAAGTTAAGTGGTATATGTGTGTAATGGTACATACATACAGGCTGCACAGGGGATAAGTAACGGTTTCAGAATTGAAGACCCTGACTCCTAAACTAGTACTCTTTCTACCATACTGTGCTGCCTTCACTGTGGTTCTCCCATTCCAGACACTTCAAATGCCCCACTTGGCCAGATTGTTGTTGTTGTTGTTGTTATTATGTGTCCTTCATTCTCAAAGAGGACCATGACATCAGGGAGGTGATGCTGTGACTTACAAGTGAATTGGATTTAAGTGAGGCAAGGCTGGGCAAAGTCACCAGCCTCACTTTCTTCCCCAGAGCCATCTGGGTTCAGTGGCCAGATATATAGATCAGGACAACTGGAGATGGCCAGGGATACAGTGGAGACCTTGGCCTTTTTAAGCTAGGGTCTTTAACAGGTCTCAGTTTGACTGAGACAATACCCATTTGAGGACTTGGCCAGGACAATTTGAGGAAGGAGCAGTGGCAGTTCCTAGGGGCTGCTATCCATAAAGATGTCACTAGGAATTCTGACACCTAGGATAAATTCAGTGGGGGAGTGGGAGATGGACCTGGAGAGAGACTTGGACTTCAGGAGGGATCTTCTCAGAGAAAGAACAGATTCTCTAGTGGAAGCCTCTATGGGTAAAGGGGAGGGGAGAAGGGTACCAGGAAAGGGGAAAGGGCTGTGCTAGGCCAAGGAAAGGTTGCCTAAGATTCAGGAAAGCCCTGTCTCCCTCTGGGAATGGTGAAGGAGCAAAAGAAAGCAAATTAGACCCAGAATCTTTGTCAATGCAGCTATTCTACCTGTCCACAGGACTTCTGTCCTCTAGCATTGTAGATGCAGAAGTGAGAAGGACCTCAGAGCCCATCTAGTCATTTCACAGCAGAGTGCCCTTGGCACTAGCTTGGTGTCTCTCGAGATGTTGTTTCTGTCTCTTTCTCATAAAGTCCTAGACTCTCGAGCCAGAAATCTTAGAAAGGATCTAGGCCATCCTTCACATTTTGAGGAGACCTAAGCTCAAGTGAGCTAAAGGAAATAGAAGGCAGAACTCAAGGTCACACAAGTACCATAGAATCATGATTCAAATCCAGTTCTCAGACTCTTCCATCAGAATCTACACTGTGTGTCTCTTCATATACAAACATACATACATAAACACATGTTGGTATGGGTAGACGAGTGTATTTGGGGGTAGGGAGGAGAGAGACAGAGACACACACAGAGAGAAAGAGACACAGAGACAGAGAGACACACAGAGAAAGAGACAGAGGCAGAGAGAGATGAAAAATCAGTCAGCCAGTATCCACTGCGTGCTTGGGAGAAAACATACATTTGGACCAGACCTCTTTTTTCTTTATGATAGAAACTCGTGATGCAGAAACTCCCTCTGCAGTGCAGATTAGGACCGGCTCTATAACTATAGTCTTAGGATGTTGCCTTAGATGGCGATAGCTTTTCAGAGTCACACAGCCAGTATATGTTTGCAGTATTTGTGTGTTTCTGTAAGTGTGTGTGTTTATATACACACATCTATCACACACGCACACACACATATCAGTCACAATTTCGTTTGAGTCTACAGTTTCATCTGACTTAGGGCATTCTTCTGCTCTCCACTCTGGTCTCTCAAGTCATTTGGGGTGGCCAGGTCCCACTATGAATAGCTATTAGGATATTACATGGAAGGAAATGATGGCAGATGATAATAGATGAAATGAGTTCCCTAAATCCTGGCCCATCAATCCTCTTCCATATCATACAGAAGGTGTCAGGATATCATAAAGCCTTCGTATTACAAAAGAAATGCATTTAATTTTCTTAAAGTAAGTGCCCACAGGTCTGCCATCCAGAAGGCCTTATCAAAGTCCCTGTGAAGACCCCTCATCAATCAGTCAGACACATTTGTACTAGCCCAGTGCTTCATGGATCTTTCAGTGGTTTATGTGCCAGTCTGGAGGAATTCATGTACTCCCAACCCCTCACCTTGACCTCTACCTAGTGCTCTGGGACAAGGAGATGCTTCAGTCATCTATTTAACAGGGATTGAATTCAGGTTGGGGGCAGCTAGGTGGCATAGTGGACAGAGTGCCAAGCCTGGAAGAACTGGAAGAACTCAGGAAGACCTGAGTTTAAATGTGACCTCAGATACTTAATAGCTGTGTGACTCTGGGTAAGTCACTTCACCCTGTTGGCCTCAGTTTCCCCATCTGTAAAATGAGTTAGAGAAGGAATGGCAAAACCACTTTAGTATCTCTGTCAAGAAAACCCCAAATGGGGTCATGAAGAGTCAGGCACCACTGAAAAACAACTAAAAATGATAACAATGAATTCAGGTTGAGTTTTCATCTAGGAAAGGGATTAAGTGGAGTAAGTCAAGCAGTGGTTGAAGTAATTTGATCTTTGGGATAGGTCTCAGAATTTTAATAAGTATGGAGGTAGAGCTTTGAAACCTGAACCCTGAAGTTAGGGCTCATGGATGGAGGGGTCAGTTTTCAGTTTTAATTACAAAACCAAATTGATTCTCCTCTTCTCATCCCATTTCACTAAGTTTCATATTCTACAGGAAGAGGATTCCTGTCTTGGCTTCAAGAGATTGTTGTGTTCCTCAGATATTAGCTGTTTTTTGTTAACATTGGTTGTACTTGAAGAAGAAACATTTGTTTGAGGGGCTTGCAAAATAATAGCAATGGAATATTCAAAGGCAGTACGGGTAGAAATGTCTAAAGGGATAAGAAAGGGAGATGTTTGAAAGAGGTTGCCCCATCTTCTCAGAACTATGGGTTCCATGTAACTCAGTGATGACATCACAGGATGGGACAGATTCCAAGACAGGGGGCACACTCAGATCCCTCAAGCATTCCTTTGCTTGTTGGGGTGACTCTTAGTTAACCCATAAAATGCAGGAATAAAAATGAAAATAAAAGAAACAGCAGACTGAGAATAAGGAAGGTCTGGATACAAATCAGGCCCTTGCCACATGCTGCCTGTATGACCCCAGGCACATCACTTCTGCTTCTAGGAAACTATCTTTATAAATTTTTAAAATCTATTTTGTTTTTACATTCCTCCCCTGGACCCTCCACTTGTCTCCTTGGAGCCACCTCCAAAGAATTAAAAGGAGGGGGGAAATGATCAACAAAACTAACCAAAACACCAATCAAGTTCCACACCCATAATCCTTTCCTGTGTAATTCTCTAAGGCTTTAAATTGCAAAATACCAATCTGCATTGGTTGCTGAATTTTCCTTATGGCAAATTGTTTATATTAATAAAATAACAGATCCTAGACCCTACTTTTCTACCCCAACCCCCAAAATTATTTCTGTTTGCTTATATTCTGTAACTCTGTAGAACTTAGATCTGTCATAGGATGTATAATAGAAAAATAAGGCAGAGAATTTGAGAGAAAGGGATTGAGAGACAGACAGACACAATGTAGAGAATGATTTCAAAGAGCTGACCCTCCTCTTTATGTGATGGTAGCAAATTTTAATGAGCAGAGCACTACCCCTGCATTTACAATCTGTGATGTTGACCAGGGGTCCTTAGAAACCTTGGCACTGAGCAGATATTCCTTTGGGGCTTTCACAGTGTCAGGTGAGTGGGGTTCTCTTCATCTTTACCCCACACTCCCGGCAAGAGAAGGGTATGAAATTGGCCCACTGTCGCCTTCTAAGTGAGCCTTTTTCCAGAGGCTTGAATGGAGGCCCCTCCTTGGTAGAAGTCATGACAGAAGAGAAATGCAAATCAGAAACGAGTACTTACCAATAAAGAACATTACTCTTTGTTTTGTTTTTGCTTTGGAATGGTAAAATAAAGTTCTCCTAGGGAGCAACATAAACTTCACCTCCTTCCATAATTATAGGTGAAGAGAAACCAAATCCCTTCCCATACAGACTTGTAGCAATGGCTTGCTCCTGCCCTGGGTTTCAGGCCTCTGTGTTCTCAAATCCTCCCTGCTCTCTAAACAAATAATTCTTTTAATGGCAAAACCAGCTGTAGCACATTTGATGACAGCATTACCAGGTAAATTTTGCAAGTTTGGTGTGTCCTCCACCCCCCCCAACCCCCTTTGACCCTAGGTTCTTAAAAGTGAAAATTTTAAGATGTGTAAAAAACTGAGAGAAGGCTGAGAGGGAGCCCTCCAGGGCAAATGCTGGTCTGGTCTTTTGGCCAGCACATGCCTCAGCCTCTTCTCTTCCATGGTCTGCAACGTCTCCCCTACAGGTTCTTCTCATGCTTTGCCCAGCTTATTGCTCACATCCACAAAGTCCATCCCCCATGACTGAGATAGATTTCTTCCACATCTTTATGTGCTGTGATCTTGGCCTTTAAGGCTCAGCTTTTAAAGATAAGGAAACTGAGGCAACAGGGTTAAGCTAGTAAGTGTCTGAAGCTAGATTTGAACTCAGGTAGATGAGTTTTCCTGACTCCAGCCCCAGCATTCTATCCACTCCAGAGCCACTCGGCTGCACTGTTGTTTAATAATAAACAATTTTAAAATGTTTGTTGAATTGTATATAAATCTATTTGATAAAGAGGAAGGGTATTTGTAAATGGATGCTGTCCTATCTTATCTGTCGGCATCTCTAACTGACTATATCTTTCTGAATGGTTTGCAGACCTTGTTAGCAGACTCAACAAATTTATGGTCAACTTGAGACATTGTTACATGAAATCTGGAAAGCGAATTAGCAAGTTACTGCTTTAGGAGTATACTTTGGATTCCAGGATTGCAGGAGGTGGGTGGAAGCAGGATGCTGTTTGTAGCATAGTGGAGAAGGGGACCTTCTGCTTGTGCTGATGTTACAAGCTGGTTTTCTTTAGGTCCTTTTGTCATTTGTCCTGAGTTACAAAAGATCTACAACCTAATCACCTCACCTTGAAACTTATCTTCTGTCATTCCATTACAACATTATAGATTTATAGCTAGAAGACCCTCAGAAGTCAATATCAACAAGCACCTGCTATGTACTAGGCACATACAGATACAAAGACACAATCCAAAGCATTCCCTGCCCTCACGGAGTTTACAGTCTAGCCCCGGGAGACATCATGTACATATTTTGACACATACAAGGAATATACAAAATGGATACAAATGGAATTGTGATGAAGAGTACTAGCCCAGAGAGTATGAGGAAAGGCTTGAGAGAGTGTGTGGTTTTGGGGCTAAGCCTTAAAGGAAAGTAGGAATTCTGAAAGAAGTTTGATGTTTCACAGGGAATGGCGCCTCTAATAGGATAGATCAATTAGCATTGTTCTAATTTTTGTTGTTCAGCTGTGTCAGACTCTTCGAGATCCCACTTGTAATTTTCTTGGCAGATACTGGAGTGGTTTGCTATTTCCTTCTCTAATTCATTTTACAGATGAGGAAACTGAGGCCAGGAGGGTTAAGTGACTTGCCCAGGGTCACACAGTTAGTAAGTGTCTGAGGCCAAATTTGAACTTAGGTCCTCTTGACTCCAGGGCCAGCCATCTATCCACTACTCCACTGAGCTGCCCTGAAAGACGGTAGGGAGAGCGTTTATTCTGGTTGGGAAAGCAGTCATACATATTCACAGAGGCAGCAAATAGAGTACCATGTATGAGGAACAGGAAGCCCAGTTTGACTGGACTGAAGTGTTCATGGAGAAGAGTGATGTGCACAAAAGCTTGGAAAGGTAAGCTGTGGCTAGGCTTTGAAGGGCTTTATGTGCCAAATAGGTCGACATTTCATCCTGGTGAATAGGCAGCCACTGAAATTCTTTCAAGTAAGAGAGTGACACGATTAGATTTTAACTTTTAGCTATGTGAAGGAGGAAAGAGACTTGAGACACAGAGACCAATTATGAGACTATTTACCACGATCTAAGTGAAAGGGCATGAGAGCCTTCTGAAGCCTTTCCCACTGGATACCAAGGAAGCTAAGGAGAGTAGAGGCATGGGGGGACTCCAGAAGCTGAGAGCTCCTAAGCTTTGTTCATCTCCTAGACTACTTTCAGATAGCAAAATCAGTTACCGTTTCAAGGAAGAAGAGGCCTAGCTCTCCTACTCTGGATTTTCCTGACTTAAATATTTCCTCCCTGTTAAGAATGATAGAAGGTGCCATAGCTCCCTCTCCCTCCACTTTCCATCATGAGATTCTCAGTTCTGAAGACATTCATTTTGGGGTGGACTTGGGTAATTTTGGGGGAACTACTGAGCAATTTAAACTATCTCTGCACTCCCTCATGAGGGAACGCAGAGGGCAAATGAGTTACCTGGTGGTAAGAGGAAAGTATTTGCCCTCTCACTAAAACACTACAGAGAGTGATAGTATTATAGATTTTTGAGCTAGAAGGGACCTTAGAGGTCACCTAGCCCCACCCTTTCATTGTGGATAGAAGCAGTAGAGAGAGAGAGCATCAGGCCTAGAGTCAGAAAGACCCGAGTTGAAATCCAGCCTCGGACACCCACTAACTGTATGATTCTGGGCAAGACACTCAACCCCAATAGCTCCACTCTTCTCATCTGTAGAATGGGGTAATGATAGCACCCCCTCCCAGGGTTGTTATGGGGATTAAATGAGTTAGTGATTATAAAGCACTTAGTACAGTGCCTGGCACACAGTGGATGCTATGGAAGTGTTAGCTGTTATTTGTTTTGTCTGTTGTTTGTTTGTCCTTCATGGCTGTTATTACCTTTTATTGTGTAGATGAGGGATTTAAGCCTCAGAGGAGTACAGTGATCCATCCACCCAGGGTCACACAGCTAGTAAGTGGTAGATCCAGCATTTGAGCCCAGTTCCTCTGATTGCAAATCCGTCTCTCTTTCCCACCATACCATGCTGGGTCATTCTGTAGCTATCTTCATGATAGGAAAGGAATCTTTGGTTTAATTGCTGCCAGAGTAAATCTTGAATGTGCTGAATTACAAGGCCCTTTCTAGATCTAACATTCTGTGATTCTACGACTCTTTCCCTACATTCCTACCCCAGGTTGGATCTTATACATTAAAAAAAAAATCTCTATCTTTCCTTCTCTGGTTGTTTCCACAGGAAATAATTCTCCTTAGCAACCCATAGTAAACCTACATGGAGACTAGTAGATCTGGCTTCTGCATATGTTGGGAGATGTTTGTTAAGTTTTATGTTCAGCATCGGGGCATTGAAGAGGGAGGCGGAGCAGTGTTCTGGACCTGGGGGAGTTCATCACTCCCATATAATATTTCAGGAAGTAGGAGGGGTAGTCACATTGGAATATGAACAAGGGTAACCCCAAGGTGAGGACTGATGGAGTTGGGGAACATATAATTCTAGGGCTGTGTCCCAGAGATTTCCCAGAGACAAGGCCTTTTCCAGGAGAGGTGTCTTTGGGTATCAAACAGTGTAGGGGAAAAGAGAGGGAAGGAGAGGAATAGAGTAGATTAATATCCGGGACTGATTTATTAATCTTAAATAGTGCCAGCAGGAGATTGCATGGGAGCTCCTGATGTTCTGCAGGTAACATGCTTGCCTTTGAATGTGTACACTTGTTTGTATGCCTGTGTTGAGGAGGGAGAGGAGTGATCAGTGAGAGAGAGGCAGACTCAGCTCCATTCTATTTTAGGAAGGAAAGCACAAGATTTTAGAGGGAAAAAAATGCATGAGAGGAACTTTTGTCTTAGGAAACTGTTCCTAAGATCGAAGACATAGAGCCAAGAGCATCTAGTGCAACCTTTTTTGTTTTATAAATGAGAAAGTCAAAGCCCAGAGAGGATAAATTAATAAATAAATTAATGGATTAATAATAAATATTAATTAATAATTAATAAATTAATTGCCCAGCGTCATATAGGTGTCAGTATTTGAACTCTTGACTCCAGAGCCAATTTCTTTTCTGCTGTACCATGCTGGTGGTCTTGCAAGATTTCTCAAGGAAAACTGGAATATGTATGTGCAATGTAAATATATGCATGTACAAATACATAGATATACAAATGTGTGCATAAAGACATGTATACATCCTTCCTATGTACACACAGAAGATTATATGTATGTCATGCTTAGTCTTTCTAACTTTATATTTTCGGATTAAAATAGATTTAAAAATAAATTCTGGGGGCAGCTAGGTGGCACAGTGAATAGAGCAGCAGCCCTGAAGTCAGGAGGACCTGATTTCAAATTCGACCTCAGACACCTAATACTAGCCATGTGACCTTGGGCAAGTTACTTAACCCTAATTGCCCTGCCTTCTCCCCTCCAAAAAGCAAAAAAATAAAATAAAAATAAAAACAAATAAATTCTGAATCCTAATTTCAGATTGCTCCCCCAACATCTCCCCACAGATCACAACTAGTGCTTACTGGTGTTACTCTTTCTACATCCCTTTCCTTTGGATTGTCAGCAAGGTAGATTTAATTTGTCAAGAAAACCTCTGTCTAGACCTGACTGGACAAAGATAGAGGGGCAGTGGAGGAAACAGCCAACTTTACAGTGGGGAAATGGCATGCCAAACAATACTTTCCAAACTCCTTATGATAATGGGGAGCTGACCCTCACCTCCTCCTTACATTCTCCAGGGTGCCATTGGCAACTGAGAGCATCCCAGGGGGGCACCTCTCAAAACAAATGCTTATTCTGTGGGCATTACAACGTCCCAGGCAGAACCATTACTCTCCCATTTCTTTCTTGATAAGATAATAGGTTCATATGATTTAGAACTGGAAGGAACCTTAGAGATCTGGTCTAACCCTCTTATTTTATAGATGAGGAAACTGAGACCTAAATATATTAAATTACATGACTTGCCCAAGGTCAAACAGGTGGTGTATCATTTGAACCCAGCCCTTTCTTCAGACTCCAGATTCTGCAGACTTTCTACTACTGGATCTTAGCTCTGCATATTAGAAACAGAAAACAAGTGGAGCTGAAGAACTGACTGTTTTTTCCTCTCTTCAGGTTTTCAAATTACAGCTGCTGGAGGGCTGAGAATGTATAGCCTTGTCAGGGTCCTGTTTCCAATACTGAACACCAGGCTGTCATCAATTCTCTGCTCTGTGTGTGTGTGTGTGTGTGTGTGTGTGTGTGTGTGTGTGTGAGAGAGAGAGAGAGAGAGAGAGAGAGAGAGAGAGAGAGAGACTCTTTAAATTTTAATTGGTCTGCAGTGAAAGATTTCAATGATTCCAAAACAAAACACTCTTAGTCCCAAACCACAACTTATGTGCAAGTCTGGGAGGCTGGAGTATGGTAAGATGGGAGGGAGGGAGGGGAGGAGGGGGAGATTCCAGATGGATCTTTTGGGGATTGTGCTATTAGCCCAAAAACCAAGGTGAAGAAACTTAGGTGGGAGACTGGCAGCAAAACTATCAGGCTAGGAACCAATTTGTCCACACCATTTGAGCCAGACTGAAAATATGACAATCTCTCAGGACCTCAATTGCCCCATCTATAAAATGGATGTACTAATCCCTTCTACTTGCCTTGCAAAAGATCTTGTAGGTACCTAGTTATTTACATGTTGTCTCTCTCCTTATAATGCAATCTTTTTTGAAGGCAGAGATTATTTTTGCCTTTCTTTGTATCCGCCAGAGCTTAGCATGATGCCCGGTATAAAATGAACACAATAAATTCTTGTTGACTGACTGCCCATTAGTACCTTGCCAAGTAGCTATGATAATGAAATATTAATAAATGGGGAGATGCCTTGGAAATAAAGATGCTACCTTGGTTATGGTGTTATAATTAAAAACGACAATCTCAGAGATTAAATAAAATAATCTTAGATGTTAGGAATGTTGATTAAGATCTGGATGAGACATCTCAATAGAATATAAGCTCCTTGGGGGCAAGGAACATTGCATTTTTATCTATGTATCCCCAGTGCCTAGCCTAGTACCTGGTCCAGAGTAGATTCAGCTTAATAAATTCCTATTGATTGATCTCGTCTAAATCCTTCTTTTTAAAGATGATGAAAATGAGGGCCAAGGAGACTTAGTGACTCACCCATGATCACGTAGGTAGTGTCAGAGGTGGAAATGAGCCCAGGTCTTCTGACTTGAAAATCAGTGTTCTTTCCACTGTAGCACCTGGGCTGTCACCCCCTTGGGATCATGTCTAATGAGGTCAGTAGGAAAATTGGACGAGTTAGCATAATCTGCTGGTAGTATTGCCCTGGCCATTTCACCAAGGCAAATAATATCTTGCAGATTGGTTGCCACTGTTTTTTCTCCCAAACTTCATGATATCTATGAAGTGGAGTGCTGTGAATGGCAATGATGGTAAAGATGGTATATCCTCTGCTTAGTGTGGGCTCCAGATGCAGCTGACAGGTCAAGAAGCATTTATTAAGTGCTTACTGTGTGTTCAGTGCTGGAATAACAAAAAAAAAAATCCAAACCCATGAAGTCAATCAAGTATTTATTAAGTACTTACTATGTGCCATGGCAGCTAGATAGAGTGAATAGAGTGCCAGGCCTGAAGTCAGGAAGACCCATCATCCTGAGTTAAAATCTGGCCTCAGACACTTACTAGCTGTGTGACCCTGGGCAAGTCACTTAACCCTTTTGTCCTCAGTTTCCTCATCTGTAACATGAGCTGGAGAAGGAAATGGCAAACCACTCCGGTGTCTTTGCCAAGAAAACCCCAAATGGGGCCACAAAGAGACAGACAACTGAACAATAACAATACTACAGGCCAGCCTCTGTGCTAAGCACCACCCTAGAAATACAAAGACACGAATGAAATGATCCTTGCCCTTAAGGACTTAATGTTTTATTGAGGAAAGACAAATATGGACAAGTAAAGCATTTGCAGAATAAATTCAAAATAAATATAAGTTATTTTAGAGAGGTTGGACACTAACTGTTCTGAAAATGAAGCAATAGGAAACACACATCTTGGCAGCCCAGGGGTCACCTTTCCAAACATGATTGAAATGGCACTGAATTGCCTTGGACTTTGCTTTGATTTGCTTTTTTTAAAAACCAGGTTTAACTTTTTTTTTTTCAAATTGTCTATGTATAATGTATTAGCCTGTTCATTTTTTGCAGTACTATCTCTTTGAGGAAGGACATTTCTTTTAGTTCTTATCGGTCCCAACTAACAGTTCAGTGAGGATAGAAAGCTTGACTTGATATGTGGGTATCATCTATAAAAACCAGGAAGAAGAATAAATGTGACATCCTAGAGAAAAGGGGGTACCTCTTGGAGTCAGTTTTGAAAGCCTTTTAATGATGTTACTTTCTGTTACTAATTTTCTAAAGACCAGTAATTGAGACCATGACTCAGTAGGTGATAGGATCATAGATCTGGAACTGGAAATACCCCAAGAGACCAACTGGACTAACAGATACGAAGCTGAGACTCAGAGGTTTAGCGATTTGGCCAAGGTCACAAAGGTAGCTAGTGGCAAGGCTGGCTGAGATTTGAACTTAGAGACTTCTGGCTACAAATCCACTATTCTTCTCAGTCTACCCCATGGTGTCACTGGACTAGAGGGGACCTGGAGACAACCATTCCTTTGCCTGCTAGGCAGGACTGAATCACACTGACAAATTCAAGGATTTCCCTCATTTTAGAGAACTTTTGGAACTACCATCTTCCCTGCCCCCATATACACCCGGGCTGGTCATGGGATCCAAGCCAAGTATTCATTTAAATAATGGGTCAGGAGCATAGCTTATAACAGGAAAGGAGAAAACAGATAAGGAAAAAATGGCCATTTTGCTAACAGCAGAGAAAGGAAATAATTCCTGGATTATGCTGATGATTTATCAATGTTTTTTCTAACATGAGAATCAGTTAGCAGGGGCCTGGACTTTTTATGAGTGAGAAACCTCTTCCAGACAGCAGGCTCAGCAAAAGCACCAATAAAAATCCTTCTAGCAAGAGCACCATGTTCTCCAGAGTCACAATGTCAGAGGCTGTTTAGCAGTTCTATACTTATCAGCCGTAACCCCAACATTAGTTCATTCTTGGAATATGAAGCCATTTCATATTTACTCTTGTATCTGGCAAGGAGCCTTAAAAAAAGGAAGGGGGAGGGGGGCAAAAAGTCCCCTGATAGTGCTGTTCAGCTCTTATATCTTTATAGTTCCTTGGATTGATTTGACAGAGCAATCACAGGGCATGGACCAGACCAAACTATTCTCTAAGCAACAGGCTGGAAAGGTCAGACACAAATGCATCTAACTCCTTCCCGGCCTGTGCCTCCCACGCCTTGTTGCCAGTTTCTGTGGGCTGCCTTTACTATATTTGTGATTATACTCTCAGTAGACCCTCCAAACTGATGTGAGGAGATGGTTTTTCCCATGACCGGCATTTGGAGAAACAGTATTTGGAGCCCAGCAGAAAGCTATGTGAAATTCCTTAGAGATGTTTTGTCTAGGCTGTGATTTGAGTAGCAAAAGGCCCCCCTGAACCTTACTATCCACTCCACTGTGGAACCCTTAGGACTTTCAGATCTTTTTCCATGAGCCCCATAGGTGGCCATTTGCTTAAATATTGTCTCCCCTAAAGTGTGAGATCCTGGAGGAGATGGACTATTTCATTTTTTCCTTTTCTTTTCCCCAGAGCTTAGCACAAGGAATGACATGTATTATTAAGGGCTCAATCAATACCATTTTTATTCCTGTTTTCATTCATTTCTTTGGGTGACTCATTTCCCCTCTCTGGCCCTCAGGTTCCTCATCTGAAAAATATGGAAGTTGGACTAGATAGTCTTTAAGCTCTCTTCCAACCCTAAAATCCTCTTATTCGCTTAAAAAAAGGTTCTGAACACTAGAGCCTGAGAAGGGGAAAATGGTGGCCTGGTGGGACTTTTTTTTCCCCTAATGTAAACAAAGAATGAATTAGACCCTTTAGTCATCTCAGAGATTTTAGCCTAACTTATTTTAGGAAGGTTGTCCACTCTAAAGTACCTAAAAGGTACCTTCCAACTTCAACTTCCAACTACCAACAAGTTGAAAAATACCTTCACTTTTCCTCCTAGGGTTCAAACAAGCACTCTAAGGGAAGGAAAAAAATATCAAAAAAGCATGGCCCTCATCACTCCTCATGACTCTTCATCTGAATTACCTTCAAATCCAATAGAATGCAACGTCCTTGAGGGCATAGGCATACCGTTGCTATGTCTTTTTCTTCCTAGTGCCTAGCAAAAAGTACCACGTGTCTAATAGGTGCTTAATAATTGCTTATTGGATTGATTACTGCATTAGTTTGATAATGGGTCTACTTGACTTTTGTTTCACCCTAACTCTAAGACTGACCTTTTAAAAACGCCACTCTCATCATGTCAGTTTTCTGCTCAAGAACCTTCAATGGCTCCCTATTCCTTACCACATTAATTACAAGTATGTCTTGCTGAGCTTTCAAAGCCTACACCCTGTAAGTAGCCAATGTCACCTCTCACTACATCACTAACTTCACCCCTTACTCCAACCAGAACGATTTTCTCACGATCCTCTGAACATACAATGGTTATTCCCTCATCTGTTCTTATATTCATGTTGTTTCTCTGCTACCTAGAGTTGCGCTGTCTGTGTCCCTACCCAGGCACCATGTGGTATCTGGATGACTTTCCTAGTGGCTCCAGTCTTTGCTTCTCCTCCTCTGAATTCCTTTTGTGCCTATAACCTTTAACATATTGGTTAGTCCTCAACTTCTCTACAGTTTTGCATTCCCTAATAATGTTCTGTGTGGTAATTCTGCCCCTCCAAGTACAGCATAAGCTCTTTTTAGGAAAATCATCATGTCTTATATTTCTCTGGCATCTCTCATAGGGCTTTACACTTAGCAGGAACTCACTAATTGCTTGCTGATGGTTGAGAAGTAAGCTGTTGATATGCAATCCTGGGAAAACATGAATTGGGATACATTGTGTCATTAATCGCTATCCTTGTCCTTCTCATCAATAAACTCAGTGTAAGAAAAAATTCATAGCCAGGAGCCCAGGATGTACAATTTTGCCCACATTGGAATTATTGGAGAAATGGGATCTACTTGGATTTAATTGTTAAGGAAGCAGTGAAATAAAGTCTTGGGTTCCTCAGATATGAAGCTGTTGGTCTTCAGCCCAGCTTAGGTTATCAAACCCAAAAATTCTTCAGATCGAGTCATTTTTCACAGTTTATGAGGTTTATCTTTGGCCTGTCAAGAGATGTTGACAGAGAAATGAAATCAGTCTGTTTCTAGTCTGTTTCACTTTCTGGTTCCCACTCCCTTGTACTAAGTTGAAATGTTCGATTGTAAACACTTAAGAAAGGGTGGGAAATGCACACACAGACATAAGATACACATGTACCCTATGTGCCTCATACCGATATTATAGGTCTCCATTTAAAAATCTTTTAAGGCTGCATTGCTACAGAGTGAGAGTTCTCTTGTTACACAAAGCATAATTTAGGCCCTAAATGACACTCTCTATAGGGGTTCTTAATATTGTGTTCTGGACCCCCTTGGCATTCTGGTGAAGCCTAAGGAGCCCTTCTCAGAATAATGTTTTTAAATGCATAAAATAAATTAAGAGGATTGCAAAGGAACAAAATTATCTTGACATACAATTATCAAAATATTTTTAAAGTTAACACACCTGATGCTAAGAACGTTTATTCTAAAGCTTCCAACAAATAGAGTCAATTTGGGGACTTTTAACTATTTTTCACTCGGTGCAGATTAAGGTAGAAACAATGTGACCAATGCTTTGGGTAAGAAGATGCTTTTGTGAGACAACCCAGATCTCTCTCTCCCTCACCTCATTTCCTGCAGGGCTGGGCATCAGCAGCCCCGCCAGGTATAAGAAACTAACCAACAATAACTACAGCTCAGATTAACTCAGATCTCAACCCATCCCGTGCAGCACAGACTTTCCTGTGACAAACTGGACAAACAGGACTAGAAAGAGATTGTCAGGAGCCTTCCTCCAAATGTGTTACTTGGCTAATCTAGTTGATAGATTGTGGCAAAACAGAAATGCTTGTTCAAGGGCACAGTCAGGACTGGAGTCTGCAATGATACCTCTCGGCAGATTGATCTTGCCTCCTACAGTCCTGAGAAGATTAAGGCCATCCACCCTGACCTCTCTCATTTCCCATCTTACACATTTCAAAGCTTCTCTATATCTTTCCCCATCCTCTCCTCCATTCTCAGAAGATGAGACTCTCTTCCTTGCCAAGATTAACCCTTCCACTTGTGCCCTTGTTCTCCTCCCTTTGCCTCATCTATTATTCTCCCTTTCCTTCTTTCTCATCTTCAGTATCCCTTTACAAACCTGTAAAGTCCTCTCTTATCCTAAAAATATACCCCCCAAAATCCACATATAAGCAAACAATTAAACAAAATATTGTTCCCTTGACCCTGGTCATCCTTTAAAACTGTCATCCTGTATCTCTTTTCACCCTTCCTTTTTAAAACTCCTAAAATTATCTAATTCACTGCCTGTAATTTTTTGCTGCATATTCTAATTTGTTTCCCCATCTCTAGTCTCTCTTGTCCAGGGATTCTTAACTTAGTATCTATGAACCTGTGGGTTTTTTTAAGAAATGTATTTTTAATATAATTGATTTCCTTTATAATCCTCTGCATGTATTTTATCATTTCAAAAACATTATCCTGAGAAGGGATCCCACAAACATCACCAGACTACCAAAAAATTCCATTACAGGAAAAAAGGTCAAGAAACCTAGTCTAATCCATTCTTCTCAAAACTGCTAAAATATTCATCCTGATTCACAAATCTGGCCATCCCCCCTTATTTGGAAACTTTCATGGGCTCCTTAGCTTGGCATTTAAGATCCTTCACATACCAAGTCCACTAGGTTTTTACAGCCTTGTTTGACATGATTCCCTTTTCACAAACTCTAGGTTCCAGTCAAACTGAACTGCTTCTAGCTATTTCCCAAACTCAATATTCCTTCCTCAACCTCCTTGCATTCCACAACACTGCCTGAAAAAATCTATCAAGGCCCTATTCGGATAGCACCTCCTTCACAAGCCTTTCATCATTACCCCCAATTGAAAGCATTCTCAGTGTCCTCAGATTTTTCCGGTGTTTTGTCTAGAGAATTTTGTTGTCCCTAACAACTCTCTATCCTACACTAAAATTATTTATGTACATGTCAATGGATTATCAGATGATACCTCAGGTACCAACCGTTACAACCTTCATCTGAAGGGTTATCTGCTCTACAACATAAGCACTGAAGATTTTTTTTTTTGGAAGACTCTTCCCCCAGTAAGATTAGAAGAACTGACTACTTTCTGAGGGAGCCAATTCTATTTTTCTCTTTAGGAAAATTTCCTTTGCATGGAGTCAAAATATGTCTCTCTACCACAACCACCCATTGCTTCAAGTTCTAACCTCTCTTCCACTTGACTGTCTTTTAAATACTTCAATATTGCTATCAGCCCCTTCCTAAATATTCTCTTCTCCACTCCAACATTAACGATTCCTTTATCCAAGGCCTATGTGGTATATTCTTGGTGCTCTTCCCTGTCCTCATTCTATTCTCTGGACTAAAATACAATGGCTAGAACTGAATAGAAGTCTCTGGATATTTTTTTTTCAGGTCAGAGTAAAACAGTAGTGTCACTTCCCTAGTCTTGGGTACTTTCATCTTTAAATGCAGCTGTAAGTGTATTAACATTTTCATTCTTCCCTTATGTTGAGGTAGTTTACTAAGACCCTCAAATCATTTTCAGACAAACTGCTCAGTTTGCCTATACCTCTCCCATCTTATACTTGTGAAGTTGATTTTGTTTTAACCTAAGTGTTAAACATTGCATTTATTTCCCATAGATTTCATCTTATTAAATTAAGCCCAGTGTCCTAGCTTGTCAAAAAAAATTTTTATAGATGAATGCCCCATTTTTCATCCTTGGGTCCGTAGTGCCTAGTTCATAAATGTTTATTAAATTTGTTATTAATACTGCTATATGCTTCTAGGAGGAAATGGAAAGGGGCAGGGGAGGGGTAGGGGAAGGGGTGTTAAGACAAAATTATTTACCAAGCAATCCACAAGGATTTCATAGAATCACAAAGTCATAGATTTGGGGTTGGAAGGGACCTTAGAGGCCATTTAAGTCCAATTCTCTTTTTTACAGACAAGGAAATTGAGGCCCAAGCAGAATAAGACATTTGCCTAGGCCACATGACTAGAAAATGTCAGAATCAATATCTGAACACAGGTCTTCTGACTCGAAGGCCAGCCCACTCTCCATTGAGGAGTCCATAACCTTCCTAGTGTGCCTTTTCTCATTCTGGGGATTTCTGCCCATGACTTAATAAGCTAGCTAGATGAGAGGACTGTGCAATTGATAATGTTCGACATTATGGTCCTGAAAACTAAGAGCTTTGATTTTGGATTATATTTCTAAGTAGATACTTCACATTCTTATTCCAGACTGTTTTGAGGTGTGGGCTTTTTTTCTTCCCTTCCAGAACAGAATCACTTTGGTTTTGAAGTTGCTATATCTTTATTGTATTCTGCTTTCTTTTTTTTTCCTTCCCCTTTATCAGGCTCAACCATGGTTTGAGGAAATACTGTGTGTTAGAGACAAAATCTTCCATTCTGAAAAGAGACTTGTTAGCTCCCTGTGAAATGGCAGTTTTCTTTTATCAAGCCCTCAGTCTGCTGTTTGCTTAGAGCTAGGGATATTATACAAATTTTGGTGAAAAACAGAAGGACTAGGAAAGCAAGTCAGTCTGTATTATCAGCTTAAATGTCCATGAAATTGCATTTGGGGCAAGCTTCTTTTGAAACATTTTTGGGTACTTGTTTTTCACAGTTAAAACAATCAAAAAAGAGGAAAGACTGCCATTCAAGAGAACCTTCAAGGCAAACGTAAACTCTGGGCAGGCTGTTGTCTTCTTTAAATATATTTTTGGGAAGAGGTAAGGATTTGTCACCCAAGGTTTAATCCAGAGCAAATCTGGAGGGCTTTTTCAGGGCTTGCCCTTATTATCCATAAGAATAATCACCCTGCCTTTGTGGCCCATGTGCTGCTTAGCATTTATTTAACAGCTCTCCACACAAAATAATGAAGAGAAAATAGACGTGGAATCCAGGCGTAGGAAGGGTTGTTATTTGGGGGATGGAGACCAGCTGCTCTCCATTTCCACTATGGACAGGACAAAAAGCAGTGGGTTTGCACTGCAGCAGGAGGGATATAAGCTAGAGATAAGGAAAACACCCAAAGAGACAGGGAGGGGGTTGGGGGGTGAGCGGGGAGGAGGAAGAGTTATGTGATCTTTGTCCCAGAGCTCTTTTCAAACAGACCATAGATTTCCCTTGCTCAACTCCTGGCCTGCCTGGAGGCAAGAATGAGAACTGGAGGCTCTCTGGAGATCCCTAGAACCCAGCCTTGCAACAATCAGACAGTAATTGAGTCAAGCAGCTGGTCACCTGCTCTTCCACACACTCTCAGGTCCTGAACTTGGCCAGACCTGGAGCCAGATACTTCTTCCCTTCTGAAAAAGGATATGCTATTTCCTCCCTGACTCAGGTTTGCCTGGAACAAATGAACAGGTCTGGGTCCTGGTGGTGAAATTACAACCCACCACGTGGAGCATGGGTCCTGTTTGCTTTGCAACCCTGCAGAGGCCATAAAAGCATTTGGGGCCAGAATGCCTCACCTGTCAGGGAGCATTACTTTCTATTGTCTCTGGCTGCCAGTTCCCAGGATTTGTGATGAGTGGCTCCATGCCAAGTCATTAACAAGTCCAGAGTAACCTCCCCCATTGTTCCGGGGGTCATGAAAAATCATCTTTGCCTCACAACAGTCACCAGGTAAATAAATGGCTATAAGAGCAATTAGACTCACAGATTTGGAAGGGACCCCTGACCCCCGCTACAATATCCCCAACAAGTGTTCATCCTGGCTCTGTTTCAGACCAACAAGGGTGGGAGACTCACTTCTAATATCTTACATTTTTGCATATTAATTTTTTCTACATTTAGTCATTTCAGCATCAAGTGCTTGCTATGTGTCATGCTCTGTGTAGATACCGAGCATACAGAGAAGAAAAAAAAGAGAAACAGTTCCTACCTTCAAGAAGGTTACATTCCTTTTTAAAAAAATTATTTATTTACTTTTAGTTTACAACATTCAGTTCCACAATGCCTTGAGTTCCAAATTTTCTCCCCCTGTCTCTCCTCCTCCCTCCTGCCCCCATGGTAGCATGATCTGATATAGTTTCTACAAGAAGGTTACATTCTAATATATACAGACACAGGAAGTCTTAGTGAATTGCACTAAGACTTTTGGAACATCCTGGTTCTGTACATGTTAGAATGTAAGCTTCTTAAGACTTAACAGCTTAAAGCTGCACTAAGACTTTTGGGACAGAAAGAAAGAATGAAAGAAGGAAGGAAGGAGAAGGAAGGGAAAGAAGAAAGGAAGGGAAAGAAAAAAGAGGAAGGAAGGAGGTGGATAGATGGATGGATGGATGATAGAAAGGGAAAGAGGTGTAAGGCACTTTGGGGGATAGGCACTAGCAATTTAAGGGATCAAGGAAGGATCGATGCTGAAGGTGATACTTGAGCTGAGTACTGAAGGGAACTAGGAATTCCAAGAGCTGGAGGTGAGGGGAGAGAGTTCACCAAGGCACTGAAGACAGCCTGTGTGAAGGGAGATAGTGTGCCGGGGTAGGTAAGGAGAGGAATGGCAAACAGTCCATTTTGGCTGCTTAAGCACAAAGCAGCTCTAATCCTTTCAAATGCCTGTGGATACCTATCATGGCACTCCTAATCTCTTCTCAAGGAGAAACATCCCAAATTCTGTGAGATACAGGGGTACAGATGTTTGTGTCAGCACCAAAACTGAGTATTTTCAGAATTAGTTGTTTTCTAGCCAGTCAAAGGTAGCTGAGTCAGAGCAATCCCAAAATCTCATGAAAAGCTGGAGGTGGGGGGGGGGGTGGTGGTGGTTAAGGGGTAAGCTCTTAAAATGTACCTAAGGAAGGGTGAGATCATTGGAAACCAATCGTTCTTAACAAATAATTTTCCTTGGGTAGGAAGGCAATTGATACCTCAGGGAGATTGTTATTGGTTTTGGCTAAAACTAAAAGGAAACCCCAATTCCTTTTTTTTCCCATCCCTTTCCCTATTTCCCTCCAAAGCCTAGAAAGGGACTATTTCACAAGGTCCCTGGTGTGAATTAGGAAAGGATATTTCTGGCTTAAACTCCCTTTTTTTTTGGCTTTCACTTGGAGTCTAGGTAAATCACATGCCTCCAAGGAAGAAGCAAAGACAGGTTAGGTGAGAATACAGTACAGTGTGTAGACTTAATGTCTCCATACTTATGGTCTTACTCAAATGTGCAAATGGGTCATAGTTTAAGGGAGGGCATCTGTACTTTTACCATTAATCTCCAGTTCAGGTAGGTTGTACTCTAGCATATTATCCTTTTCTCTTTCTCTCTACCCATCCTGTTCTTGAGAAACTTACCAAAACTGCCATGCCACTTTGCCCATGAAAACCTGAGTGTTAACATTTATTTATGCCAATAGTATCATTGGCACTCAAGCCAAGAGATCAGGGAAAGCTGCCCTCCAAAGCACTATTATCCCAATTGTCTAAAATAAGTATCGTCTCAATTGTCAGAAGATTGATTCTGCCAACATGCTTTAATCTTAGGAAGGTAAAAAGAAGTGGTCTTCATGAACCTGTTACTCTTCACAGTTATCTACCTATGGATTACTCGTGGAAAACCTGAAATACTGACTTGTTGCGCATTGTTGATGTGGTTGTTTTACCTGAGAGTGCACTCCCAGGACTTTTCCTCTATCACTTCATCACTGAGTACTAAAGGAGTACAAACTATTCCTGCTATCAGCCAGAGCAATCCTTGGTTGAGAAACGATATTTGGGAGGAAAAAAATCTGTAGGAAAAAAAAATCAGAAGCATGCATCTGAATGCAAAACAGAAATGTCTTGTAGATTACCATAGTTTTAGTGTATCTGTAGTATTGATTTTCTCTAGAATCAGAGTGCTAGAGATGAGAGATGCCTTAGTGTCTGTCTACCCCAGCTTCCTCATTTGACATTTGAAGCCCCAAAAGTATAAATGACTTCTCTTCTATCCCCCAATGAGTTTGTGGTATATGGAGGACCAGAACCCAGGTCTCCTTACTCCTGAACTCCCTATTCCTAGCTCTTCCTGCCTCTATCTGACCTCGCCATTCTTGGAATCCCGAGGCAGGCTTAATGATTCTGGTTACCTCTTTTTTTTTTTTTTTGGAGGGAGGAGGGCAGGGCAGTTGGGGTTAAATGACTTGCCCAAGGTCACATGGCTAGTAAGTGTTAAGTGTCTAAGATTGGATTTGAACTCAGGTCCTCCTGACTCCAGGGCTGGTGCTGTATTCACTGTGCCACCTAGCCATCCTGATCCTGGTTACTTTAATGATAGCTGAATGAGAACAAAGAAGACAGCTCCAAGAGAACTTTGGTTTATTTTTCCAGAACATGAGAATTCCAAAGGTTCTGCCAGGGAAATAGGTGATGTCTTCATTCCATTTCTTATATTTCTGTCCACTTCTGAGAGCTAGATTTACACTGGCCTAGTTTTTTTTCCCTTCATATCAAGTGATGTATGAAAACATATCTATGCAGAAATGTTGAACATGTTCTGATTTCTGGTTTCCACTTTTCAAATAAAAGAGAGAGACCTATTCCTTTTTTAGATAAGTAGAGAAAAAGGGACAGAGGTAAGTATTCAGATTAAAAAGGATCCTCCTAAAAAGAGATACAACCTGCATTTAAGCTAATTGTGAAAGCCCTTTGGTCCAACAGATGGGAAGACCTAAAGTTTTAGTTCTGGTTCTGCTGCTGATTTGCTAGATGATTTCTTTTTACCCCATTTTCCTTAGCTGCAAAACAGGAATGACTTTATTCACTCTATTCCTAGCCACCACTTCCTTTTGCATGTCGTCTCTCATTAGAATGTAAGCTCTTTGAGGACAGGGACTGTTTTTGTTTTTTTTTTAATCTGTATCCCCAGGACTTGGCACAGTGCTTGGAATATAGCAAATGTTTATAAATTCATCCATTCATTCATGACATACTTGTCAGGGCTGTTTTGAGGACAAAATAAGATAATAGCAGTGAAAAATGACTTGAAAGAAAAAGGGGATCCTGGTTATTGTTGTTCCATATCCTTTGCCCTAGAAGGGCCCTTTTTAGTAAAGGCCTGAGGATCCTTATAGTGTGGCTGAAGGAGGAAGAGAACACAGATGGCCAAGAGGACACTCCCTAGCCAGCCTGTACCTCTCCAGGGAACCAGTCATTCTGTACTCAGCTGATGTCTCAGGTTTCTTTCGGTCTCTTTGGAGATCCAAAGGGAATGTGTATTTTAGGTTTGAGAAGGAAAATAAATCTCTGATGTCAGACCTGAGGCTTAGAGTGAGTGCCTAAGAAATGCCTTCATTTGACTACGGAAAGAGCAGCCCTAACGTTGTGGTTTCTCCAGCCCTCAAATGCCACCTACTCAGACAACAAATCCTGACTCTTGTGTATATCTCCATTAAAGGTTCAATGGTAAACACCACAGCTTGTCACCCCGACCCAAGAAAAAGAAATCTTAGAAACCACGGTCATCTCTCTAGCCTGGTTTGGCCTGTGTAGAGTGTGTTTACTATTATAAGTCACGTGTCAAGGGCAAACTGGTGCCTTCTGGAACAAGGGAGACAGTGTGTCGACCCCCACACTCTCAGAGACTAAAATACTAGTGTTGCCAGGATATTAAACTAGTGGTTTCCCAGTCTGTATTCAGTAACCCGATGTGGGGAATGGGGAGTGGGGAGGGGAGAAGTGGAGGAAGGGAATGGCAGTTTGAAAGAATTATCATTTTCTCATCTGAAGCGTCTGTCCAGTGTGATTGTATCTACAGCACAGAACAAACAAAGCCCATTTAGAAATCTGTCTTAATTGGTTACTGGAGAAACCAAGGGATACCCTTAGCTAAATCATAAGTCACTTTAGTCTACACAAGTACCTCTTTCTCCCCATTTGGATGGGTCATGGTATCCTAAATCTGTCACTGAATCCTTCCTGTCTATTAATATAGCTGGTCTATACAGGGTATGGAATTTCTGTGAACTCCAAGGCTAGAGGAGAGAATGGGTACTGACAACCTCTCAACTCCTGAGCTTGGGCTGGGGCTGAGCTGGCTTAGGGAGGGAAAGGGATAGATACAACTGAAAGTGTGGTGGCTTTGACCCAAAGAGCAAAAACTTACATTTTCAGCAAAATTAGAAAATTTTGCCCTAGAATTATTAGAAAATCTGTGCCTATTAGTACACCACGGAGTTATTATATGGGTCTTTCATATATATATACAGAAAAGTAACAGAAATATATATATTTGTTACTTTTCTTTTAAATAAAAATGAGAGTTTCAGGTTGCCTGGGTGACTCAGGATTGAAAGGGACATGGGGGTATTGGCTGTCTCAGCCCTTGTGGGGTTCCAGACAGATGAGGACTGGAGAAGTAACACTTTAAACGTAGGACATTGAAGGAAGTAGCAGTGTGGGCCTCTGGGCTATGCTGTTCTCCTGTGTTGAGAGACCAACAACAGCTCAAAGGGCTGCCTTCTCCTCTTAACACGTCTCTAAAGCGGCAGAAAATGAATCGCTAATTGTAAAGAGTGAAAACAAGCCTGACAGTTACTCCTCTCAAGAAATTCCCTGATATGGGAGAGAATATTTGGACCCTCCCTGGCAATTTACTATTGTTCTCATGACCCACCTTCTGATAATCCCATCCTCTTTGCAGTTTGCAACTGAAGAATCTTGGGCCTCCAGTTCCCTACTCAGTGATACCCTGTGACATGGCCTAAGCTGATGTATGAGAGAAGAGGTGAACACAGAAGGTCAACACAGGGCAGCCCCTGTGCTCCCTCAGGGTCTCCAAGGCTTCATGACCTTCCCGTTACTCAATCTGAGATGGTCTAACAGTGTAACTAATGACTAACCCAGGTGTTAAAGCAGGATAGCCTGCAACTGAAATATGGTGTTATCAAGAAAATTTCAAGTCAGAATCACAGACCAGAAGAACCAGAAGGGACCCTAGAGATTTTTTTAAGTTGTTTTTCAGTTGTGTCTGACTCTTTGTGACCTCATTTGGGGTTTTCTTGGCAAAGATACTGGAGCAGTTTGCCAGTTCCTTCTCCAGCTCATTTTACAGGTGAGGAAACTGAGGCAAGCAGGGTTAAGTGACTTGTTCAGGGTCACACAGCTGGTATCTGAAGCCAGATTTGAACTCAGGAAGGATTCCACGTTTAGCACTCTACCTACTGTCCCACCTTGCTGCCCCACTTTAGAGATTATTTAGGCTAATCTCTCATTTTATAGTTGAGTTAACCCAGACTCAGATGTTAAGTGAGGAGAAGCTAGGTTGGGCAATGGCTAGAGATCTGGACACGGAGTCAGGAAGATCTGAGTTCACATTCAGCTTCAGATGTTGGCTGTGTGACCCAAATAAGTCACTGAAGCATTGTCTCAGTTCCCTCAACTATAAAATGGGGGATAATTATAACATCTGCTTCCCAGGGTGGTTATGAGAATCGGATGGTATAATACGTGTAAAGCCCTTAGCTTGGCACCTAGTACACAGTAGATACCTAATAAATACTTGTTTCCACCTTCTCTTTTTTCCTCCCCCTCCCTCTTTCCTTCCTTCCCTCCTGCCTTTCCTTCCTCCCTCCCTCCCTTCCTCCCTCCCTCCTCTCTCTCCCTCCCTCCCTTCCTTCTTTCCTTCCAATGCTTTTCCCACTGCACCTCTCATGTCATTTCATACAAAAGATGAGGAGGAAGTGCATTCCAGGCATGGGAGGTGTCTGGTGCAAGACCTGGGGATAGCAGCCTCTTGTGTGATGATCAACTGAAGGGCAGTTGACTGAGTCATGGAGTATAGGAAAGGAAATGTTATATGATAAAACTGGAGCCGTATGTGGGAGCTAAGTTGTAAGGAGCTTTCAAAGCAGCTTTATTCTAGCGGCAATAGAGAGGGTCCCCTTGGACTTTATTTAGTAGTGGTTTAGAGTGGCTGTATGGGTTAGTGTCTTAGACCTCTTTTTAACTTGAAAGCTTCTCAAAGGCTGGGATGGTTTCTGGTGCAAACTTTTTATTTTCATTACAGTCAGCACAGGGCCTAACTGAATGAATGTTTGTTACAGTGTTTTATATTGTATTTTCCACCGTTCTGCCTGTAGCTGGAGGCTTGTCCCGAAGGGTAGCTTGCCCACCAGTGTATGCTTGGTCTTCTAGGGAGAGACCTAAATGAGGTGAAAATCACAGATTTTCTGAGATGAAATCACAGATAGATGGATCTCCTGGAAAGTCCTCTCTAGCCCCAGCCTTTAGGGTCTCACTCTATAATCACACAGCTTAAACTTGGCAGGAGGAGAATCACATCTGTTTTAAAATTTTGACTCTCACCAAATTTAATAAAGATAATGCTTTTAAGCCTGTGAAGTGGTGGTGTGGGAAAAGGTAGGATGACAGGTGAAGAGCCAGATGTGATGATGAAATGGAAATGACAAGAATAGGCAGGGGCTATATTATAAAAACAGATCTAACATAGAAACAATGATGGTTTTCTCCTGATCTTCGAAAGCTGAGGCTTCTTTTCCATGCCCTCTCCTCAGTACTTGGCTTTCTGCTTCCCCTCCAGCACCACCTGGCAAGCAGAGCAGTTTGTGGAAACATCACCAGGTCGTATTATAACCCCACAAGGCTGCCCATAAGCAGCAGGAAGACGTCCCTGGGTGTTCCAAGTCAGTGCCTGTAAGGCGAATCATGTCTAGACTCCATTGACTATGGGGTTCACCCATCAGCTTCTCACATCATCAGAAAAAACCCAAGTAGCCTCATAGAATAAATGAGGGTCAGAGGCCAGTATAGATCATACTAAAGCTCGAGATTTCCACTGTTAAGAATAAAAATGTCTGGAAACATATGGGATTAGATTAGTCTAGAATGGAGTTGCTCAAGACCAGCCACTGTGGAGTTATCAATTTACTACTTTTTTCTGAACTGAGGAATATAAAGTGTTAGGTAAGCATGGAATTATAGAAAATTTTAATAAGAAGGAACCACAGAGATCATCTTATACAACTGTCCCCATTCCACTGGCCAGGACACTGAGGCTTAGGGTGGTGTGATTTGCCTGAGGTCATGCACACAGCTAGGGCACAACTGTCCCTGGATCTAGTCTCCACAGTTCCAAAGACTTTCCTTCCTTCCAGACCTGAATTAATTCATGTACAGACCTGCCAGTGAGTAAACTCCCTTTACCAATGTAGATCTGAACCTGCATGGGAGCACAGAGAGGTTAAGTGCCTTGCCCAGAGGTCACACAGCCAATTCATGATATAGACAAGACCTGAGCCCAGTTCCTCCTGAAGCTCTCTCTGTTCTTTACACCAAGCTACCTACCTGGCCATCACATAACAAGTGTCTGGTTGTTGTTGGTTGGGGACAACATGATTGATTGATCAGCCTCCCTCCTCCACCCTCTTCTCCAAATATTCTGCAAATATTACTTTGCAAGTAATTAAAAAAAAAAAGCAAACCACTTTGCCCCTCATTTGGGTATTTGTCAAGAATTCAGATAAACGGAAACTGCTTTGTGCTGATTCTTGGTCACATGACTGAGGCTTTTGTAGTTACCTGACACTTTGTTATTAGGTGATGGAAATATCAGCGGAGACTCAAACGTAGATTTTTCTTCATCCCCTAATCTGCCTCAGTGTAATCTTACCTTGTTCTTACACATGCCCAAGCCTAGAGGATTAGTGTCAGGAGAGCACAGCCCTTCACGTTTATCTTACTGGACCAGAACCCCTTCACCCTGGAAGAAATATAGGACTCTTATGCACTTGTGTGTTCAGGTGGCGAGATCAGATGATTGGAAGTCTCAGCCGGTCAAACGCACAGACTGTGTGCATCAGTGACCCAAAGGGAGGAGAGAGCTCCTCATCCTCATGTGGGCACTGTCTGTAGAAGTGTAATCAAGTTTCATTTCCTGACAAGGGTAGTTGCCTTTTATTGTTATTGTCAGATATTTCTTACACATATAAATGCATTCTCCTTAATTATGGATGGGCAGTTTCCAGACTGGAGACACCCAGGCCCACTTCTGTGGTTTGGCTGCCACCTTGTGGTCAAGAGAAGGAATTCCACAGAGCTGAGGTCTCTCAATCCATGAATGTGTTGATGGACCTCTTACTGTGAGAAAGCTGCTGCATTCAGCTATGCAGAGGTTACTGAGGTGTGTGCCTTCAAGTTTTCAGTCTAGTGGGAGAGGTCAGGTATTGTAGTCACATGAAAAGTTATCCAACAAAAGGAGAAGGCGGTAAAATGATAAATAGGAATATTTGCTATTTACTATGCATGAAGCACTAGGCTATAAGCTGTGGTTTTGAAAATGGTTTAGAAAGTTTAAAAGGTTAAAAAAAAACTCTGCATGGTCTCTGCTGTCAAGGTGCTTACAGTTTACAGGGGATGAGAGGACAGGTATAGGATAGATCTCATACAAAATAGTGTGATTGAGAGAAAGGAGAGAGGGCCATACAAAATGCTGTGGGGAATTCAAGAGAAAGAAAACACTTTAAGCTGTACAGATCAGCCGCCTTTGGAAGGAAGAGAAGGATTTTAGCAAGTAGATATAGGAAGGAGTGAGGTTGAGGAATAGGGGATAGTTTGCCCAAACATTGGAAGGTGGGGAGAAGGCAAGTTGAATTTGGGGAACACTAAGCCACAGCATGTATAACCATCATGGAATTATCAATCTACTTTTTTCTGGACTAATTCACATAAAATGTTAGGAAGGCAAAGAATTATAGAATTTTGGAGTAGGAAGGAATCACCGAGATGTTATACGATAGTCTCTGTTCTGTTGGCAGAATGTATAAGGGCAGCTAGGTGGTACAGAGGATAGAGCACTGGGCCTGGAATAAGAAAGACTCCTCTTCCTGAGTTCAAATCCAGCATCAGACACTTATTAGCTATGTGACCCTGGGCAGGTTACTTAACCCTGTTTGCCTCAATTACTTCATCTGTAAAATGAGTTGGAGAAAGAAATGGCAAACCACTCCTATATCTTTACCAAGAAAACCCCAAAATGGGGGAGTCACAAAAAATGGGAAATAAAAAAAGCGACCAAACAACAACAACAACAGCATGTATAAAAGGAAGTAATATGAAATAAGTCTGGAGAGGCAGATTGAATCCATATTGTGGAGCGCCTTAAATTCCAGGCTAAGGAGTTTATATTTTATCTAATAAAAATAGGAAGGCACTGAAGGTTAGATGAGATCGATAGTAAGTACTATAGGAATTCAGAAGAGGAATAGAGAAGTCCCCCCAATTGTGGTCAGATGAGGCTTCAAAGCAGAAGTGGCATGTAAACTAAGCTTTGAAGGATGGGTAGGAATTAGGCAGAAAAGGAAGACATTCGAAGTCAGGAGGACATGAACAAAAATGGTCAGGCAGGAAAATGTAAGGTATGTTTAGGAGAGAATCAATACACCAGTTTTCCTGGAGTGGAGAGGTCATATAGAGGACTAAGGGCAATAAATCTGGAAAGAAAGATTGGGGCAGGATTGTGGAAGTTCTCAAATGACAGGTTAAGGAGTTTGGTTGAAAATGCCCTCTCCTAGTAGGATTTAAGATGATGGATCCCTATAGAAAAGGGACTGATCCACTAGGGAATGAAATCTAGTGGACTGAACAGAAGTCAGTGGTGGAAAAGGATGCTTTTTGAGATAAGCTCTCCATCTCAGTACCCCTCTGCCACAAAACAGTTAATTTCAGTTCATTTCACTTGCCTCTGACTCCATTTTTTCATCTGTCACCGAAGGGGAAATAAATTTAGGATAAAGTAAGGGCATATGCATGAAAAGAAAAATCAGAGACACTATGTATAAACGTAAGGCGTTACTGCTATTTTCTAAACTTCAGGGTGACCTGAGTGAGAGATTCCTGTTGTATGATTATATAATAAAGGAGAGGCAACTTGATATAGTGGATATTCTGACCCCAAGGCCAGAAAGACATGGGTTCACATCTTATCCCTGACACATAACTACATGACTCTGGGGAAGTCATTTAACCTCTCTATGCCCTGACCACAATAATACCTAATAATAACAGATAACATTTATATAGTGCTTATTACGTACCAGGCCCTGTACTAAGTGGTTTACAAATACTATTTCTTTCAATCCTCACAACAACCCTGGGAAGTAGGTGGCACTGTTATCTCCATTCTACAGATGAAGAAACTGAGGCAAACAGATTAAGTGATTTGCCCAGGGTCACACAGATTGTTGAGTCATTTTAGTAGTGACTCTCTATGACCCCATTTTCTGGGTTTTCTTGGCAAAGATGCTAGAATGGTTTGCCATTTGCTTCTCCGGTTCATTTTACAAACGAGGAACTGAGGCAAACAGATTAGTAACTTACCCCAGGTCACACAACTAATAAAAGTGTTGGAGTCAGATTTGAACTCAGGATTTATGGACTCCAGGCCCATAAATTGTGGAGATGGTGCTGACCAGCCTTGATAAAGGTAATTCCTTCATTCATAAATTCCCTCAATCAGTGAAATTACAAATACAGCCCTATGCCTGAAAATTAAAGGAGTTGTTTCTCTGTAAGTAGCATTTTAGTATATTTAAAAGCATTAATCTTGCTTTCCTATCTTATCCTATCTTCATTTCCTTTCCTATCTTTTCTTCTATGTTGTATCCCACTGATAAGCATAAATTCCTGGAGTAGGCTGGGCCCAACTCAAACCTTTCTCCTTTGTGCTAGGGCTGGAAGAATTACATGGTGTACTGGTTTTGCTAATTCTTAGTCATACTTTGGGATCCCAGCTTCAAAGCGTTGTCAGCTCATTTGGACCTTCCAACTAGTTGTTTCCAAAGTACACATGGGGGGACCTGCTTCTGTCTCCTCTTTGTTCTGCTAGTTAATGATCCCAACGACCTGAGAATTTCCAATGTGCCCTTTATGGCTTCCAGGTGGTAATCTCCATCTCATTCCTGACCCAGCCACAATGGCCATCTGCAGCTTCTAGGTGGGGTGAATTTCTCTATTTTTTTTTTTTTTATACCATTGAATTGAGGATCAGGTTCGAGTGCCCGTTTTCTGCATTCTGGAAATGTCTGTTGAGAAGAGAGCAAAGTGAATGATTAAAGAAAGCTGAAACTAGCTTGATGTTAAGTGTTATTCTGGAGTTTCCTCAGCTGAGGTTATCAAAAAAAAAAAAAAAGAAAGTCCCGCTTTGAGGCAAAATAGTATTACTTTGTGATGCTAAGCTGAGCAAGATAGAAGAAACATTTGCTTTAGGAATAGCATCCCTTTCTCTTTGTTGGCATTTATTTATTTTTACTTTTTTTCAATTAACAAAAATCTATTTTTCCTCTCTCCTACCTTCCCCTCCCCCACTGGGAAAGGAAAAAAAATGCTTGTAACAAACATCTGTAGTCAAGCCAAACAAATTCCCAAATTGGACGTGTCCAAAAATTATGTCTCATTCTGTGACTTGAGTCCCTCACCTTTCTGTAAATGGGTTCTCTGGAATCATGTCTGGTCATTACATTGATCAGAGCTCTTAAGTCTTTCAAAGTTGTGGACTTCATTTGTGCAAGGTGTTCCCAAGAGGGAACTTTACAGTGTCCAAAGGAAATAACACTTGAAGGGAAATGGTAACAGAGAGAAGGGACTGACAGGAAGGGAGCCAGGTGACAATTTAACTTCAGGAACTCAACATCTATAATTGGTTCTTATTTTTTAATAAATGGTTCTCTTATTATCAAGTCTATCCTAGTTTGGGGTTACTCAATATCCTACCCCACCCCCTCTTAAATTCCCTGGTATTTTAACTGTAAAGGATGCCTTTCCCTCTCTAATATGCTGATCATGTAATAATGTTTTTAAATAGTTCTTTGTGTTTGCATGTTATTCTCCTACCAGACTTCTCTCCATGAAGGAAGGGTAAACTTGGTGACTACCTTAATACTTAGCACTGTGCTATGACTACAGTAGCTGTTTACAAAGTATTTGTGGGAAGAAAGGAAAGAAAAGGAGGGAAAGGAGGGAAAGGAGGGAGAAAGGAAGAATAGAGGGAGATAGGAAGAAAGGAGAGGGAAGAAGGAAGGGAGGGAGGGAGGGAAGAAAGGAAGGGAGAGAAAGAAGGAAGGAAGGAAGGAAGGAAGGAAGGAAGGAAGGAAGGAAGGAAGGAAGGAAGGAAGGAAAAAGAAAGGAAGAAGAAATGAAGGAGGATAGTCTAGAAACAGCAAGTTTTATTATAAGTTGTTTAGGTTTTATGGTACAGTTGAGGTCAAGAAGGAATGGAATTTTTGTGTTTTGATGATTTCTCATCGATGTTGCTGATCCTTGTGTTCCCCCTTCCTTCCATTTCTTCATTCATTAGCTTCCTTTTAATATTCTTGAAGTCAATAATTCTATCTTTCTGTGGTTCTAAGCCAAGATCTTGGTTCCTCTTTGGGAGAAAAAAGTGTTCCTCTTCTCTGTACATTGTACACCTTAACAGAGTATCCTTGGGAACTGTGAATACCTTTTTAACTAGTAAATAATCTAATGCTTTAATGAAATGTAGCCAAGTAGATACATAACGATACAACTTTGGGTTTTGAAAAGTTTCCAAAGAGAAAGATCATTCCTCCTATCCCAGAGCAAGGGATTCTAGCTCTTAAGTCAAGAAAGCCTCAGCCAGAGAAGCAGCCGTTGATCTGTGTGAAAAAGAAAGAGAAACTGGCATCAGAAGGGGAAAAAAGCCCTGGCTTTAGGTAATCTGGATTTGTTTTTGCTCCCCCCCCCCTTTTCCTAAGGGATAAGGCTTGTGAGGTGCTTCACAGGATAAGAAATACTTTGTCTGAGCACATGGGGAAAGATGCACTTTGCATTGTAGTAGGAAAAACAGCAGACTGAGATTTGGAAGATCTGGTTTGTCCTACTTTGGCTACTGACCAGTTATGCAGTCTTGGGCACTGTGCTAAGTGCTTTACAAATATATAGGTGATACAGAGGTAGGGTCAACAGATTAAATTCAAATCAATTAGAGGATAATGAAAGGATCTGGGACTTCATTGAAAGATGGGACTCCCAGGTGAGGACATTTCTTCTACGAAAAAGATCAACACTTTTTCTGCAACTTATACTCTTAGAGATCATCACCATCATCATCATCAAAATGTATTATACCAAGCTTCAAGTTTATTTCAAGTATTATACCATACTTCAAGTTTGGAAAGGACAGGGGCAGCTAGGTGTCGCAGTAAATAGAGCACTGGCCCTAGAGTCAGGAGGACCTGAGTTCAAATCCAGCTTCAGATGCTTAACACAAAAACTATCCATGTGACCTTGGGCAAGTCACTTAATCCCAATTGCCCTCCAAAAAGAAAAAAAAAAAAGGTTTGGAAATGACTTTACAATTATTATCTCCTTTGATCCTCACAACAACCTTGGAGGATAGATGCCATTATGACCCCCATTTTACAAGTGAGGAAACTGAGGCAAACAGATTAACTTTCCCAGGGTTATAAAGTTAGTAAGTGTCAGAGTTCAGATTTGAGTCTAGGTCTTCCTGACTCAAAGGCCAACTCTCTCCATTGCTCTACCTTGACACTTCACTATTCTTAGAGAATTGCCTGGTACTGAGAGGCTGGAGCACCTGCCTGGAGTCACACAGGTGCTATGTGGTCCTGTGAAATTTGAATCCAGGTTTTCTTGGCTTCAAGACTAGTTGTCTATCCATTATGTAACATTACCTTAGGATGATGATGAGGAAATGCGATATGCTTAACGTGAAGGTACTTTGTAAGCTGTAAAGGATTACAAAAATGGAATGCTCTCTCATTTGTGAGGTCAGAGTCATTCATTCAAGCCATTGATAAAGTGCCTACTACACTTTGCTAGGATTTTTTTTAAGCAAGCTGAGATTCTGAATGGGAGGTTGAGATTAGTTCATCTAGGATCACAGTCCACACTTTCTTCCATCTGTAGTGGAAGAAACAAAAAACAATCAGCATCATTACAGTCTCTATTTACTTCTATCATTTAGTGACCTTAATAGTAATTATATAGTGGCTTAAAATATGTGGTTATCCTTTTTTTGGGGGGGGAGGGGCACTTGGGACTAAGTGACTTGCCCAAGGTCACACAGCTAATAAGTATGTCAAGCATCTTAGGCTGAATTTGAACTCAGGTCCTCCTGACTCCAGGGCTAGTACTCTGTTCACGGTGCCACCTAGGTGCCCCATGGTTATCCTTTTTTTCAAACAAAACTGAATAGGTATGAGGGGAAACAAAATGAAAACTGGGGATGTGGGTGGGGCTTGTGTATTTTTATCTTTAAGCAGAGATTTCATTAAGAGTTAGTTGACTCAGCACAGATATCCAGACCCACTGAGTCTGATTGAAAGATACTGGAACAGCTAGGTGGCACAGTGGATGGAGCATTGACCCTGGAGTCAGGAGGACCTGAGTTCAAATCCAACTTCAGATGCTTGACACTTACTAGTTGTGTGACCCTGGGCAAGTCACTTAAACTTGACTGCTTCACACACACAAAAAGAAAAATACTGGTTGTGTTGTCCTGGGGAAACCTCTCAGTACTCAGTACTACTTCTTAAACTTTTTCCACTCCCAACCCCTTTTTGTTTTGGCATTGCATGACCTGAGGGCATGAACAGTGCAAAGTGCACATGCTTTGTGTTCAGAACCAAGGTTGCAATGAATTTGTGAGATGCAGTACAGGCCAGAAACACTTCAGATTCATTCCGTGTTTAATTTTTAATTAAGTTTTGGTTGTTGCAGGCTTTCAGAAACCTTTTACTATTGCCAAATCCTTTGTCATGACCCACAGTTTAAGAAGCACTGCTTAGGAGACTCTCAAGAGCCAGAAGTTATGTGGAAGGTGGCAAACTGCCTTGATAGAGGGAGTCTCCCTAAGCAGGAGTCCCCTATATGAGTGTAATTACATGCCTTTTATCCTATAATGTCAGTTAATATTATCATGAATTATTAGTTGGACCATTTTTTAAAATGTAATTCTACAAATTCACCAAGTGCGAGGAGTAAGGCAGGGAGGGTACTTCACACCAGTCTAGTAAAAATGCTCTGCCAAGAATAGAGAGATCCAGGGGAGGTAGCCGATCACCAAATCAGAAACCTGAATAGAGGGATGGGAGGTCACAAGAAGCACAGTCATGGTAATCGCTAAAAGCAGGTGAGAATGGATTAAAAGCCAAAGGGCCAGAATATCATCATTCCCTAATACTAAATGGCAGCAGAAGAAATTGATGAAGAATCAGGCACCCTGTTGATAGCATGGAAGAACTTTTTAAAAAGACAGAGAAAAAGAATTAGAAAACACGTTGAATATATTCTAGGAAAAGAACCTAGAGAAAACATGAGAGGGCCAAAAGGATTGCTTTTTGACAAAGGTCACTATACTTGATTTTAGCCTCAATAGACTGCAAAATGATTACTATTAATTATCATTAATAAATATACTTCTTATACTCTTTATATATTATAGTATATCTTATATATGCTATTTATATATTTATTTCTACATTATTATACTATTTATATATTATGATTATAGTATATTATTTTTAAAATTAAGTATAGTTATTTTCAAATATTATTACAATGAATAATACCCAATCCTTACCTTCAGAGTTTACATTACCTACCTACTTCACAAGGTTATAGTGAATACAATGCTTTTTAAACTTCATCATATAAATTATATGAAATGACATTGTTACTAACTTTCATCATCATTATTATGCTCTAGAGGGTGATATAAGGCATATACACTCAAAAGAAATTCAACTGCTACTTCAGAACAGCCTATTTTTCCCTGATTTGATCAGCCAGATCAGTCTACTCTAATTGCAATTTAAAAAAAAAAAACATAGGTAAAGCAGGGCCAGCCTTGATCATTCCCTATACTATCCCGGGGACATTGCCTTTCTCTTCCTTTTATCCCCATGTCCATTGCCCAGAGCCACAACTGATCAAATCACAGTTCTCTACTCCAGTCATTTTAACACCTGATTCAAAAACAATTACATATCCCAAAGTTAACTATAGTCAACTTTTGAATACGTGTGTATAATATATATACATACACACATGTACACATATACATATATAATAGAAAACCTATACTATATTAAAAAAAGTGAAATCAGTATACAATCTAAAAGGCTCAGTTTATTCAAGATTTCAACTTCCTCTTCCATTCCATTTCCCCCACCCTGGGGACGAGCAGAATAACTGTGGCTTAGTTTGACTTTGAGTTGTACCACCTACATATTAGTAAAGCACTTAGCATAGTCAAGGAAATAGTGTGGGACCCTTTCTCCCATTCCCTAGCAGTGAGACTGTAGACATGATATTTAAACTGAGGAATTTAGGCTTCGGTTTGCTTATCTGTAAAATGAGGAATTGGGACAGATGAAAGGGCCGAACCTTTCCAGGTCTGCTGTTCTTGGCTTTTTTGCCTTATTCTACTAGACTGCCTTCCATGAGGAAAGAAACTGTCTCTTATGTAAACTTTTAGTCTCCCTTGATGCCTAGCATAGTACTCTGCACAGAACAATGCTTAAGAAATGTCATATTAAATAATATACAGTCTCTACATTCAAGGGAGATATGTGGCAGGTTTGTTTTTTTTCCCATCTGACTTGTGATTTCATTAATACAAAGAATTCCCACCGATGAAACTCCTTCTACTAAAGCAAATGGGTACCTTCTCTGCAATTTATGGCCTTAGAGAAATTCCTGGGGCAACAAAAGACTGAGTGACGTGCCCAGTGTCCTTCAGCCAGTACAAACCCACATCTTCCTGACTCCAAAGCTGGCTCTCATGGTTAGCCTCAAAATAGTCATCTTGACTATAATAAGTGGCCCCACTTTAAGTACTCTATAAATGTATGCTATTCTTCATTTGGATCTCTAGAGAACTATGATGGGTGGTCATGTCTTATTTTTCTGAGCTTAAAGCCCCAACAGTCTCTCTTGTTCTGATGAGCTGATCGCTTAATTCTGGCCGGTCCTTGAACTTCAGGTTGAATCTAAGTCTCCTTAAACACCCAAGCCCCCAGAAGCTTCTGGGATCACTCGATGAAAAGCCTGACTTCAGAATGATAGGCAGAAACAACAGGAATAATATGCCTAACATTGATTCAAGTAGTGTATAAGAGTACTGTGAAAGCAGATGATTTATCTTGGGAATTCAAGCAGAGCATTATTGATCAGAATGGGAAAAAATAAGACTTAAGGCTATTGTAGTATCAGGGGAGGCCCCAACAAGGTAATGTGTTCAACCTGATGCACCATAATTAAAGGCAGGGGGCAAGGCATGGATCTGTGCCAGCTGATTAGTGTTGTACTGTGCTGGGCTCTGCCAGCTCTGCTACCTAAGGATTTTGGAGGTGAGTGTGGAATATTTTATGTTTTTTACCAAATGCCTATTGATGGTTAGGCACTAGTGTGCATGAGAAAGAAGGTGCCTTCAAAGGCTTATTGCAAAACTGGAAAACTTACCCCAAACAACCCACCCCATTTTAAAGAGAACTTTGCTTTATTCAGACCCCTCTTTCTTCCCCTCCACTTACAGTCTTCCCACCTGCAAAGTCTAACAATTTGACCTTGTAAAGCACTTAGCACAGTGCCTGGTGGATAGCATGTACTACGTGGTTTTCAGTACACACTAATAAACAGAACTGACTTATGGTTCCAATTATAGTGAAACTGATAAATAATACCAACCCCTGCTTATATGAACTGGCCAAAAAAAGTTATATATCAGGATGTTTTCTAGGCAGTGCCCTTTATAATAGCTATTTTAGATGTCCATCAACAGGTGTAACATTCCTTTAGGGAAGCATTGTGGCATGATGAAAAGGGGATCAGATTTAGAGTCAGAGGGCATGGGCCTGAATTTCAAGATGGCTCCTTAATACTTGGGTGACCTTCAGTAAGTCCCTTTACTTCTCTAAAAAACCCTGTTTCCTCATCTAGAAAAGGAAAGGGTTAGAGTAATAGATCTCCTAAGATACCCTCTGGCTCAAAATCTGTGATCTGAACTTATGATCCAGAATTCCTGTGTCTTTGCCCCATTAGGTCAATACCTGTTGGATTGCTCTGTGATCCATTGGCCTCTCTCAATAAAGGTAGGAGAAAGAACTGGAAGAAGTTGTTTTACACAAAGATGTTAAGGTCATGTCAAAATTTAACCCTAGTATACTCCCAGCCACACAAATCTGTCATTAGGAAGATTGGTGGAATTTGGCTATTAAGAAGATGAGGAAGGAAAATATGCACATATTCAGAACCAGGGAATAAACCAATTAAACTAGAGCAAAAGTTGCATTGGGACCATAGGTTCAGAGTTAGCAGGGATCTTAGGGGTCATCTAACCCAACTACATCCATTTACAAATGAGGAAGCTCAGACCCCATAGAGAAGGGACATGGTTGGGGGGGTGAAGCCAAGATGGCAGAGTAAAAGCAGGAACTTGCTTGAGTTCTTCCCCCAAACACTTCCACATACCTGTAAAAAATGATTCTAAACAAATTATAGAGCTACAGAACCCACAAATGACAGAATGAAACACACCTCCAGCTGGAGACAGCTTGGCAGGCTGATGGGAAGGGTCTATCATACCAGGCTGGGAGCAGAGTGCAGTCCAGTGTGGCCTGTGCTGGCCCAGACTAGGCAGGAGCAGGCCTCAGGGGATTGAATCATTGGCTGCTGTGGCAGTTTCCAGACTTCTCAATCCACAAACACCAAAGACAAAATAGAAGGTCAGTTGGGAAACTCTGTTGGACCTGGGTGAGAGAAGAGTGTGGTCCAGCCCCAGTTCCTGGTCCAGAAGCGACGGTGGGGACAGCAGCACCAACAGCAGCAGCTACTTCCAGAGCTCCACACCCACAGATGGTGGGGGATCAAGTGACTGATCATAGGGCATTGCAGGAATCTTTTTGCTAGTGCTGAGGCAGGATTGTCTTACTTTGCCCTGTTTGGATCTGGATCAGTCTTGGGTGGTAGAACTTGTAAAGGTTGTGGAGAGGGAGTCCTTCTCACAGTTCTGAGGCAGAAAAGAGCACTTGTGGTCACTCGCAGACCAGATCACAGGCCAGGAGAGGAGTAAAAACCTCAACTTTGATCATATCACCTTAGAAGAACTGAAAATTTACAGGTGCCTAGAAGTAGCTCTGACAACAGCTGTACAAAACCCCAGAAACTTAGGACAAACATTCTCCACTCTAGAAGCAGAGTCCTACCTTGGCAAAGAGCTGAAAACTCAAATAATTGGCTGGGAAATGAGCAAACAGAGGGAAAAAAACTAAGACTATAGGATCTTTCTTTGGTGACAAAGAAGATCAAAGCATAAAACTAGAAGACAACAAAGTCAAAGGTCCTGCATCAAAAGCCTCCAAAGAAAATATGAATTAGTTGCAGGCCATTGAGGATCTCAAAAAGAATTTTGAAAATCAAGTAAGAAAAGTAGAGGAAAAATTGGGAAGAGAAGTGACATGATTTTCCCAGTGATTCACAGGTAGCAAATGGCAGAGCTGAGATTCAAACCCATGTTCTCTGACTCCAGACCCTGAACACTCCTCATGAAATAATGCAACGTTCCCTGACCATTTCATGCTTGCTAGAGTCTTCATGACCCCCAGAAAGGAGCTGGCCCCAATGCTGTGGAGGTAGTATTCTGATTATTTGCTCTACAAACATGAAGCATTCTTAGAGTTTCTATCCATCACTTTCAGGGCTCTATGACTGTGTGTGGCCATTTTATACTGTAATCAGCTCTTGGTGGTGTCCTCCCCAACTCTCTTCACTGCTTTAGAAACAGTGCTGGTGTCTTTCCTTAGAGGTTACAGAAAAAGGCCATGAAGGATGGGAGACTTAAATCATTGCAGGTGATTTGTATTTTTTCCCCACATTTGGAGGTAGCCACAGTTCTTACAGAGTAAGCAAACTCTTCACTCTTATGAAGTCATTACTCACAGCCATCACTGGAAAAGTATGCAGATATATTTGTGTGTGTATATGTGTGCCTGTAAGAGGCATTTTGATGAGGGTCTAGATTAGATTCCTGGTGACCATGCCTTCCCATGGATTTTTACAGAGCCCATAGAACCCCAAAGAGCTACTAACTCATGTTCTTTGGTAGAACTGAGATTTCTAGGTATTGAGGAATTTAGTTTCATCCTTTTGGGAATTTGTATTCATATCCCAGAAATAAATGGTTTCTAAGAGGCTACAGATATATCTATTAGGACACTAGCATCACTAAAACTCTTCTGAGTTCAGAACTCTTCCTTCCCCAAAGGATAGTGTTCTTGTTGTATGAATGTGTGTGTGTGTGTGTGTGTGTGTGTGTGTGTGTGTGCATGTGACTTTAGAAAATCAGAGATTCAGAATTGGAAAGGACCTTAAAGATTATTAAGTCCTCTTGCTTCAATTTGCAGGTGAGGAAACTGAGTCCCAGAGAAGTTAAATGACTTTTCTGTGGTCACTAAAGTCTTAAATCCAAGATTTGATCCAAAGTTCTCTGACTTCAAATCCAGACCATTTTCCAATACTCCATGCTCTTCCCTCTTGTTTTTGTTTGCATGTTGAATGAAGTGAAATGTTTCAGATACCAGGATTCCAAAAGTTCATAATTCCTACATCAGCTTCCCTTCTGAAATGAACTAGGTGTTTAAAAGAGAGAGAAAGAAATGTTACCTATTGAGTTGGTTTTTTTAATTGTGTAGATTATAAATAAGAATAATTCATATTCATAAAGGTTTATAAAGTACTTTCCTAATAACCCTGCGACATAGTTGGTTCAAGTGTTATGATTGCCAGTTTTACTGATGAGAAAGCTGAGGTACAGACAAATTAATTACCCTGGGTCAAATAGGCAGTACGCTGGACAACCAGCCAGTTCTGACTCCAAGATTGTCAAGGACACTTTGGACTGTATCACAGTTGACTTTTCTTGAAACTTTGAAATTACTAAATCTAAAAATACTAGGCGCACTCCACAGACTATGGGAAAAAATCACATACCCTACTCCTAGAGAGGTTTTCATAGCAAAAATAATTTTCAGTAAAGACTGTGTGTCCTACATAGTTCAGCAAAATAAGACTAAACAGAATACATTTTTTTAAATAGTAGTAAATTTTGGGGGGAAAATACTCCCTTCATGGTAAATAGAAAGAATCTGACATCTTCTGGCGCTCTTATGTTACCTACCAGCTGGTAGTAGATAGAGTCAGGAAGCCCTGAGTTCAAATCTAGCCTCCAATACTGTTTGATGCCGGGCAAATAACCGCCATCTGCCTTGGTTTCTTTAACTGTAAATTGTAGATAATAATAGTTACCTATCTCACAGGGTTGTGAAGAACAAATGAGACATAGGTAAAGTTCTAGACTGGAAATGGCAAACCACTCCATTATTTTTGTCAAGAAAACCCCAAATGGAGTCACAAAGAATCAGACCCAACTGGAAAATGACTGAATAACAATAGCATAACTGGAACATAGTAGGTGTTTGATGAATGCGTGTTCTCTTTCCCCCTACCATGTCAACAGAAGCAGGAAGATAGAGAATACATTAAGAAATTGATTTTTTCCCCGTCTTGCCCTGTTTCTTTTTTGCTTTTCTCATTGTGTGGAAAGTTAGTGATCCTGTCCTGAATCTAAATACACTCTTTATTCTCTTGCTTTCACTTGAGGCCTGTGGTATTTGGATAGCAAGGCAGCATTCATTTAGAATCAAAGATTCTGAAGGTTGACCTGGCTTTGGAATAATCCCTGTGCGTGGGATTCTTTGGCATGTGGCCTCTTGGGGCTGAGTGGTCTGTGACTGCCTGGACATGTGGAAACAGAGGAGGCCAGTTTCCTCAGGATGGGCCCAAAGTGATTTTGGAGAATAATCATCTAGCTGATAGAACTTGCAAGCGATGAGGTCAATGCCAAGATATTTTCCCTCATGTGGCGTCCCCGTCCTCCCTGAAATCAGGCCTCATTTTTCTTGCACACATCCTGTTTTTATTATGGAGTAAATTTCACTTGCAGACCCTATACTCCAGCCACTCTCCCCTCCATCATGTTAGATGGGCCCATGTTCAATGAGAGTGTTAATGGAGCCCAGAGCAGAAGACAGCACCCATCTGAAGCCTGGCTTCAGAAGAAGAAGGGAGAGAATCTTGGACAAGCACTTTAGGGAGACAGTTAAAAGATTAGATAGTAAATTTATTTAACAGAGACTAATCTCCCGGGACTGAGCTTCATATCCTGTTTTAGAATAATGTATTTCCTTTTGTGCTCTGGTCTGAATCTGTCATCCTGAGTCTAATAATGAAAGGCAGAGGATTTTTAATCTTTGACCCTCTTCCATATAATCTAATCATGGTGGTTTCTGCTCCCCCTCTCCTTATTTGGAGATGGGCTAGATAGGAACATGGCTCATTTCTGGGGTGCCTCTGGAGCACTCTGTGCTTTTACTTAATGGCTAGGTTACTGGGTGGGGTCAGAATCCTTACTTCTTAGGTTAGTCTGCTTTAGGCCTTTAAAAGGAAAAGAAAAACAAAGGACAAAGGATGATATGTATGAATCAGATGAAAGGTGGCAATTAGGCTAGACAATGCAATACATTCTAAGGCAGGCTAGCAGCAGTTGCATCTCTACTAAGAAGGCATGGCCCTGTGAGTCACAGAATAACTGAGGACAGTCTTAGGGAATTCTGGCATTTGGATAGTTAAGAACAAGACATGGGTAATTCCCCGCTGCCCCCCTGCCCCCCATTCTGTGTGCTTGGAATTTTACAGGGTTGGAGTCTTCTACCTCAGGCATAAGCTGGGAGGTCTGGAGGTACCTGGGTCTTACTCTCTGGGCTTGGCTCACAGATGGGGTTTCTGACCCCAAGTGCCTCCACTTTGGTTGGCATGGGCTTTGCTGGATGCTCTCTATTGTTGGGAGCTGCCTGGACATGAGTGTTGATGTTGAGAAGCTTGTGACTGAAGAAGTTTGGTTCTATTCCAGCCATTTTTAAAAGAGGAGAAAATGGAAGGAGGAAGGGAGTGTCTCAGCTCCTTCTGGCTTATCTTCCTTTTCTTAGTAAGGACTGCCATGACTCAACCCTCAGGCACCTCTCTGTCTGAAAGCTATCACTCTCCACTCTCAAGATCCATATCCGGGCATTTCTCATGCCTTTTCTTTGCACTGAGCTCTCCACCATCACCACAGAATAAGACAGTATTTAGAATATTTCAGGAATTGGCAAAGAGACTGAGAATGGCATAAAAACAGCAGCTGATTCCACCATAACCTCCACTTCTCAGATTGTACAAATTTGTTAGTAGAATTTAGAGTTTAGGGTCCTGATAGTTTCGTTTGGAGCCCTAATGCAACTGGATTCCCCTTTCCATTTCCCTCCACACCTTCCCTTATTCCCACCAGGCAACTTCCTGATTCCCTTCTCTCAAATTCTCCCCTGTAGGCCATTCCCCATTCCTTATCCCACTCAGGTTCTGGTCACTACTCACCTCCTCTTGCCCCTAAAGATTCATAGACAAAAAAAGAAAAAAAAGATAATTCACTGTTAAAATAAATAATCCAGCTCCTGTCCTGGGGATCAGGGTAATTACCTCCCTGGTGTGTTTCTGTTTAGCCCTTGTGGGAAATGTGGGAAGGGAAACCAACCCTTTTAGCCAGAGAACAGCACTTTGTTATTTTGATGCATTGATGGGGAAGGGGTAAGAGACAAAATAATGTTAATAATACATAGCAGTGTAGATAATTCATCACTTAAATCAGTGGGAACTGCAGGTCACTGAACTGGAACTGGTGTTACTATGATCCAAACACAGAATTAATAATTGAAACTACACTGTATCTGTCTTCCCAGAAATGGGAAGATAGACAGCCCTTGGGATAGATGCGTACAGTGCAAGAGAAACGAGGCGATGGAGATAGACAGATGATTCATTTAATTCCTCCAGCTGTCACATACAGTAAATATGAAAATCTGCTTTCTATCTAGAATCAGACTTGTTCAGGAGAGAGGTTAGCTGAATTATATCCTTGGCTGTGTGTTTATTTTTCATTTATTACAGGAATTTCAGATGATTGGTTAGCCCCTAAATGCTGTATTCTCTGAAGCTAGAAAAATTTTCCACATTCATTCCATCAGGGACTAGGCAGGTATGCATAGCTAACCCTTTCTAACCCACTGAGTCACCCCAGTGCCCTAGAAAGTCACGAGGACCATGGAACCAAGATAGTATTGTAGAAGACAGTGTTATTCAGTGGTTTGTGTTAGATTGATAAGCTGAGATGTGAGTGGGAGAGGGCTTGGTTGGGAGGCTCTCACTGGGCACTATCTGATTGAGGACATGAACAGCATTTAGCCCAGGGGTTGGCTCTTGATAGAGCTTTTTAACTGATCTATGCACCAGGCTTCACATGGGGCCCACCCAGGCAGAGTCTGCTTGCCCCTGCCTGTGACATTTCCATGAAATAGGATCTCCTGACCAGAGGAAGGCATCCAGATGTGTGCCCCAGGAAAAGAGAATAATGAAATGCTTGCTATACCCTTCAAACTTGGGAAAGCAGCACAAAACCCCAAGAAAATCCCCTTTAAAGGGACTATAGTGAGTCATTTCTCCATCTAGAGAGCAGTGGACAGGAGAGTATATGGGAAGTTATATTTCTTGAAGGCAACTCGTTCTCCAGATCAGTCCATAATAACTGTAGGTCAGGGAGCTTTTGACAGGAACGTCAGGATTGGGCTAATGTGAGTGAATCAGGCTTCAGGTGTTGGTTCAGGGAGCAGGCAGGATGATGGTCTTGTCTGTGTCTATCCTAAAGGATTGAGGTGGCAGCATCCTATGCTGGCACCTTTATTTGGGAACTTGACCCCTTATTCTCATAGAACAAGCCCAGAGCTGATCATACATTATTGAGATGACACATATATGATGGTGTTTCTCTACAAAACAGTCATGTTTAGTGTTTATATTTTGTTGGGCAAATGCTTTTTCTACACCTCCTTCCTTAGAACCACTCTTGGAGAGTGGTTCTCAAAAAGTTTGAGTATCGTACGATAAAAACCATAGTCATGGGTTTGATCTCAACATAGGTCATGGCTTCCCTTTATTCCATGACTGAAGACTATACACTGGGCTAGCAATTATGCAAATAAAACAGATTGAATATTTTCAAAGTTAATACCCTCCATACCTCCTAGGACAGAGCTAATATGTATAGTAGGAGATGACTGAATGGAGTGGATTAATTTGTGAGTCCTAAAGGAGATTAGGTAAGTGTGAGTCAGTGACTGCCTGTGACCATCATGGAAATGATAACTAACTAAAAGTATGTTCTCTGCTGTTGAGTCTGCATACCACTGTTTCTCTATGTGGAAGATAGTGTGTTAGTGGATAGGGACGCATCACACCAAAAAACAAAAACAAACAAACAAACAAAAAACACCAACAACTGAACCCACAAAGCTGACTTCTCTTTTCCTAGAACAATGGACATAGAGGGTCTAGTCTCTGGTGTGAGGTACAGGTATTGGGTTGACTTTCCCAAAAAGTCACTCAGGACACAGATAAAATATGGAAGACTTTCTCCTCCCTCCCTCCCCCTCTTGTCTCCTCCTTCTGCATGGGGCTGACCTCTTCCTCTTTGGGAAGTGAGAACATGATAGATGTAGTGTTTCATTGCTCCTCTCGCCCTCATGTATCATCAGTCCCAAACTCTGTCCTTCCAGAAGAAGGGTTCTAAACCCTTTCTGGGTCATGGACTCCTTGGGCAGTCTGGTGAAGACTTTTCAAAATAATGTTTTTAGGTCTTTTAAATAAAATACACAGAATTACAAATGAAATCATTAAATTGTGATACAATGATCAGTTTCTAAAATAAACAAACAAAATTATGGCCTCCAGGTTAAGAACCCCTATTTGAAAGGAAAGAGAATTCTGTCAAGGAAAAATTAACTGAATATTGACTGAGGGGTTATCTCTGATCATGTGTTAATATTGGATTGCTTGAAGGCTAGAGTTCTCTGTGATAAGCAGAGGAGGGGAAGTGGGAGTTGGTGTGTACAAGACAAACACTTCACTTCTGGGTCTTCTAAATTAAAACAGCCTGGAACAGGTAATACAGCAAACTAGCACCCACAGCTTAGGTCAGGTAGGAGTAACTAACATATCTATCCTTTAGATAGCATTTAAGGTTTTGAAGCCCTATATAAACATTTTATTTTGTCTATCATTATTATCCCTATTTTACAGTTAAGGGAATTGAGGAAGACAGAGATTAAGTGACTGACTTAGTGTCACACAACTAATCAGGCTCTGATGTAGGATTCAAACTCAGGTCTTTCCAGCTGCAGGCCCAGTGTGCTTTCTATTGTACAGCTTAATTGGATTTTTAATTGAAGGACCTGGATTTAATCCTACCTATGTTCATTCTTACTTATGTGACTTTGGGCAAGACATAATCCCTTTGGACCACATTATCCTCATCTGTTAAAAGATATGATTGGGTTAGGTGATTTGTAAATTATTTGTTTGTTCTTCCTTTTTAAATCCTATGAGTTTATCAGAGTGTAGCATCACAGGACATAAAAAGGGAATATAAACTCCTGATAGAATCTAAGCCCCTTGAGGTCAGGGGATATTTAGTTTTGCCCTTTGCTTTCCTCCATCTCAGTAGATGCTTGTTGACTGAAAATGGCAGAAATTGGTCCCAGCAGCTATTCTAGACAGAGGGGAACCTGAGCTGGCACCCATAATGCCAGGACAGATTAGCATCACACACTTGAGTATGTGTAGGTCTCAGCGATTCTTCAGTTAAAGGAACACTGGTGTGAGTCTCTGCCTTCACACAGCACTAGATTCAAAAGACAATTAAAGAATTCCTTGGATGTCTCTTGGAGGTCTGTCTTCTTATACCTGATAACCAGTAAGAATCTCCATCCTAGTTCCTAACCAATCTAGGAAAGCCACCTAGAACATTTCCAGAACAAATTCACCTAAGTCCCAAATGTCCTGGAGAATTGCAAAATAGTGGGTAGTGTCTCAGACAGGACCCTGAACTCCAGGCAGTGTCAGATAGCTCATACTTGTTAAAGAAAACAGATTCCTTGGAGAAATAAAAATGATGCCTGCCAGGAAAATGGTACTTTGAATAGAGAAAGAAGACTGTTTTTGACTTGGGTGGGTGAGGGTGAAGGGGTGAATTTGATAAAAACAAAAAAATGCTGGAGCTTCAGATGACAGCTTTAAGTGATAGAATTCGTGGGCAAAAGGCATCCCAGTCTTGCCTTCAGTGGCTTTGCTCCTGGATTTTCTTACTTGGCTGTGGTTCAGAGGAATTTGAACAGTTCAAAAAAAAAAGGAGGAGAAGAAAAGAATCCAAATGTAAAGCAATCATCCAGTGCTATCCAGAATATCACTTTCTAATATTCTTTAGTGAATTGAGAAAATAACTCCCCTCCCCTTTATTCCCAAATGCTGGGATGGAAATCCCACCCCACCCCCAACACACACATAAGATTATTTTTGAAATTAATAGAAACTGCACCTGTCTCTTAGAAATTCAGGGTGTCTTGCTTCTATTTACCAAGCTGTCAGCGCCTAACCTATCAACAGTTTGGGTGGATATGTTTGTGTCGATCAGCTCTGCAGAGTGGCACAGGTTTCCCTCATCTTACTGCTCTTGGGTTGTTGTTGTTGTTATGGTCATGGTGGCAGTGGTTGTTTTGCCCTAAAGTGATGACCCATATTTGGAGGTGTGATGGAGGGTGGGGGTCTCACTCTGCTGAGCTGAACTGCTCTGAGAGAAGCAGGTTTGCATTTGGCAAAACATGGAAACCAACAACCAAGCAGCCTTGGACCAGTGAGCTGCCTGGGTTGGTTTTGTCTGTTTTCATTGAGATAAATGCCTACCACTCCAGGGTGAGCAGTTATAGATGCAACATGTCCACGGAGGAGAAAATTAAAGCCGAAAACCTCTGTATAATTTATTCATCACAGACTAAAATTGACTCACCGCTTGCTTCCATTCAGGTTGGGCTCATTTAACTGCCTCCACTGAGTCTGTTGAAAATGAAAACACAGGAAACTGCTCTGGGTGGGGGAAAGTCAAAACACAAAGGCCCAGGCAACTTTTCTTTCATTTTCTTCTACAAATGCCTTTGTTACTCAATGCTGGTTGAGTGGGAAATAAGTCTACATTAAAATAAGCAGTATTTTTCACATGTGGTCTGTGGAAAAGAAAGTATTTCATGCTAAGATCAGCTCTGCATTCAGGAGTCCTCCTTTTTTTCCCCAAGACACAGAGTGCCCTAGAGGATAGAGGGCTAAACTTGAAGTAAGGAAGACCTGAGTTCAAGTCCCATCTTAGAGACCTAAGAACTGTGTGACTCTAAGTCATTCCACATCTCTGGGCCTCAGTTTCCTATCTATAAAATGAGGGAAAGAGGAGTTTGACTTGATGGCCACTAAGATCCTATCTTAGGTGGCCAGCTAGGTGGCACAGTGAATAGAGCACCAGCCCTGGAGTCAGGAGGACCTGAGTTCAAATCCGGCCTTAGACACTTAACACAAAAAACTATCTGTGTGACCTTGGGCAAGTCACTTAGCCCCAATTGCCCTCCAAAAAAGCAAAAAAAAAAAAAAAAAAAAGAAAGAAAGAAAGAAAGATCTTATCCTGATCTAGATATAGCCAATACTTCAGAACTCCAGTTATGGGTACCTTTGGTTGGCAGAGATACCCAAGGGTCTCAGCCATCCCTCATTCTCTTAGCACATTTATCTGACTTCCCAGAACAGATAATGCCCTTCTTTTCTTAGATTTCCTCAGCAGGAGATTACACAGTCTTATCTTACCCTCTGCTGCCATGCTATACATGAATAGTATTTTCCCAAATATCTACTCTTTAAATGCCCTCAAACCTCCAAAATCTACTTTATGTTCCTAAAAGGGAACAAGGAATATTTTTTTATTGAAAGCTTGATAGCCTAATGGATGAAATTACAGTTAAAGAGGCATTATGCTTAAGGGAAAGAAGTACCAAATCTGAAGTCCTAAACTTGAGGCACCAGACCTGAGTTCAAATCCTGCCATTGCCACTAACCTTTCTCTGACAGAAGCCATGTCACTTCATTTCCTGGGCCCTACTTCCCTGGTGTATAAAAGGAGGAGCATAGTTGAAGATGATCTTTCATCTAGGTTTCCAGCTCTAAGTCTAGAAGCCTGCGACCTTTGGATTTATTTGTATATTGTTTTATGTGTTGCTTCCCCAACTCCTCAAGAGAAAGAACTTTTTTTTTGGCTTTTTGAAGGGGGGAGGGCAGGGCACTTGGGGTTAAATGACTTGGCCAAAGTCACACAGCTAGTAGGTATTAAGTGTCTGAGGCCGTATTTGAACTCAGGTCCTTCTGACTCCAGGGCCAGCACTCTATTCACTGAACCACCTAGTTGTCCCAAGAAGGGACTTTTTTATTTGTGTTTCCAGTACCTAACTATGAGAACTATGGTCTACCTATCAGCATTTCCCTATAACCTTCATTGGGAGGTACACCTCTGCTCTTTCCCTCCCGTGACAGGCAGTAGCTTTTCTTCAAAGAAGACCAGGCTGACCCAGTGAGCCCATTGGCCCATGATTCTTTCCCCACACCCCCAGACACTGGGTAGGCCCAAGTCTCTTATTTGCAATATGGATTAGTTTTCCTGAAAGAAACACAAAGCTGTCCCTGGGGATTCCCACTTACAGCTTCCTGGTTACTAAAGGGCAGTCCCAGTCACTGGGGTCTAGGCCTTTCAGACTTGATGGGTGCCTGAAATCCAGGGAGTCACCAAACCCTGCTGAGCAGAAACATTTCCAAAAAGAAATGAGGGAGATTGCTGTAAATCACTATTGATTAGAGAAATGCAAATCAAAACAACTCTGAGATACCACATCTCTCCAGTCAGATTGGCTAAGATGACAAAACAAGAAAATGACAAATGCTGGAGAGGATGTGGGCAAATTAGAACACTAATTCATTGCTGGTGGAGTTGTGAACTTATCCAACCATTCTGGAGAGCAGTCTGGAATTATGCCCAAAGGGCTATAAATAATTTCATACCCTTTGACCAAGCAATACCACTTCTAGGGTTATATCCCAAACAGATCATAGAAGAAAGAGGAAGACCCATATGTACAAAAATATTTATAGCAGCTCTTCTCGTGGTTGCAAAGAAATGGAAATTAAAGGGGTGCCCATCGATTTGGGGATGGCTAAACAAGTTGTGATATATGCATGTAATGGAATATTATCGTGCTATAAGAAATGAGGAGGAGACGGTTTTCATATTTACCTGGAGAGGCTTATACAAACTGATGCTGAGTGAGAAGAGTAGAATCAGGAGAAATTTGTATACAATCACAGACACATCATATGTGTGATGACCAACTATGACAGACTGGACTCTTCTCAGCAATGCAGTGATATAAGTCAATCCCAAAAAGACTCATGAAGGAGAAATGCGACATCCAGAGATATAACTAGAAAGAACTGAGCTTGAATCCTGATGGAAGCAAACTAATTGATCTTTTTTCTTTTCATTGTTTAGTTTTATTTCTTCTTTACCATTTTTCATCCCACCTAGTACAATATGCCTTTGTAATTGGACTAATGTCTAATATGAATGTATTTGCAGATCCTATACTGGACTATATGCTGTTGTGGGGGGGTTGGGGGGGAGGGAGGGAAAGGAAATTTGAAAATCAAGGAACTATGGAATTGAATCTTGTCAACTAAAACTAAACTAATAAATTAATAAAAATAAAAAAATAAAAAAAGAAGTGAGGGAGGCTGTGTCCACCAGAGGTGAACATAAATGTCACTGGACCCTACTTTCATGTCCTTGCTGTGTTTGGGCAAAGTAAACCCCTCTTTTTGTTTAGCGACTTATAAAAGGCTAATTTCATTCCAAAATTAAACCTGAACTGAGGGAGTGTTGGCATTAAGCCTCTCTAAAAGTAGCACAATTTCTGGTGTGTAGTGTTAAATGCTTGTTGATGGAGTCGTTCAATTCACCCTCACTACACTGATAACCAGAGTTTTTTCCTGGGATTATTCAGGCCCAGTGGAATAATATCTAGGGATATACTCATTAGGAAATAGTAATTTTGGTGGTTAATATTTGCTAAGAAAACTTTTCTCCTATTCCACTTTGTTTGTTAGAAAATAAATGTATATGGGAAAGCAGGAAGTTAAAGGCACAGGTGGAAGTAGGATCAGGCAGTTAATTGGCTCAGTGGGTAGAGTGCCAGGTGTGGAGTCAGGAAGATTCAAATCAAAACCTCAGATACTTACTAGCTGTGTGACCCTGGGCAAGTTACTTAACCTTGTTTGCCTCAGTTTCCTCATCTGTAAAATGAACTGGAGAAGGAAATGGCAAACCACTCCAGGATCTTCACCAAGAAAACCCCAATTGGGGTCACTTAAGTGTCAGTCACAACTGAAAAATGACTCAACAACAACAAGTAGGACGTGCTATCCTTTCTTGCTGAAATAGTTGTGAAAGAACTAGGTTATTCAGGCTGTGCTAAAGCTAGCTCTCAAGATGATTGGAAGTCAGCAAAAGCTGCAAATTAAAGCTGGATTTACTGGGTTGTTTTTTGAGGTGTTTGGTTGTCTGATTTTAACGAAGGAGTTAATCTCTTATAAAAGGTTAATAATTCATAATAAACTCAAATGTGTATCCTTCATACATCTTTTTTATGGGAGAGCTAGTAGTTAAATATTTGCCAGCACACCAATGACCATACTGCTCCTCTTCACCCTGCCATCTTGAGGAAGGTGAGTGTTTTGTTTTGGTTTTGCCCCATTGTACTCTATATTATTAAGCCCCTTATTCTATTTTCTCCCAACAAATATATCCAGACACTTTGGTAAATCTGAAAGACATACTTATTGTCTTACATTGTCCTGTGCTTCCTCACTCACTTTGCTCAAGTTTTTGCCAGAAACGTGAATGCTCTCTTTGTGCCTCAGTTTCTCAGTCTCTAAAGTGAAGTTATTGGACTGAAAAATCACCAAAGTCACTTATAGCTCTAGAAATCTAGGATTTTCTGGATAAAGTTTCAACTCCTTAGTATGACACTTGAGATCCCCCCTTCACCCCATTGTATATTTCCAGTCTTCATTTCCCATTTCTACTCTACAAAAATAGTATCTTCTAGATAAACTGATCAAATTATTATCTAGTTCTTCAAACACACCTTAAAAGTTTCTTTAAGATTCTGTGTCTTTAAAGATTTGTGTCTTTGCTCACACTATTCCTCCCTTCTCCAGTGCTGTCCCTCTTCTTGTCTACATCAATTCTACATAAACTTTAAGACTTTGTTTAAATCCTGCCTTCTCTAAGCTCTAGGATCAACCCAGTTCATGGTCATAAAATGACAGAATGTTTGCATTTCAATAGATTTCTGCAATCTTCTAAGTCTAGAACCTAGGGGTTCCCAATTTAAGTCCCTCCAGATCCTCAAGGGGTCCACAAATAGATTTCAGGGGGGTCTGTGAGCTTGTATAGAAAATAATAATTACATCTTTATTTTCAATAACCTCTAAATGAACCAATATTTCCTTCAATTATGAATTCCAAGAAAGACAGCATTTTTCTGAGGAGTTCATAGGCTTCACCAGAATTCCAAAAGGGGTCCATGGTTAAAAAAAGAAAGGTTCAAGAACTTCTGATCTTGTCTGACCCATAACTGAAGAATTGTCCAAACCTATATCATACCAGATAAATGGTTAATCTTATCTAAAGACCTCCAATGAAGAATATTTAACAATCAGTAACTGCTTTGTATTCTTAGTTATCTTTCTATTATCTTCCAATTAAACCGTAAACTTCATAAAGGAAGGGCATATGGTACTCATATCTTGGAATTCCCCACAGAACATAACACCTTACCCTTAGGTTAGGGATAGACACTGAACCTGTAGTTTTATTGATAGAGGGGAATCCTTCCAGATGAGGATGCTCTCTCTGTCAGTGCAGACTGGCACCTTCTCAATTACCTAAAGTTTTGTAGAGGTGCCTAGATCACTAAGAGTTTAAGTGAGTTTTCCAGGGATACACAGTTGGAACCCAGATCTTCCTAGTTGTGAGGGTGGCTCTCTAGCCACTGCTCCACACTGCTGCTTGCCTTGCACATATAAGACAGTTAATAAATTTTTGACTGATTGAAGTTGAGTCTCATCTCCTTCCTTCTTTTCATCACTACCTCACCCTCCCTAGCTTGTCATATCCCAGAAGGTCCACAGCAGGTGTTTCATAGATTAAAAAAAGCCCTAAGATACAGTTGTCTTAGAGTGTACACTCTTAAAGGGCAGGGATCCGTATCCTTTGCAAAGCATTCAGCAAAGCAGAACGTGAAAGAAAGCAAGCTCTTAATAAATGCCTTCAGATGTTAACAATGATGATGGCATTGACAAGTCTGACAGTGATGGATGGTGTCTGTCAGAGTGATGACAGGGAGGAAAAATAGGTCTGCTCTTGCCTATTTTCCATGTATTGAGAGTGGTCCTCTTGTTCCCCAGCCATGAGAATGATGCAGAAAAGGAATTGCTCCAAATTCCAAGGTGGGCGTGGGCGGAGGTTGAGTTGTAGATTTAGATGCCTTGTTTGGGAAGATGAGAAGAGAAGCAGCAGAGTAGAGGGGATGCAAGGAGGTTGCATAAGAAGAAAGATAAGCTTGGTGATAAGTAACCTCTCCAGCACCACAGAGCTGGCAAGGCAGAGGAGGAGACAGGCTGTGTGCACAGAGGAGAGTTATTTATTGAGTGGGAAGGTAAATGCCAATCTGGCAAAGAATAAATAATTCTTTATCTGAAGGTTCTGGGAACAGGGTGGTGAGGAATTCTAAAAACCTGCTTTTGGTTCCAAGGAACAGGTGGAGGAACAGGGAAGGAATGTGAATTCCTGTTAGGGTAGATGAATAAGACTTCAGGAGGATAATCAGTGTGGGCATTAGGTTGGTGGTAGTGAGAGTGGGGGAGGAGAGGAGAAAAAACATATGAAGCCTTTCTCTGGAAAGCAAATCCCATTCCTTCTGAGAAAGCTCCCATGGTTGCAAAAGTGGTGAGAGAACTCAAGAATTTGGGGTAACCCAATCAAATAACCTCAGTTTAGACAACTTGTGGAATAGTTCAGGAGAAAGGGAGGAAGGAAGAAAGGAGGGAAGGAAGGAAAGAAGGGAGAAATGAAGAAAGTAGGGAAGGAAGGAAGGGAGGAAGAAAAGGAGGAAGGAAGGAAGGAAGAAAGGAAGGACTGACTGCATTTGGAGTCAGAAAACCTGGATCCAGATCCTGCCAATGCCACCTTCCACTGATGAGACTCTGGGCCTGTTTCCTCATCTAAAAATGAGGGTGGCTGGACCAGAAGACTTCTAAAGTGTCTTTCAGCTCTGAATCTATGATCTTATGATCTTGGTGCAAGTAGAAAGGCCTCAGATAGGAGAGGGGAGTGTACCAGCCTAATGCTGGACATGTTTTATGTGTGTTTGAAGAAGGATCCATCCTCTAACTACAATATCCCTTTTCATTCTACATGTAGAAGAATGCCTCTGAAAGGCATTCAGACTTTGACAGTTTGACTCCATAAAGAGAAAAATGTTGGGGTGTGGATAATGGGGGGGAGGGTATCTAACTTCCCTGTGGATCCCTGGGTCTGGGAATCTGAGGGCCATCAAATCATCGATACAGAGATAGCAAGAATTTTAGAGGCCATCAGATCTAACCTCTGACATTATACAGATGAGGGAACTGAGGCTCAGAGAAGCCACAGCCAGTAAGTGTCTGAGGTGGATGGCAGCCCCTTCCCCAGTGGCTCTGATATTGTATCCCTGTCAGGTTTAATAAAAGGAATCGAGAGAGCCAGGTGCTGCCGTCAGAACTAACTTACGATGTTTTAAAGAGGAGTTCACGCCAGTACTTGGGAAAGCAATCATTCTGTATAAGTTACAGGGAGGTAACATCCTACTTTCCCTTCTAGGCACTATGCTGTTACAAACGACCTCCTGTCTCTCCTGCCCCCCACCCCAGCCCACACCTTCCTCCAGTGTTCCCCTCTGTCTGGGAGCCCCCATCAGAATGTTTGTATTCCTATTGTGAGAATCACTCAGGGATTGAAGCCAATAGAGTGAACTCCTCAAATTCATCTCAGCACTGGTATGAACTTCATCTGGGTCCCATTTGAGAAGAGCAGGTATATAAAAGTCTGACATAAATGGCAGAGATAAGATCTAGAGCTCACCTGGGGAGACTTACAAGTGTTTCATATTCAAAGCACATGTCTCTAATGCTAATCAGACACCAATAGCATTCAGTTCTTACATCTGGCACAGAGCTCTGGCTTTTTATGTTTCCTTTTTCTCCCCCAGAAGGTAATAAAATTCACAATTGTATCTCATAATCAATATAGCGTATCTTCAGGCACTTCTGCGCATTACGAGCTCCTAAGCCTCAGCCTGCTTCAGATAAGGGGAATGAACATATGCTCTTGCTTATTTTCCTTACCGGGACAATCAGCATTGGGGTCTTGCTATTGGGTGATTTTGAAGACCAACTCCTTTTCTTCAACTAAGGAAAGCAGAGCATGGTGGGACAGGACAGTGGGATTCAAATTCACAGCTTCAGGGGGTGAAAAGTTAGGAGTGGTATGCTGAATTCCAGTGTGTGTGTACTGCTCTTTGTCTAAAAGCCCAAAACTCTAATAATTAATAACTAATAATGATGATAGCATTTATAAAGTACTTTAAGTTTGCAAAGCATTTATGTGATTTATTTTATTTGATCCTCACAACAACACTAGGAGGAAAGTGCTGTAATTATCACCTCCATTTTACAGATGAGGAAACTGAGGCAGAGGGCCTTGCCCAAGGTTTCACAGCTAATAAGTGCCAGAGACAGTTTTCACATTTAAGTTTGGACACATCCAATACCCCATCCACTGGAAAATCTAACTACTTCTAACTGTAGATCTGGTGGAAGGCATGTTTCTTAGGGAGGGCTGGTGAAGTGTCTTTTTCCATTCTTTCTGTCAAACAATGGAAAGGAACCCACTTAAGGTAGCCTTGTGGAATCAGTTTTTGGTACTATTGTTTTCAGACATGGTGGAAAGTCAGATCTTGGTCCCTACCCACCAAGGTAACCATATACCATTTTAATGTATATTTAATGTCAAATTGTTATGGAAATCACTGCCAAGTATGTTGGGGCAGTAAGGTTGAAGTAATTTAGAATTTGATGTGACAGTGAGTGATCATCGGGAACTTTTAGTAACAGTCTATCTCAATCTCACATTGGGGAAAGGGAGAGAGAATGTTGTCCAAAATAATGTTTGTTTCTTTAGCTCTGCAATCAAATTATGTTTTTCCCTTCTGTCACAGTGTATCATGTTTTAATTCCCTTTTTCTTCACAATTCTTCTTTGCATCTTAGGTTCACCTTAATTCTCTTAGAGGACTAATCATTCTACTCTACCCATTCCTTGAGAGGCAGTGTGACATAGTGGAAAGAGACTTGACCTGGAATCCAGGGAGACCTGGTTTCAATTCCCCACTCTGACACCTCCTGGCTGTGTGACCCTAGGCAAGTTACTTAACCTCTCAGTACTCTAGTCCCTGAGAACTTAGAAAGTTCTCTAAGATGACAAGTTGCTAAGAAAGTGTCGACTTTCTTTGGTTTCCTGAACCAGGGAGCTCCCTAAATCAGTGAAATCTCAGACCTAACTCCTATCCCTATACCCTGCTGTGTTCCAGGCATACAAAGGCAAAAAACAAAATTGTCCTGCTCTCGAGTAATGGTGTCAAACTCAAATAGAAACAAAGACATTAAATTATACACAGGGATCCCTGTGAGGGCTGTTTGGCACCTGTGCTCTAGGGGAGCTTGCATTCTAGCAGGTGGGATGACAAACCAGTCTGCCAAGAATCATTCCCCCAATTAGTGATGGTGATGGTGGTCCTTCCTTCTCGAAAAGGGCCAATAACATCAGGAGGGTGATATCTGAACTTGCAAGTAAATTGGATTTAAGTGAGGCAAAGCTACACAAAATGATCAGTTTCTGACTTGCCTCCAGAGTCATTGGAGTCTAATGGCAAGACACAGGTCAGGAAGACTGTCCATAGCCCCCATTCCTCCAGTCAAATGAGCTGAGAAAGTCTAGCTAGCTTTCCAAGGTTATAGTGACCAAACCCCATTTGGACACGATGTTAGTTCCCTAATTAATAAGTGCTTGAGGCAGCATTCAGACTTACCTTTGGATACGTCCAACACTTATCTACTGTACCACCACGTAGCTACTTCTAATTGTATATCTTATGGAAGATGTGTTTCTTAGTAGGGGTTGGTGAACTTCTAAGTGTGCTTTCCCATTCTTTCTACCAAACAATGGAAAGGAATCCACTCTGTACTTAAGATAGCCATTTTTAAAATGTTGTTTTATTTATTTTGTTGAATATTTCCCAACTACGTTTTCATCTGATTCCTTCCACACTTGGAGATTTTGCAGGCAGCAGGTAGTCCAAGAGATGGCCACTTTGAGTTCTATTTGTTTGGTACTTAGTCACTAAATCTAATGTATATATTTCTTTTTTAAAAAATAATTTATTTTGGGGCGGGTAGGTGGCACAGTGAGTAAGAGTACTGGCCCCGGAGTTGGGAAGACCTGGGATCAGATCCAGCCTCAGAAAATAAGCACCCACACATAAATAATGACTGGCCGTGTAACCTTGAGCAACTTAACCCCAATTGCTTTTTAAAAAAAATTTATTTTTAATTTTCAACATTCACTTTTATAAGATTTTGAGTTCTGAATTTTCCTCCCTTCCTCCCTCCCCAAGGTGGCATGCAGTTTGATGTAGGTCCACATGTACAATCCTATTAAACATTTCCAAATTAGTTATGTTGTGAAAGAAAAGTCAGAATAAAAAGGGAAAACCATGAGAAAGAAAAAAAGAGAGAGAAAATAGTATGATTCAATCTGCATTCAGACTCCATAGTTAAATTTCTCTGTGTGTGGATAGCATTTTCTATCATGAGTTTTTTGTAATTGTCTTAGTTTGGCATTGGGGCCAGTGAACCAAAGCAGACAATCTGGGCTTATGATCACCATATCATCAGAGGACTAGAGGAAGATTTCATAATTCCCAGAAAGAAGAATCTGTTAATGTTGCTGAGAAGAGCCAAGTCTATCAAAGTTGGTCATCACACAATGTTGCTGTTACTGTGTACAATGTTCTCCTGGTTCTGCTCACTTCACTCAGCATCAGTTCATATAAGTCTTTCCAGGTTTTTCTGAAGTCTGCCTGCTCATCATTTCTTATGGAACAATAGTATTCCATTACATTCATATACTTCAACTTGTTCAGTCATTCCCCAATTGATGGGCATCTCCTCAATTTCCCATTCTTGGCTATGACAAAAAGAGCAGCTATAAATATTTTTGTACATGTGGGTCCTTTTTCTTTTTGTATGATTTCTTTGGGATACAGACCTGGTGGTATTATTGGATCAAGGGTGTGCACAGTTTTATAGCCCTTTGAGCATACTCCAAAATTGCTCTCTAGAATGACTAGATCAATTCACAACTCCATCAACAATGCATTAGTGTTCCAATTTTCCCACATCTTCTCCAACATTTATCATTTTCCTGTTTTGTCATATTAGCCAGTCTGATAGGTGTGATGTGGGTACCTCAGAGTTGTTTTAATTTGCATTTCTCCAATCAATAGTGATTTACAACATTTTTTCATATGATGATAGATAGTTTTAATTTCTTCTTCTGAGGACTGGCTTTGACCATTTATATGACAGCCTTTTTAGAATCAGTTTGTCTTACTACTATTGTTAGATATGGTGGAAAGCCAGATTTTAGTCTCTACCTGCATCTAGATACCCACAAAAGTATCCATATTTGAGTTAAACAAACTATGCCTAGAAGAAGAAAACAAATTTTAATATTTATTATGAAAATCACTATCAGCTATTTTGGGGCAGTAGAGGTACAGAAAGGCCAAAGTAATTTAGAATTTAATGTGACAGCAACTATTAGGACCATTTAATAATAACAGTCTGTCCCAATCTCACATTAGGGGAAAGGGTGAGGGAAGATGATCCTCAAACCAAATAGCCACTCACCCCATCTTTAAGAAGAGTTTCATTAGCTCATTAAAAATATTAATTAAGCATCTGCTCTCTACAAGGCCCTGGAATAAATAGTATAAGGGATAACCCAGCAATATTAACAGATCCTTCTTTCTAGTAATTATGAAATCCTCCTCTAGTCCTCTGATGATATGGTGATCATAAACCCAGACTGTCTGCTTTGGTTCACTGGCCCCAATCCTGGTTGATTTCATTTCTTCATGTATAATGCAACATGTTTGGCCCAGAAACCTTGAAATTAATAAATATCTCTAGGTAGCTGAAAAGACCTATATTCCAAGAAAGAATTGATGTAGCTTACCTTTGCTCTTCTCGGATAGTGTTTTATTTATAAATGGCAAGTTAACCTGAACCACCTGGCTTCTAACCTTTTGTCCAGCTAAAAAATGAGTGAGTTTGTTTTTGGAACCATATATTTAGTGGGTTCTGTCCCTCCCCCTCAGCCTTCCACCATAAGTCTTGGTTTGGCCAATAATCTGTGTGGCTCTCCGAAAGGCTTCCTACAAGGGCATGTAAATAACAGCTCCTCCTTTGTCTCCCATAGCAATAATATATCCAGAAAACTTATTTCCAACAGGCTCCTTAAATGAAACGTCCCTCACATAAATCCATGCTGGGTGCCTCTGATCAAATTATAATTTTCAAAGTATTCCATCACTGAATCCAGCTAAATTGTTTCTAATATTTTCCCATGACCAGGCAGCTTCAGAAATCTTGATTGTATTAAAAAAGCGTTTTCCCAAATGCCTTATTAAATTAAGATCTGCACAAGTGCACACCATTTATCACCAAAGAGGTCTTTGCCCATTTGGAGAAAAATCAAGTCAATGTGTATCTTCCCCCACCCCAAACCCCATGTATCCATTTGGATCTTTGTTTTCAGATGTTCAGCAATCGGGGTTATTTGCTATTGTTACAAATGATATCTCCCTGTGGCCTCATAAATCAGAGTTGTTGATATTTATTGCCTGGTTGGTGTTTTAGAATTCTATCCTTTCTTCTTCCCCTTAAAACTTTTGCCTTTTTCTTTTTTTTAAAGAGCACTGGATGAAGCAGCCCAGAATAGTGGAAAGAAGACTGGCCCAGGAGTCAAAAGACAGGGCCCTAAGGTCAAGTTTTAAAGGCCTATCACTAGATAGGTGTGTGACTATGGGCAAGTCACTTGAGCCCTCCAGGTTTCATTTTCTTTATCCACAAAATATGGAATTTGGACCAGTTAAGCTCTGAGATCCCTTCTAGATAAGACATTCTTTCATTATATCTTATAAGGATACACTGTCTTTCCTTCAAGCAGGTTTCTCATTTAAGACAATAATTTTCTTGTGTGAATACCTGGTATTTAAAGGAATCCCATTTGTTGAATATTATTGGGGGTAAGGGGTATTTTCAAGAGCTTGGCTTTCCTCAATAACTTTATTTCCTCACTTGATCCATATTCCATTTTAGGTAAATACTGCATTCTTTTTAAACATTGGTCTTGCAGTTACCTGGCTGGCTGGGTTAGTCCAGGGTAGCAATTTTCAAAGTGGAGTCTGGGGGACCCCCAAGACCCTTTCAGGGAATCAGCAAAGTCAAAAATATTTTTATAATAATACTAAACCAATTAAATTTCTAATACAGTAAATGTCAACAGATCTAACCTTTATAAAAGCTCTTTGGAGGGTCCTCAATAACTTTTAAGAGTATAAAGGGGTCCTGGGACCAAAAGGCTTGAGAACTGCTGGTCAAACGATTTCTATCATCTCCTTATGGTTTCTTCCTTCTGACCACCCAGAGAATAAGGCCAGACTTGGTTCTGTAATGGTGGGGGCAGGGAGCGTGGGCACTTCTCACTAGCACATGTGATGTAGAAAGTTTGCATAGAAAGTGTAAGGCTAAGCAAAACCACATGCTGCCTTTTGGTCTGGATGTGTTCTCCCAAAATAAAGTGAGAGAAAGGAGGGAACCAAAAAAGCCTATCATAAATCATCATTTGTCCAGGGGGAAAGGTCTCTGACTAGGTAATGCTTCTCCCCCTCCTTCCTAAAAAAAAAAAAAAATGAAGAAGAAGTTCATTGGCTGAGCATGGCCAGAGAGTCCTTTGTGCCTTCTTTCACCACCTGAAAGCTGCTTTTCTCCCACATGGCCCTGTCAGATGTGGAATGAGCACCCACAGCTGACCTAGAGCAGGAACAAATGTAGATAGCCTCTTGTCATGGCCCACAGGCTCCATTCAAATGATCAGTCACAAGATCATTTGTGGGATTGGTATCAGTCTTCTATTTAGGAGATGAGGATTCTAGTTTCAACAGATGAGGACCGAGGGAATGGACTTCCCAGATGAGGAACTGCCTATACTAGTGCAGACTTCTCTGCAAATCAGTCTTGGAGAATTGCTGGAGCAGTGGTAACAAATTCAAATGGACTGGCCACACAGAATCCCTGGGGACACATATTGATTTAGAAACCCAAATGTTCACGTTATCTATGTGTTCTATTGTATTTTGATTTATTTCATTAAACATTTCCCAATTACATTTTAATCTGGTTCAGGTAGCATTTGGGAGTTGGCCTGACTGTTTGATGCCTCTGGCCTAGAGCACTGAAAGGTTAAGAAGTATTACTTGCTTAGGTGTTGTCAACATGCACCAGAGATGAGACTATAATCCAAGTTTTCCTGCAGCTTAAGACAACTGTCTTACCACTCTGTCGTGTTGTTTCTGCTAGCTATCTTACTTTGGGAACATTAATTAATCTCTCCCAGCCTCAGTTCTTATCCATAAAATGAGAATGATGTGTTTACTTCATAGCAATATCAGAAAAGGAAAGAATGAAAAGCATTTAATAAATGCTTCTAATATGGCAGGCATTATACTAAGTGTTGGGGATACAAATGCAAACCCTCTACCCTCGAGGGGTTTAAATTCCCAGTGGGGGAGGCGGCACATAAAGGGGAGTAGTGACTAGGAAAGGATGCTTAGGTCTAGAAAGAGGTACCCACAGGGGATCAATTGACACTCCCTTTCCAAAAATAATGTTAATGTCAGTTTGATTATAGTTCTCAAAGCAATAAGTGGAACAGGAGTACAAGATATACCAGAAAGCCTGTTGAGTTGAAGCCTGGCCAGAGGTTTAGGAACGGCCAGGCAAAGTGGGTTTCCACCTGTCAAGACAGCATGGTCCCCAAAGTGGGAATTTCAACAGTAGTAACAGAGTACTATGCAGGATAATGGTCAGGGTGGAACATGATGAGATCTAATGCCAGCTAACTATAATAAACTATATTAATGTTATATGGAATAAATAAGGTCAATTTGAAGCAATTTTTCAAATTGTAAAAAGCTATGGAAATGTGTTGGTATCATTATTAGTGGTATTTTTTCCTAGGGCTTTCAGATACTTGCTTTATCCATTGATATTGGCTGCATCCACTGTGTATGTGTGTGGGTCTTTGTCTGTTTTGGGGTGTGTGTGTGTGTGTGTGTGTGTGTGTGTGTGTGTGTGTGTATGACCATCGGAGGGTAGCAGTTCACCAGGTACATTACAGATTTCTATCCTGAATACATAGCACCACTTTGTCACTGCCAAAGTTTTCTCTAGACTAGGTCAGCCAGTTAGTCAATGTGCCTATGATGTCCAGGCACTGTACTAAGTGATGAGAATACAAAGATAAGCAAAAAGAAAGATAGTCCTGCCCTCTAGGAGCTTACAGTCCTTGGGGAAGACGACACATAAAAGGAAGCTGAAAGGAGGGAGGAGAGGTACCTGTGAAGGGCTATGGAATGGTAGAGAAAGCCTGAAAAGTCAGGAGCAGAACCTGGAGAGGAAGGAAGACATAGGTAGATGAAGGCCATTCTTGAAAGGAGGAGGAGCCATCAGTTAGAGAGGAAGGTCGAAGAGGTACTTCTAAGAAAGGAAGAATTTTCTGCAGTGTAGAGTCTAGAATATGGCCTGGTGGGAAATGAGGGCAGTTGTGAAACAGATCAGGTGTGTCTTCAAGCTCCTCTGATCATTATCTTTTCATTGCTTCCCTAATGTCCCATTATGCTGACCTCTGGGTCCTAAAGTGAGCTGGCCACCCAGTCCTGCCTTTATCAGCATTGTTCCGTGCCCAAACCAGCTCAGACCTGGAACACCAATTATTTGTTTCAAAGTTCATTTCCTCAAGACCCTAATCTGCTTTGACTAATGATTCTTTAAGGACCCAATGGGTACTTCAGAATTTGTGTATTACCCCTGCTTGATGAATAGTTGCCTATTTATAAGGGCCTCCTAGAGTCAATGCCTTCTCCTCAGGCACTTTTTAGCTATGTGATCCTGGGCAAGTCCCTTAAATCTGTCTGCCTCAGTTTCCCCACCTAAAGTGGAGATTTTAATACTACCTGTTTCCCAAAGTTTCTGTGAAGGTGAAACGAGATAATATTTTGTAAAGCATTTAGCATGGTGCTTGGAACACCGTTGGCACTTAATAACAGCTTATTTCCTTCCTTTCTTCTTTCCCTTCAAAGAAATACTTCTAATTCAGTACTCAAGTTGGGGGCTTCTGGGTTTTGCTTCCCAAAGGGTGAATGGAAGCCACACTAGATTGGGAATCAGAAGGACTCTGTTCAAATGAGGCTAAAGGATGAGTCTAGGGCTGAGCCTGGGGCCTTCTTCCCAAATCCTATGACCAGGTGGGAAACTGAGGACTCATTAGCTCTCCCTGCCACACTCTTCAAGGACAAGAATGTTGAGTTCACCTTGCACTGGGCAGATTTATTAAAAGTCTATAGGTAAGGAGACCATAAAAATTTGCAGCAGCCCATTCCAGTGTTTTGTCTACATAAAAATCAAGTTCTTCCTTATGTCCAGCCATGATCTCTCCTACATCAATTTAAACCAATTTTCTTTTCTCTGTGTCACTGTGAAGGACTCTCCAGACTTAGCTTGTAGGTTGTCCTGAATGGTTCAGTTGGTTAAGATGTTACTTGGGGCCCTTCTACCCTCTCTACACTCTTCCTGCAAACAGCTAAATAGTGAGGGGTTCTATAAAATACAGGCACAGGCAGAAAGAGGGGAATTAAAGATTCCAGCTTTAGAGTTAAGTGGTCCAGTGGATAGAACACTAGGCTTAGAGCCAGGTAAACCTGAGTTCAAATTTGACCCCATATACTTACTAGCTGTGTGACCCTGGGCAAGTCACAACCTCACTTTCTGGGAAAGGCAATGGCAAACCACTCCAGTATTTTTGCCAAGAAAACCCCATGGACAATATTGTTGTGGTCTACAGGGTCACAAAGAGTCAGTACAGCTCAACAACAATAAAACAGCTACAAAAGTTGGCAAACTCCTCCTTTTGTTTATTATATTTATAGCTGGCCTCTCCAGAGACAGAGAATTGGGGAGACAGAGAGAGAGAGAGAGATGGGGTGAGGGGAAACAAAGAATGAATCCTTAGCCTATCCAATCAAGCTTCTTGTGCCATGTTTTCCCTCTTCTGAAGTATTTTTCCTCTTTCTTCCAAGCCAGACCAGTCAGTCAAGGAAGAAAGTCTCCCTCAAGATTAGCTCAGCCAATGAATTCATGTGAAGTTAATAAGCCCTTACTGTGTATAAGGCATTGTGCTGGGCTCCGAGGATGCAAAGTTAAAAGTTAAATAATCCTTATTCTCAAGGAACTTACTTTATATAAGGGGAGACAACATGTACCTCTAATCCAATTTGCCTCAGTTTCCTCATCTGTAAAATGAGCTGGAGAAGGAAATGGCAAACCACTCCAGTATCTTTGCCAGGAAAACCCCAAAGAGTTGTACATAACTGAACAACTAAGGGGAAGGGATGAACACATGAAAAATAAATACATAAGTACAAGGTAATTTGGGGGATAAGCCAGTAGCACTTCCAAGGTGGGGAGGACTAGGAAGGCCTTGTTTTTAGATGCATCACTTGAGCTGAGCTCACATAGGTGAAAGAAAGTAGATTCTTAAGAAGTCGAAGTGAAGATGGTCTTTTCCCACCATGGGGCACAGCTTGTTCGAAGGCATGGAGAGAAGAGACATCTTGTGAGAAACAGCCAGAAAGCCAGCTGGGTTAAGTCATTGAGGAAGGGGATGGGAGGTGGGAGAGTGGATAGAAAGGGCTAGCTTGAGGTCCAGTTAGGAAGGGCTTCAAATTCCAAAGAAAGGAGTTTTCATTTGATCCTAGAGGTAATAGCCGCTAACATTTACTGAGGACGAGAGTGGGATGGTCATACCTGTGCTTTAGAGAAATCCCTTTAACAGTTATATGGAGCCTGAACTAGAGAAGATGACCATTTCAAACAAGGGGGTTAATTAGGAGCCTATGTAATTGTTCAGGCCAGAGGTAACAAGACCCTCAACAAGGGGGAACCCTAGAGTTTCAGCTGTGAGATATATTGTGAAGGTGGAAACACAAGACTTGGCAAGCAACTGAATAAATGGGAAAAACAAATGACAAGTTAAGGATGGCCCCAAGGTTGGGGAACTGGTGGCATGCTCAACAAAAATGGGACATTCAGAAAATGGGTGGGCTGGGGGATGGGGGGGAAGATAATAAATCCATTGTGATTTGCCTCATAGCCTGTGATGAAATCACTAAAAGACAAAAACTCACCTATAGATTCACGCAATAGGAGGTAAGACCCTTGGAGGCAGGGGCTGTTCTATCTTTGCTTTCTCATGTCCAGTGCATATTTCAGGATATATTGTTGAGTTGTTTCAGTCATGTCCGACTCTTCATGACCCCATATAGGGTTTTCTTGGCAGAGATACTGGAGAGGTTTGCCATTTCCTTCTCCAGCTCATTTTGTAGATGAGGAAACTGAGGCCAACAGGATTAAGTGACTTGCCCAGGGTCACACAGCTAGTAAATATCTGAGGTCTAATTTGAACTCAGGTCTTCCTGATTCCACGTCTGGCACTCTATCCACTTGCACCACTTAGCTGCCAAAATCAGCTGTGTAACCTTGGCCAAAAGAGTTAACCTCTGTAGGTCTCAGTTTTCATATATGTAAAGTGAGGGACTTGGACTTGACAATCGCTAAAAACCATGAATCCATAATATCCAGCCTCATTCTACATTAGTTCTCTTTTAGAAGTCTGTGCTCTAGCCCAAGCATTCTCAGCTCTGCTCTTCACACAGAGCCTTCCATCCTGTCTTAGCCTGCCCTGGCCATCTCCCAGGCCTCAAATGCTCTCGATTCTTCCCTCTGCCTCAGAGAAGTCCTTGCTTCCTTCAAGGTGAAAGTCAAGCACAGTGACATCTTTGGTCTGCCCCAACTGCTAATGCCTTCCTTCACTCACTTCCTTGCATTTCATGCCCTTGCACACATTTTGCTTTTATTCTATGTATATGGATTTGCTGTCTGCCCTGATAGAATATAAAGTTCCCTTGGAACAGGGTTTGTTTTCCTTCTTTGTATGTCCATATTCTAGCCCGGTGCCCAGCACATAATAGGTTCTTCATAAATACTTGCTGATTGAATGATTGATGCTAAATGCAGCTTGCTTCCCACTCTACCACACCATGTTCCCAAAGACCCAGCCTCCTTCCCCAGACATTGCTCAGGACAGATTCTTGGCCCAGACACTTCAGGCTTCATTCAATGGAGACCACCAACACTAGACAGTCAGTTTAAATCCATTGCCAAATTGTCTCTCACAATTTAAACAAATGATATTCTGCCTGCAGGCACTACAGTCAGTAGGGGTACAGGCTGGGTGGAGTTTGGGGAACTCATGGGTGGTTTTAATATGCATATGTGTGTGTTTTCCCATTTCTATGTGACTGCACATATCCTGTGACGCACATAGATTCCTTTTCCTGACTAACCCCACCTGGCTCTGATTATTCATTAGTCATGAAATTGTAGAATTCTTAGAGGTCGCCTCGTCCAACCATCTTCTTTCACAAATGTGGAAACTGAGGCCCAGACGGAGGCAATTATTTGCTTGAGGTCACACAGCTAGTCAGTGACAGAACCAGACTAGCAATCAGTCAGTGATTAAGCATTTATTAAGTGCCTACTATATGCCTAGGGACTATGCTAAGCTCTGGGAATAAAAAGAAAGGCAAAAAACAGTCTCCATTCTCAAAGAGGGAAACATTCTCAAATGGGGAAACAACATGAAAATGACTATTTACAAGATACATACATATATATATATATATATATATACACACACACACATACATAAATATATACATGTAAATGCATATGTGTGTGATGATGTGTATTACAAATAATCAACAAAGAGAAGGAACTATCATTAAGGAGAATTAGGAAAGGCATTTTATAGAAGATGAAATTTTAGCTGAGACTTGTGGAAGCCAGAAGGTGGAGATGAGGAGCAGAGCATTCCAAGAATGGGGGATGGCCATTGAACATGCCAGAAGTCAGGAGATAGAGTGTCTTATGGGAAAAAGAACCACCAGATCAGTGTCAATGGATCTCACGGAACACTGGGAAAGCAAGGTATAAGAAGACTGGAGGGGCCAGGTGTGAAGGATTTTGAATGCCAAAAAGAGGATTTTCTATCTGACCCTGAAAGTGATAGGGAACCACTGAAATCTGTTGAATAGGTAATGGCATGACATGACACCCAGCAGGTCCCTTGATTTCTATTAGTCTTTCCCCCATGCATAGCACTGATGAAATAATTAGATTTCCCCAAAGCAAAGAGGCAATGAAAATTCTAAGGGAAAATGTATTTCCATTTTCAAAAAAATGAAGAGAGTGAGTAGAATGTGAAACCAATGGCCTATAATTCATGGGAAAATTCTAAATTACTTTAAAGAGATGATAAGTGAAAATCCAGAAAAGGAAGAAATGATCCCAAAGTCAACTTTATCATGAGCACATTTTCATGATGGTCTGACCTCATTTCATTTTTTGACAGAGTAATGATGCTGATAGGACAAGAGGGTGCTACTGATATTTTTTGTGCAGATTTTAGCCAAGAATTTAATAAAGTTTCTTACACTGCCCTCATTGAAGAGATAGTGAGACATGGTCTAAGAAGTGAATTTGACAATAACAGTAAGATTAATGTGGACTCAGAGCTGGCTGGATATCTAGCCTAAAGAACTTAGCATTGAATGTGAAGGGAGATTTTCCTTACTCCTGTGTGGGGTAATATTTTCACTTTTTGATCTGGATAGAGAAATAGAAAGCATGCTTATCAGATTTGCAACTAACAGAAAATGGGGAAGAATAGCTAACATTTTGAATAACAGTGTCAGAACCTAAAATTCTCTCTACAGGCCAGAAGTAGGGCCAAATCTAATGAGATAAAATTTCATATAGAGAAGTGTAGATTCTTATACTTTGACTCAAAAAACCAACTTCGGAAATAGGTATTGAGGGGGAGGCTACTTCTTCTTGAAGTCCTCTACCATAAGAACGTCTTTCCTAGGGGGTGGCTAGGTAGCCCAGTGAATAGAGCACCGGCCCTGGAGTCAGGAGAATCTGAGTTCAAATCCGGCCTCAGACACTTAACACAAAAAACTAGCCGTGTGACCTTGGACAAGTCACAACCCCAATTGCCTTACCTTTCCCCCTTCAAAAAGCAAAAGAAAAGAAAGAAACATGGAGAAATATGGTATTGAGTAGATGAAACTAAACAGTGGTTCTTCTAGAAAAGAACTATGGATTTTAATTGGAAGGAAGGGGAAAAAAGCATTTATTAAGTATGTACTATGTCTAAGCCCTTTATAAATATTACCTTATTTGATCTTTACAACCTTGGGAAGTAGGTTCATTACTATCCCCATTTTACAGTTGGAGAAACTGAGGCAAAGAGAGGTTATGTGACTTGCCCAGGGTCACACTCCTAGTAAATGTCTGATCCAAATTTGAACTCAGGTCTTCTTGACTCAAGGCCCAACACAATCCACTGAGCCACCTAGCCATCCAAGGTTTCACACTCCATTTGTCAGTAATATGATTCAGCACCCAAAATATAGAGTCCAAAACTAGAGACTGCCCTGATCAGTCCACACTGCTTGGTGGCTGCATGATATGGTGGATGGAGCAATGGGACTGGAGTCAGAAATACGTGAGTTTGAATCCTGTCTCAGATGCTTACAAGCTAGCTGTGTGACCCTAAGCAACTCATTTGGATCTGTGTCAGTTTTTTCACCTGTAGAATGGGAATAATAATAGCATCTATATCCCCATATTATTGTGATCATTAAGTGGGATAATGTATGTCAGGTGCTCTGCAAACCATACTACACTATATAAATGGCTTTATTACTATTACCTGCTACCATTAGTACCACCACTGTCACTATTGCTACTGTCTACTGTCTAGTACTACTGTGGTGCCCCTCTCGGACCCCAAATTTTATGAAATACATTCTTTTTTCCCCTTTTTTTGGAGGGGGAAGGCAGGGCAATTGGGGTTAAGTGACTTGCCCAAGGTTACATGGCTAGTTTTGTGTTGTATCTGAAGTCAGATTTGAACTCGGGTCCTCCTGACTCCAGGGCCGGTGCTCTATTCGCTGAGCCACCTAGCCACCCCCTAGGAAAGACATTCTTAAGGTAGAGGACTTCAAGAAGAAGATAGCCACAGTTGAGTGGAGCATTGAGATCATGCCATATGAAGTTCAAAGGGAGGAACCCAGCAGGTTTTAGCTGAGTAAGAGAAACTTAGTGAGGACCTGATCAGTGTCTTCAAGTATTTGGAGAGCTGACATATGGAAGAGAAATTAGGCTTGTTCTGCTTGGCCCCACAGGGATGAATGAGGAACAATGGCTGGAGCCTGCAGAGAGGCAGATTTAGGTTTGATGGTCAGGAAAGACATCCGAACCATTACACTGTCCAATTGGACTCAAGAGAGTCATTTCCTACCCTTGGAAGATCTTCCAGTACAGACTAGATGACCACTTCAGTCAGCCAATAAACATTTATTATAAACAGTCTACTGTGTGCAAGGCACCATGCCAAGTGCTAGGGATACAAAGAAAGGCAAAAGGCAGTCGCTGTTCTAAAGAAATCATAGTCTAATGGGGGAGAGGAGAACATGCAAATAATGATGTATATACCAGATAAATTGGAGATGATCAGCTGAGAGAAGGCATTAGCATTAAGGGGGATGGGCAAAGGCTTTCTATAGAAGGTGGGATTTTAGCTTGGACTTGAAAGAAGCCAAGAGGCAAAGATAAGGAGGGAGAGCATCTCAGGCATGAAGGAAAGCCAGTGACAATGTCCAAGAGTGGAGAGATGAACTGTCTTGTTCAAGGAACAGCAAGGAGGCCTGAGTTACTGAGTACAATGCAGGGACTATCCTGTGAGGAGTAAGGTTTAAGAAGACTGGAAAGGTAGAGGAAGCCAGGTTATAAAGATTTGAACTCCAAACAGGAAATATGTTAGATATAGTAGAGTGGATTTTTGTCCAGGTATATATTTCACTAGGTCCCTTTGGCCTCAAAAAATTCTGTAACTCTAATATTTCTGGTATTGACTATTACATAATGGAGAAGGTAACTTGGGAGTGGGGAGGTTTAATGATAAGGTAGAAATTACAGAGAGAAAGAGTGTCGGTGAAACATTTTAAAACTATAGAGAAGAAAGCAGAAGAAAGTTCTGAAGGGGACACAGATGGCAGAGTCCCAAGTGAAGAAATTTGCTCCACCAGTGCAAGGATACACTTTCACGGGGCACAAAGCCAGTGTGTGACCCCAGAACTCAAGTCATCCTGGAACAGATGCCAGTTCTATATTCATTAGACCATGCTGCCTTTTAAAGAATGAGTAGAAATGAACAAATCTTTGAAGAGAAGTAAGGTGAACCTAAGTATAAAGGTAACAGAATCCACTGTCTTCTCCTACCTTATATTTAGGCTGTTTGCTGGAGATTAATCATCTTTTTTTTATTAGGTTTATGTGTTTTTAATTTGCCTTTTATGTTTTTTCTTTGTTTCTGTGAGAGGCTAGGCATGATGTCCAAGAGATCCTGTCTCTCTTCTTATCGTTTCCATCTTGCACTTACTTTGTGCAAAGATATTCAGGAAGATAGGAAGGGTTGAGTGTCTTCTCCTGTAGGAGTAATATCCAGGATGCCTTTGTTGGGTTTTGCTTTCTTTTACCAAGACTTTTTTCCAGTCTCCTGTATTCCTGTGAGCATTTGTAAATGATATTGTTCAGAAAGCTTGGGAAGGTATATAAATTGCTTGGTGATTTTGTTTCCTCTTTTAAACTCAAATTGAATTTTGACAGTAACCTGAAAACAACAAAACATGCAGCTCTTTGCATAGAATATAGAATTCCCTTGCCTATACCACATTTGTCAGTTGAATAGATAACTTGGGCATGGTGAAGGGAATACCTTCAGGAGAAAACACAGCAATTGAATATTCTAAGGTAGTGGCTTTAAAGGTTCAGAGGAACCAGTGATAGTTGTACCACAGGTTATAAAGTCTTAGTAAAATAAAAATATATGTTATAATGAGAGGATGTTTAGGGCTGAGAGCAGGAAAATCTGGGTTTAAATCCTGCCTCAGTCTCTTAGGTGTGTGATCCTTGGCCAAGTCATCTGACTTCTCTCAATCTCAGTTTCCTCATTCATGCATTAGGTATATTAATAGCACCCACATGATAAAGTTATTGTAAGGATCACATAAGATTGTGTATGAAAATGGGTTTTTCTCAGTTTAAAATATAATTTCGGTTGTCATTGTACAAAAGTTTCATTATTATTAACTTTTTCACCTCAGGCAATGATGTTCGGGGATAAAAGTTACAGAGTAGGTGTACTTTTACATTGATAAAATTTCCTCATCTAGATTTCCTTAAACCATTGAAATCACAAAGTTCCTTAAACCAATAAAATCACAATCTAGTCCAAAAAGTAATTAAAATTGTTAACTCACCACCTGGAATTTATCAAGAAATCGTGGGACTTAACTATATTCCACATAAAACATAACCCATTAAATATACTACTTTCTTATAGGGGTAAAAGGTTATTATTACTTCAGGGGTGTCACTAACTACCTTTGTGACTTTGAGGCTATCATTTAATCTTTCAGTCTGCCAATTTTCACATCTTTGAAATGGGCTTAATAATACCTTTTTTCATAAAGAATAACATTGGGAGGATCAAATAAGAGAATGGCTATGAAAGTGTTTTGAAAAACCCAATGTGACAGGGCAACATTGGCCATGTCATTCACTGTCAGAATGGTTGTCTGGTAGGAAGCAGGGAAGGCTAGGAGAAGTAAGATGTTCTTCCTTCTCAGAGTAGAGGTTTGTACAATTTTGTACCTCCAAATGAAGAGATTTACCCATTCCCATATAGCTGTGCCTTTCTGTAATTGATCAGATACAACTGACTCCAATATAGAGAACCATGGGGAATGATGCATAATGGAATGATAGAGGTGGAATATGTGGTTTAGTGGATGGAATTCCATGCTTGGAGTCAGGAAAACTTGCCATTAAATCCTAGGTGTCACCATAGCGTACAGAAGGCTGGTCCTAGAGTTAGGAAGATTCATCTTACTGAGTTCATATTTGGCCTCAGATACTTACTAGCTGTGTGACCCTGGGCAAGTCACTCAACCCTGTTTGCCTCAGTTTCCTCATCTGTAAAATGAGCTAGAGAAGGAAATGGCAAACCACTCCAGTATCTTTGCCAAGAAAATCCCAAATGGGGTCATGAATAGTCGGACATAACTGAAATGACTCAACAGTGGCAACAACTAACACTACCCATGTTACCACTAGTAAATGACTTAAGCTTTCTAAGGTTCACTCTGTCTACATTGGGAATGATACTAAGGTAGTGCCCATCTCCCAGGCTGGTTATGATATTCACATGAGATCTCATCTGTAAAGCATTGTGTAAACCTAAAAGCACTATTACTTTAGTAGTTCATTTTAGAGGCAAGAAAACTGAGGTACTGAGAGAGGCATGCCCTTGCTCAGTCCTGTGTTGCAGACAGAGGGGCCTAGTCCCTGTTGCCACAAGATCACACTTCATCCAGGAGGCGAATTAAGAAAGGACTAGAACTCAGGTTTCTTGATTCTCAAGCCAGTGCTGTCTCAGGGCTACTAAAGGTTAATTGCAGTGTGAAAACATTTTGAAATAAGCTGATATTAATGCAAATGTCAGGTTACATCTGGATCAAGTTAAGCAGATTAAACAACTCCCTGTCCAAATTGGAATTAGTCCCTCAGACTTGGTAGCGAAGTTCACAAAGCTCACAAGCTTGGCTTCTGACCTTTGGCACCTAAAGCTCAGCAACAAGGAAGGTTGTTAACAGGGAAGGTGGCAAAAGTAGCATCGATGGGAAAACGTGTGTGTTTGTATATGGCAGGGGTTGGGGGGAGAATCTGTGATAAAGAGAAGCTGGACAAGCCTACTCTTCTGTGCACTAGATTTGGGGAGATGAGATTTCGAAATATTAAGAGAAAGGATAGGTTTAAAATTGAATTGAGAAAATCAAGCCAGAAGGGATAAAAAAAAAAAAAAACTCTTGAGAATGAAATCACAGACACAGACAGAAACAGTTTGGAGTAGGAGGAAAATGAAAGAGCTATCAAAAAGAGTCTGATGTAGATGCATAGGGAACTCATCAGAAGGACATATACAGAAAATGGAAGCAAAATTGGACAAGAGTGTGAGTGTAAAAGTGGTTCTATGAGAAAAGAGTCAGCTGGGGTTTGCAAGGAGCATTGATGACAGAAAGGGCCTTGTAATTGGGGGCGAGGGGGCGGGGGAGAGAAGGAGGCCAAAAGAAGGGATTGGATCATTGCTTAGGGTGAGCTGGCCTAGGTGATGAATACCAGAGAGAAAGCAGAGCCAATCAACTAATAATAATAATAATTTGCTTTTGTTGTGTTTGTTTTCGGTCACGTTTGATTCTTCATCATTCCATTTGGGGTTTTCTCAACAAAGGTACTAGAATGGTTTGCCATTTCTTTGTTCTAGCTCATTTTACAGATGAAGAAACTGAGGCAAACAGGGTTAAGTGACAGATCTATGACCAAGGCTAGGTGACCCCTTGTTGAAATTATTGTATATTCCAAATTGGTTGTTCTAAAGCACAGGTCTGACCCTGTCCCTCTCTGCTCAAGAAGCTCCCGTGACTCTCAGTTGACACCTATACAACATTTGTCCCTTATACAACATTTAATTTATTATCTCCACATCTTTGCACAGGCTGCCTCCATTCCTTCCTCAAAACTGGCTTGCTCATAGAACCCCTAGTTTCCTTCAAATCTTAGTTCAGGTGTTACCACCCACATGATGCCTATCCCAGTTCCCCTTCTACCCTACCAGATTCTAGTGTCTCCCCCACACCCCAACTAGAAATTACTTTGTTTTTAATTTGTATTTTTTTTCGTATTGATGTTTTCGTGTTGTTTCCCCCCAATAGCATACAAGTTTCTTAAGGAATGGAGCAATTTCTTTTGTTTGTGTGCATGTTTGTTTCCAAGTGCTGAGAATAGTATCTGTCACATAGTAGGTCCTTGATAAATGGGGCAATTATCTCCAACAAGTCAATAAGTATCCCAGGTTTTTTTAGAGTTATAAGTAACCTTAAAGACCATTTAATCAACTCCTTCATTTTATAGATGAGGAAATAGATGTGGTCTCATTAATGTGGGTATTCCTCACTGTAGTGCCAATAATAACCCATATAATAATAACACTCTTGCCTAGACTTCCCATAAATCCTCCCCAGGGAGTTACCCAACTTACTAGAGGTCTTCTGTATTCCTTGAAATTCTGTAGATACTAATGAAAGGCATGCTGTCCATTCATGATGTCTTAAGGTCACTGTGTAACCAGGCTATGTGCTTTTTTGGGTCTGTATCTCTCTGGGGAATAAAGTTGCTTTTGGTAAAGGTCTTTATTTCATGGTGCCATTCTTTTGGTGGTGGGCTTTCAGAAGGTGAAAAAGAAATTTTAATAATAATAATAAAAATTCTGAAACTGGATAGGAAGCAGTTCATTCACCTTATAGAAACCTTTTGCCTCCAAGGCTTTTCAGGCACCATCAGTATTCACCTTTAAGGTTTATCATCAATTTAGAGGTGAAAAACACCCTAGAGATCATTCTAGTTTAAACCTCTCATTTAACAGATGTGGTAAATGGGTCCCAATGAGATTAACTGTCTTGTCCAAAGTTACATAGGTAGGAAGTGGTAGAAAGTGGGGCAGCTAGGTGGCACAGTGGATAGAGTATAGGGCCTGGAGTCAGAATGACTTGTCTTCCTGAGCTCAAATCCAGCCTCAGAGTGTACTAGTTAGGTGACCTTGGGCAAGTCACTTAACTCTATTTGCCCCAGTTTCCTCATCTGTAAAATGAACTGGAGAAGGAAATGGCGAACCACTTGGGCGTCTTTGCCAAGAGAACGCCAAATGGGGTCACAAAGAGTTGGATGTGACTAAAAATGACTGAAAAACAAGTGGCAGGATGAGATTTGAACTTGTCATCAGACCTGGCTTGGAAATGCCTTGTTGTAGCTACTGGTTAGAGTGACACTGTGGCTTAATGATCAGAGTTGGCCTAGTAGCCAGATTCCATTGCTGTCTCTGAAATATACTGGCTGTGAAACTCTGGGTAAGTCACTTAACCTCTCAGTGCTCTGGTTGATGCTCCGAGACTGAAAGTCACAAAGAAGTTTTTGGTAGAAATTAGTGGAAGGACCCTGCTCCTCTGGGAGCCTTCTTTGCCAAAGAATCACAAGCCCCCTCAGTATCTATGTGATAGGCTTATCCACTTCTCTTGGAAAACTCAAAATAAGTTTGCACCCATCTCATCCCAAAGTTTGTCTGACTCTGGAGGAGTGTGGTGTGGCCCCTTATTTGCCCTATCTTGGTATCTCTATTTCAGCTGACTGTTATTGAATAGAGAAAGCACTTGGGTGTAAGCTATTGGTCTTCTGACTCCTGGGGAAAACAAGGCCACTTGGTCTCTGTTATCTAATTCTTGAGAAAAGAACAGCTACAATGATATATCCCATGTCTCATGAGCACCACTTTGTAACCTGCAAAAATAGAAGGGGGGAAAAAGACCCACACTATTCAATTGATTCACTAATGGGTTCTGGCAGCATTTGTATTACTCTGAAAAAGCATACAGACCACCACTGACAATGTCAAACTCATAAATTGCTCTTGTTAAAACCTGGATGTCAAAATTAAATAGGAAACACCTGGAAAGCTAGGCCCTGCCTGTCCTTGGGAAGACCATGAGTGCCACTAAGTGGTAGGAAGAAGGTTGCTGAAAATAGACCTTTCTATTACATCCTTGTTGCATACCAAATCACTCAGCTCTGTGGTGGTTAGCTGCTGCTAGCACCTCCCAAATGGACTGATGTTCCATTGTGTGGAAATCTGTCCCCATGAACTAGAACTGAGAGATTGCTGAATTCTTTGAAAGCCACCTCTCTTGCAGCCCTAAAAATCTGGTCTCTTTGTCACTCCTTTAAGGAGACATCCATCATTCTTAAACACCCTTGTGGCCATCCCAGTTCAGAAAAAGGAGAATATTTCTCCTTCTCTGTACTTGAATACCCCTGAATTTTCAGGAATCAAGGAGGAGTTGGTTTTCTCATTTCCAGAATGGTACCCATTTGTACCTAGTAGTTCTTATACATTGATAATATATGAACTTTGTAGTACTCAACTGTGAGTGTTTTAAGGGGGTGGGGGAATATGATTCTAATCTAATAAGTCTTAGTTACACAAATCTGACTGATGACTCAGACATTTTGTGATAAGAAATATCTCTTTGGTACCCAATGACATGTCATCAACAAAAACATTTTCTCAAATAAATGAAGGTTTAGATAGTAGATGCTTCTGTGTACAGGCATACCGTATTTTATGGTGCTTTGCTTTACGCTATCCCTTCCACATCTCGACTTTCCCCATTGTGGTTTAGTTGTATCACAAGTCAGCAAAGAAATTAATAGGGAATTTTGGGGGAATTTTTCAGAAGCCACAAATGACACTCGAAGGACAGCAGATGACAAAGAAAAAGTTTAGAAATTCAGAAATGCAATATATATATATATATATATATATATATATGTTATATATATACACATATATAAATATATATTATATATACACATATATAAATATATATTATATATACACACATATAAATATATATTATATATACACATATATAAATATATATTATATATACACACATATAAATATATATTATATATACACATATATAAATATATATTATATATACACACATATAAATATATATTATATATGCACATATATAAATATATATATTATGTACACACATGTATATAGTACTGTATAATATCAACATAGTTTATTTTCTAATAACATTGTGATTCAGACTTCTTTTCTGGTACAAAGGGAGGTCTAAAAAATTTTACACAGGTTTTCCAGATGGTGCCATGTCTCTAACCCCTGTGATGTGGAAAAGATAACTGTATGACATTTCACAGATAATGCACTTAAAAAAAACAACAAATTGAAGATTTGTGGCAACCCTATGTCAAGCAAGTCTATTGACACCATTTTTCCAACAGCCTAAGCTCACATTGTGTCTCTGTGTCACATTTTGGTAATTCTCACAATATTTCAAATTTTTCGTTATATATATATATATATATATATATGTATGTATATATATATGTGTATATATATGTATATATATATGTATATATATAATATGTTATGGTGATCTATGATTTTTTATGTCATTGTTGTAATTGTTTTGAGGAGCTACAAAGCACACCCATATAAGACTGCAAACTTAACTGATAAATGTGTGTGTTCTGACTGCTCCAGCTACTGACTTTTCCTCCATCTCTCTTTTCCCGGACTTCCCTATTCCGAGACACAACAATATTGAAGAATATTACATAAACTGAGTTGATAGAGTAACAGCATGGTTTGAGAGAATTGACTTCAATTGTGAAAGAAGTTCTGGTCTGGGTAAAATACCATCAAATAGGATTGCATGCTACAAAGAAACCTTTCATGAAAGGAAGAGTCAATCAATGAGGCAAACTTTATTATTGTCTTATTTTAAGAAACTGCCATAGCCGCCCCAACTTTCAGCAACCACCACCCTGATCAGTCAACAGCCACCAACATGGAGGCAAGACCCTCCACCAGCAAAACAGATTATGACTCTGGCTAGGTGGCGCAGTAAGACCGCCGGCCTTGGAGTTGGGATGACCTGGGATCAAATCCGGCCTCAGAAAATGAGCAGCACCCACACATAAATAATGACTAGCTGTGTAACCTTGAGCAAGTTACTTAACCCCAATTGCTTTAAAAAAAAAAACAAACTTAAAAAAAAAAGATTATGACTCACTGAAGGCTCAGATAATGTTTAGCATTTTTTAAGGTATTAAGGTATGCACATTGATTATTTTAGACATAATACTATTGCACACTTAGGAGACCACAGTATAATATAAACATAACTTTTATATGTGCTGGGAACCAAAAAAATTCATGTGATTTGCTTTATTGTAACCTTTGCTTTATTGCAGTGGTCAAGAACCAAGCCCACAATATTTCTGAGGTATGCCTGTTCTAAAATATTTAATCCTTACTTCTTTGAGATGGAAGAAAGTTATGGAGTGCAGGAATACAGTCTGGGAGTGTTTTTGTTTGCTTAATAAATAAGTTTAGGGAGAAATAGGGTGATTTGGGGCAAGAGGTGCTAGAAGGTGTTGGTTCAGAACTGTGATTTCATCCATGGGAAACTCCTGGAATTGAAACTTCCTTCTAAAATGCAAATCAGTAATTCCCCTATAACTTAAAAAAAAAAAAAAAAACTTAGAGCTTAGTGGTACTGAGTGGTACTGAGAAGGTGACTTGTCTGTGCTTACATAGTAAGTCTTACATGGTAAGACTTGAACTCAGGTCTTCCTGACACCAAGGCCAGCTCTTTATCAGGTAGACCACAATAGTTTTCTCCCATCCATCAGTAATTTTTAAAGCACCTACTATGTGCCAGACACAGCACTAAGTGGTAGAGGAATATGAAAAGAGGCAAAAAACAGACTAATCATGAAGTACTTAGTGTGTATACATATACATATATACAATTTTATATATACAGACATATTTTGTATCTATACATTTATTATGTCACAAAGAAATGAGATCTAGAGTATGTAATTTGCCATATCTATCAATACCTGTCCTAATCAGGTAGCAGGCACGGGGGGAGGAAAATTTTACAGGGAGGAAAAACAGGATCAAATCAGTTTACATATAGTTGAATTCCTTTTTCTTGATTAAAATAATTACGGCATCTTAATGGTTACAAATAAATTATTTTTTCTTCTTTTTCCTCTTATGTAACATTTAAAATCAAAAGTTTGGAAATTTTTAGCTTAAGGTAGCATAAAAAGCATTATTCCTGTAGTATGTAGTTCAAAAAGCTGGAGATGAATCAGGTGAGTTGAGTTCAAATCTCGTTCCACTGCTTATTACCTGTGTAGATTTTGATGAGTTGCTTAACCTCTCTGAGGCTCATTTACTTCATTTGTAAAATGAGGGTATTGAACTGGTTGACCCCTAGGGTCCCTTTCAGCTCTAGAATCTATGATTCTGTGATTGAGGAAATAGTCAGTACTCTCTTGAGTAAATGGTTGCTACCATCTGTGGCTGATTACCTCTGTTGCTTAGAGCAAGACTGCTGAGGATAAGTCATGAATTCAATCCCCATATGGACCAGTTAGCTTGTCTCTGTTCTATGGCCAAAGATTGCAACCCTAGCACCAGCAATCTTTCAAATTCATGCCCTTGGTTAAGGAGGAAAGAGAGTAAGGGAATGAAGGGGGAGGGATGATGCAGTGGGTAAAATTCTAGTGAATGTGAATAATGATATCTTCACACACAAAGGACAACAGAAAAGAAGGAATCTGATTTGGGGGTTGTCAGGCAGCAGAGGATGCCATATTTTTTGGTTAAGAGAAATGCTTCAATGTTTTGAATTCAAAGTAATGACCGAAATACATTCTGTCTGACAGCTGTGCTGATTTGTCCAAAGTAGTCATGGTGGAGAAACTATCCTTTAGTTCAGAGATGGACAACTGGGATGGTGAAAAGCCTTAAGTCCAGGATCAGTTGGAGGGTTTGAGCATGTTTAGCCCAGAGAAGAGAAGATCCCCAGGGAAACATGAAATCTGTCTTCAAGTATTTGAAGGGCTGTCATGTGAAAGAGGGCTTTGATTCATAAGGGGAAAGAAAAGAACAAGGCTTGGGAGCTACAAAGGGGCCAATTTTGCCTTGATCTGAGGAAAACCTTCCTAACAATCATAGCTCTCTGAAAGTGGGATGAGCTGTCTGCCTCAAGAGGTGGTGGATTTCTACTCACTTTAAGTCGAGCCTGTGTAATTCTGTGCCAGATAAGGCATGGTGGGAATTCCTTTGTGGTTATGAGTTGGACAAGATGGCCATTTTGATTCTTTTCCATTCTCAAGGTGTGTGATTCTGTGACTCTTGACTGAGACTCTGTTAGAGTTGGGTCCATAATGAGAAAAATATTCTCTGCCTTTGACTTGGACTTAATGGCATAAGGGGCCTCATTCTGTTTCTTTTTTGGGGGCCTCATCTTTCCTTCCTCCACCTTTCATACCACTCTCTCCCCACCCTTTCCTGTCTCCTCCTCATCTCATCTCTCTTGTGCCCTTTCCTTTCCCCTTCCCTTCCACTCCTTCAGACTTATCCATCTGACTTTTCCTCCTCCCCCTTTCCTCACCTCTGGTTTTCCTCCTTGTCTTTTCTCCAGACCGAAGCCTTTGACTTGAGGTAGATGTGAAGGGAAGTGAAGAACTTTCCCTGGAGCAACTAACTCAGAAGAGGAGTAGGGGAGGAATGTATCAGGTTGGGAGAAGTGATACCAGATGTGACTTTGGTGCCAACAATCAGCTTGAAATGTAAACGTGCACAGCACTCCAGTAATAAAGCTGTTACAGCTGGAGAGCTTGAGACTGGAAAGAGAAAGGGGGGAGAAATGGAGCTAGGGGCAGTAGTGAGAAAAAGGGGCTACAGAATGAGACTTGCTTCCTAACCAAAGATGGATCAGAATCTGGTCTTTGCATATATTTATGCCTTCAGCATCTTTTTATGTTCTTCAGAAAGGTGATCCATCTTCTCCCAAGTTTATTAGAGGTAATTTTCCAACATTGCTATAAAATATTATGGGCAGCCTCTGTGATTCATAGCTTCATTTATAACCTTAGTCCACTTGGGGATTTTGGGAAACATTTCTCATTAAATAAATTTCCCAATATATTGGGGCTACTTCCTACTCCCAGCCCTCCTCCCAAATCCACCAATAAAAACTATATATGAACAATGGAGAGAGATAATTCCCATTCACCAACAGGTGAGTTTGGAAAGGATGATAAGAACCAAGAGAGATAATGCTGTTGGGGGTGGTGGAGGAGTTTGTTTTTTCAGCTGCAAGAATATCAAGTAGATTTTTCAAATGACATTTCCCTAAGGTTGGCTTTTCTGCCCCTCAAATGGCCTATTACTTCAGAGCACATGGGTTGAGCTTTTTTCCTCTTTTTGTACTGCTCACATTGTCTTTCTTTGAAGAGAAAAGTGCCTCATTTCAGGATCCCTTGGGGATGTAGGGATACTAAGTAGATCAAAGTTGTGAGTCCTGCCTCTCGATAAATATGATCCCCCTTAGTGAAGAGACCCACTTACTCTGGAAAACCCATGAATACGGGGCATCGGTTCTTCCAGAGAGCTCAGACCTCCCCTCTTTGTTGAGGAGGTTTAAGTTGGTAAGTTTAACCAAGGGTGGGTTTAGTTTTCTATCTCTCCATACAGCTCATTTTGCTTAGAATCTGAGGAGTTTTCATGTGAATTTTCCTAAATCTCTATTGCAGCATAGTGTATTAGAAAGAAGACTTGATTTGGAGTCAGAAAACCCAGTTGTAATCCCAGCTCTTACTATCTGTCAAGTCATTTTGGGGCTCAGTTCTCTCATCTCTAGAATGAAGAGGTGGACTGGGTATCCTCTAAAGAAGTTCTTAATCTTTTTGAGTTCCTTTGAGTGAATTCCTTTGACAGTCTGGTGAAGCCTGTAGACCCCTTCTCAGAATGTTTTTAAGTAATAGAAATACTAAATTTCAGTTAGAGATTAGTGAAAATAAAGATCTATTTTTTCCATTCAAGTTGGTGGACCCCCTGAAATCCAGGAACCCCGGCATGTCTGTAGACTTCAGGTTAAGAATTCTCACTTTAAGGCCTCTTCCAACACTCAGTTATCTGATCCTAATGTTCCTATTGCCATACAAGCCCAGTGGGAGCACTAGAAACCGGGGGGGGGGGGGGTGGGAAAATGGCAGATAGAAAGGTTGTACGTATGATATAGCATTTTTGGTGAGTTTCGGGGGAACTGAGGGATTTTAAGTGCAGAGGAAGTATATTCCAGACTGTGCAAAGATACAGAAATGAAGGAAGATGAAATGTCATTTAGGAGAAATAGCAATGAATAATTAATATTATTAATGTGCCATACTAATACGCTTTGTAATTAGAACATTCTAGAGACAATCCCCTGGTTGGAGATTATTGAGGTAGTATTGCTACATCTAAATTATTCCAATTTTTTTTTCTTTTTTAGAGAAATTGGGGTTGTGACTTGCCCAAGGTCAAACGGCTAGTTTTTGTGTTAAGTGTCTGAGGCCAGATTTGAACTCAGGCCCTCCTGACTCCAGAGCTGGTGCTCTATTCACTGTGCCAACTAACCGCCCCAGAGTTATTACAATTTCTTACCAAATGTTTTTTTAAAAATCTCTTATTGAGAGTTTACAACCCAATACCTCCACTGAAAATATGTTCCTCATGTTTCACAGCCTTTCATCCCAGGTAGTATTCTTTCCTGGTTAACCTTTGGTGATCTGCTGCAATTAAAATCCATTTCCTACCCTGACCTGTCCTTAGGAGACATTGAATATTAGGTTTACTATCTTTTATTTCAGAGACACTCAAGAAGCCACCATAGCAAGTAGCTAGAGGGAAGGAGAGGAAAAACAAACAAACAAAAACCAAAAAAACCTTCCCTTTTCTGTAATCATAAAATCAGGCCTAATATTGAAGGGTTTGCATATTCAAGTTAAGTACCAACACTGATTCTGATTGAAAGATACTGGTTGTGGGGCAGCTAGGTACATAGAGCACTGGTGCTGGAGTCAAAAGGACCTGAGTTCAAATCCAGTCTCAGACATTCACTGGCTGTGTAACCCTGGGCAAGCCACTTGACCCTTTTGCCTCAGTTTCCTTATCTGTAAAATGAGTTCGAGAAGGAAATGGCAAACCACTCCAGTATCTTTGTCAAAAAAAAAACCCAAATAGGATCCTACAGAGTCAGACAGGAACAACAACAACAAACCAGCACTTAGAATTTGCTTGTTTGAAGGGATTTTGCCGATCATCAGTTTAGAGAATTTCTAAAGAAAGAAAGGAAGCCTCCTCATCCTGGAAGTTCACTAAACCCCTGGACTTCTCACACTCCAAGTACATCATTCTATTCTCATGGCCCCTTCCTCTGACTGTCCTCCCAGAAGCTCTATTTTAAGGCAAGCACCCAGGCTAGCCATGTCTTGATTCCTTTCCAGGCCCCACTCTTGTCTGTCAAAATTTTCCCTGTCATGTCCCATTGCCCCATCCCCCCCAAGTACCGTCTCTCCCCACCTCCTCATTTCTGGTTTCCTTTAATGTGTTGTCTTCTTCCACTAGAATGTAAGCTCCCCAAAGGCAGGGGATGTCTTTCTTTCTGCTTATATCTGTATTCCCAGTACTTTGCACAGTGCCTTGAACATAGTAAGTACTTAATAAATTCTTATTAACTTGTCTAGACTGGACAACTAGAAAGAGAAGTAGAGATCATCTAGACCAACTTTCTCATTTTGAAGGTGAGATGAGTGAGATCCCAGAGAAGCAAAATGCTAGTTTTTCACAGAGGTCAGACTTGAACCCAAGCCTTCTAATTTCCATCCGGAATAGGTTCTTGTGTAGCATATGTAACTACTTTAAGAACTAACGCCTTTTAGATTGGCCCATACTGTGATCCCTTTTCTCTTTGGCCATGCCTTTGGATGTTCACATGACCCCATCTCCAGATGTAGTGAGCAAGGAAGGATTCAACCACATTGGCCTAGGAAAAGCCAGGTACCTGTTGTTTGAGTTTGATATCACAAAGGACTAATAAGCTAGCCTTCAGAGAAAAAACCCAGCTGTCTAGTAGGCAACAGTCTGGGAATATAATTACCCACCCCTAGCATAACCCCTCTTTGGATTTTCCTCTGTTCCTAAATACTGAACACTTGGACAACTGGCCAAGGAGTGCACTGGCCAATTCCCTACCACCTCCTGGTCAAAGAATGTAGTACAGGCCAAAGGAAAGAAGCCTAGACATGGGCAGAGAGATCTGCAAGGATCCATATACTCCCCAGAGGAGCTTCTACAAGAGATAGACTCTCACAAGAGAGAAATTTAGCAGCTAAAATTCCTGGATTCTACCCTAAGATTTTACCAGACTTGGCCTTGGCCTTTTAGTGATGTAAAAAAAGTTCAGAGCCATTAAACTTCTTGTTTAGAAATTGTGGGTGATCAGCAACACAACTTCCAGAGCTGTATCCCAAAGAGATCATAAAAATGAGAAAAGGATCCACATGTACAAAAATATTTAAAGCAGCTCTTTTTGTGGTGGCCAAGAACTGAAAAACAAGGGGATGCCCATCAATTGGGGAATGGCTGAACAAGTTGTGGTATATGAATGTAATAGAATACTATTATGCTATAAGAAATGATGAACAGGAAAACTTCAGAAAAACCTAGAAAGACTTATATGAACTGATGCTGAGTGAAGTGAGCAGAACCAGAAGAATATCATACACAGTAACTGCCACAGTGTGTGAGGACCGATTTTGATAGACTTATCTCTCAGCAATGCAAGGACCTAAAATATTTCCAAAGGATTAATGATGGAAAATGTCATCCACATCCAGGGAAAGAATTATGGCATTGGAATGCAGAATGAAGCAGACTATTTTCTCTTTTATTTTGTTATCTTTCCCATGGTTTCTCCCATTCACTACAATTCTTCTAGGCAACATGACTAATGTGAAAATGTGTTTAATAGGAATGTATGTGTGGAGCCCATGTCAGACTGCATGCCACCTTGGGGAGGGAGAGGAAAGGGAAAGGGAGAAGGAGAAAATTTAAAACTTATGGATGTAACTGTTGAAAACTGAAAATAAATAAATTAAAATATTAAAAAAGGAAAAAAAGAAATTGTGGGCAACGAAGCAAGAGTTCACCATCAAGGACCCTCTAGAATATGGTCCTGGCCAACAGAGAAATCCTATTTCACTTGTTGGACCATTTGTATCAACTGCTGTAGAAGTGTGTATGTGGAAATGTTATACTTCTGCTGTGCCTAAATGAGTTCTTTACTTTCTTGTGTGTGTCACGGAACCCTTTGACCTTTGGTGAAGCCTATAGAACCCTTCTTGGAATATTTCTAACTGTATAAAATGCATAGGAGTACAGTTATCAGCAGTTTTTGTTGTTGTTGCTTTTAAGTTCACACATTCCAGGTTAAGAGCCTTTGTTCTAGAGGGGACTAGACTAGCCCAAGGATTCCTAAGTGTTTTTGTTTATTGGATTTCCTTGGGAAAGACTTTGGGCCCCTTCTCAGAATAATATTTTTAAATAATTAAAGGAAATGCTAAATTTCAACAAGAGCTTAGTGAAAACTATGATGTCATTTTTGTCCCATCCAAGTTCATGAATCCCCTGAGATCCCAGGTTGAGAACTCTTGGTATAGATGCTGAAGTGTGTGTGTGTGTGTGTGTGTGTGTGTGTGTGTGTGTGTGTGTGTGTGTGTCCTCTGCCTGTGCATGTCTCTCATTGGATATTATACAGATCAAACAAAAGGAAAGATCACAGAGTAGAGAGCAAGCAGTTTCCTAAGCAACTTGATCCTTTAACTATTTACCTTGAAAACTCACCCACAAACCAGGGGAGCCTATCTTGTAGGTCAGGCATGGGCTATTTCTTATTTTCTTTCAATGTTGAGATCATGAGGACCAGGAATATGAACAGGAGAGACTATTTGCCATAAGGGTGGGACTTAGCAGCATCAGTTACCCTGCACGTTCATTCCATGATGGATTTGCTAGGTCACAATTTTGCTAGTCCTTTAAACCTGTGGCCCAACCTGAGGAGTGTCTGTATTTGAGCATGGTCAATATAGCTGGAAGATCTGGCAGGATTCTGTCCCCACATCAGCTGAATAGTAAAGACAGTTCTGAGGTCGCAGGGATGGCCAGAGAGCCCCAAGGTTAATCTGGTGTAAAGCTCTTCAGTGTCCTCAGCTCTGGCATGGCCAGAAAGCACCCCCAACACCATGGGAGAAGGAGAAATCCAAAATAAAAAAGCACCTGTGATCACCCAGCCTTTCCCCTGGATGTCACTGTTGTACCACATGAACCAACCTGAGTTAGCACTTATTTGGCTATTAAAAACCCCTCCCCAGAATCTGTCCCATGGGGCTGGTGCATCTTGTTTGACTGCTCAGTTGGGGGACATCAGGCTAAATTTCACACAGCCCAACAACACTCACTTACACTAGGGCTTTCAACAACTGAGCAACTGAACGATTCAGTCCCCATGAGATCCCTCGGTTCCGAGGCAGGGATTGATTCCCGGGCTCAAAGAACCAGAATGTTGGGAGAACTGAAGCCAGAACAGCAGTCAGGCATCAATCTCTCTCTTCTATGAGGCTACAGGTGCAGTGCCAGGGGAATGTGAGTTGGGGGCAGGGGTTGAAGGGCATTACAAGGATTTGGGGGGGTGCCCACAAAAGCTAGAAAGGATTATAAGATTAAGAGTTGGAAGGGACCTTAGAAATCATCTAGCTTGATATTCCTTTTTACACCTGAAGTCTCAGAGGCGAAGAAACTTGCCCATGGTCACAAAAGGTGTTAAGCATTAGAGTTGAGATTCGGTAAGAGATCCTAGGACTCCAGAGATGTACTGGTCCTTCCATCACACCATCCTGACAGTCTAAGATACCAAGGCATCTTTAATAGTAAAATCTAGCCATTTTCGAAAAAGGCTATATTTAATAAGGGTGGGGGAGTGGCTTTTTTTATGCTTAGACTGTGGCCACATGTGACCTTCTAGGTCATTGGATGCGACCTTTTGATCGAGTCCAGGTTTTATAGGACAAATCCTTTTATTAAGGGAATTTGTTTTGTGAAGTTTGGATTCAGTCAAAGAGCCACAGTTGAGGCCCTAGAGGGCCACGAGCCTCAGGGCTGCAGGTTTCCTACCCCTGCCCTAGACCTAAAAGAAATCAAAAGGAATCCATGGGGAAGTCAAGTCAGGTAGCTGGCCTAGGGAGCATAAAAGAAACAAAACCTCTTCCCCATAGAATTCTGCCTATGTCTACATAGAGCTACTGTCTCAGATCAGAAGTAAAGGTGCTGTCTTCAAAACTGGAGACAATCATGTCTTTAATATCTTTAAAGAGATAGCATCCCTGAAATCCGTAGGGACTTTTTGATGTAAATGTTCATCAAATCAAAATGACTGAAAGAAGACTTTTAGATTAAAAAGAGAAGTGAGAGATGAGAAGCAATGTGTCTCCATAATGGTCTTGGAGGGAAAGGGGATGCAGAACAGGGGCATTCGGCATCATGGGTGGGCCAATCCCTAAAGGTAGCTTGCTTGTCCCGATTCCATATGTCAACACCCATCAGAAAGATTTCTCAGCTTAACTTTATTTCTTGAATGGGCTTCCCTACCAGAAAGAGAGCTTTTTAACTGCACAGTTGTCGTTGTTGTTGTTGTTTTAAGTGGGTTTTCTTATACAAATTCATCCTGTGTGAGTGTGAGCAGGTAATGCGAGCCAGGTTTTGCCATAGCTTGACCAACTCCATGGTCAGCCCCAGAGAGAGTGAATATCAGTGTTCCAGATTTAAAGCCTGGACCCCAAATCCTAACAGAGAAGGCTAGCAGCAATGGAGATCTGCCATGTTGCCAAGGGCACTGGATTTGGAGTTAAAGAACTTGCTTGGAAATCCCGCTTCTTCCCTTTACTACCAATATAGACTTTGGCAAGCCATTCAACCCTCGGGGTTTTGGTTTCCAAATTGATATTCCTAAAATATGGCTGTAACTCTGCCATGACCTTACCCTTCAATAGCTCCCCATTCATTGTGTTTCAGATAAAATACAAACTTCTGCTAGCATTTAAAGCTGGTCTGACTCCAGTCCACCTTTCCAGGTTGATTATGTTATTTCCAATCACATTGGTATCTTGCTGATGCCTATATACATCACTCAATCTCCTGCCCTTATACGTTTGCCTAGACCATTCCCGTGTCTGGAATGCCTTCCCTTCTCATTTCTGGCTCCCTGTATAGTTTAGCTCAAACTTTGCCTCCAAATCACTATGCATTTACTCTCCATATGTATGTGTATGATGTTTTCTTATCTGAAAACCTATTATATTTGTTCAGTAAAATACAAGTTCCTTAAATGAAGGGACCCTCACTATTGCATTTGAAATTCCAGGACCAAATAGGTATAGAGGATATAGTAGGTGTTTTTGTGTACACTGGAATGTTATATTCCCTATGTATTTTTTTCAAGGTTAGAAACCTTTTTTCATTTTAAATATTACCCCAAAAGTAATTTAAAATAAAAAGTTCCTAAAAAAAGATCTCTAAAGCCTCTTTAAGTTGTAAATTTTCTGATCCTAAGCAAAGTTTTCCTGACCAGAAACCCTTATCTTTCCCATTCATACTCACTTATACTTTTAAGAATTAAAAATTTATTTCTGACATCTATCTACAAATATTTTTCCAGAACAAATGAGCACTTTTATGGATGGCCATGTCGAGTTGTTTTCAATGTTTAATTCAGTAATCCCAAATATCTGGGTTCTAAGAAAGCTATAAAGCTATCACGTACTCCCAAGTCATAAATCTAGCAAATCATAGAATTTCTAAGTTAGCAAGAGCTGCAAAACTCATCTAGTCCAATATCCTCCTGAACGAGAGTCCCCTCTATGATATCCCTGACAAGTAGACATCTAAATTCTATTTGACACCTCTAGTGATGGGGAGCTCACTACCTAACAAAGAAGTCTATTCAATTTTTGTGTGGTACCATCTCTTAGGAAGTTTTTCCTTATATCCAACCAAAATCTGCCCCTCTCTACAACTGCCAACTATTATTGCTACTACCCCTAGTTCTACATTCTGGGGGATGAGCAAAACAAGTCTGATCTTCTTACATGTGACAGCCCTTCAGTACTAGAATATAGTAGTAATTACCAGTAATTATGAAATGCCTCTTATGTGCAAGGAACTGTGTTAGACACAATAGATACAGAAACAAAGTATTCTAATAAGGGGATTCAACATGAACCCAGATATATAATAGGAGAGGGAGTGTCCCCCCATCCTGACCCCCCCCACAAAAAAAAGAAAGTTAAGACAAAGAGGACTAGAAATATTTAAAGAGGGATTAAACATAATGTCAGGGAAGGTTTTGTGGAGGAAATAATACCTGAGTTGAGCCTTGAAGGAAACTAAAGATAATGAAAGCTGGAGGTGAGGAAGTTATGCATTCCAGACATGGAAACAGATTGTGTATAGAGGTGGGAGAACACATGTTAAGTTCAAAGAATAGTAAGTAGTCTAATCCCACTGGGTATGTGAAGGAGAGTAATGTAGAAGGCTCGGCTGCAGTTAGACTATGTGGAGCCTTAAATATCAGGATAAGGAATTTTTATTTTATCCCAGGTCTTCCTGACAACAGACTCTATTCACAGTACCATCAAGCAGCCAAATGACCTATATGAGTCAGGTGTTGAAAGATTAACACTTGGGGGTGGGGGTGGGGTAAGGTTCGAGGGATGATGAATACGGCCAGTGACTTGTAAGGGATAGAGAAGCCCTCAAATCCAAGTCACAACTGGTCACTGAGCCATTGTTCCGAGGCCTCTAGTGAAGGGAAAACCATCTCCTCCCAGGGCAGCTCATTCTACTTCAGAATAGCTCTAAATATTAAGAAGTTTTTCCTTACACTAAACCTCATCAGTTCCTCTGTAACTTCTACCCTCCGGATATACAAAAGAGAAAACCAGTTCCAATCCCTCTTCCATATAAAAGCCCTTCCATATAAAAGCCCTTCATGAAGACAACTATCATGTACTTATTTTTTGATTCTCTCATCTTTTATCCTTTAACAGGCAGATGGGTGGCATAGTGAGTAGAGCCCTCAGGGAAAGTGGAATTCCAATGCCACTCCAGACACTTACTAACTCTATAACCCTGGGCAAGTCACTTAGCCCACTGCTTACCTCAGTTTCCTCACCTGTGAAATAGGAATAATTCCAGCACACCTACCTCCCAGGGATATTGGGAAGATGGAATGAGATGTTTGCAAAATGCTTTGCAAACCTTAAACACTATAGCTATCATCATCGTTTTTTCCCCCCAAGGTACACATCCTGAGTTCCTTCAGGAAATCCTCCTGTATCATAATCTTGAGATCCATCACTGTCTACCATTTTAATTGCCCTCATGTATGTTTCCCAGCTCATCAATATCTTTCCTAAACCATGGTACCCAGAAAGGACAGCAGTAAACCAGATGTGGTTTGATATTTCCCTAGGCCTGGACACTAGGCCTCTGAATTACATTTCAGATCTCATTGGCCTTTTTGGCTACCATATCACCCTGTGGACTCACATTAAGCTTTCATTCCATTAGAACTCCAAAGATCTTTCTTAGATGAGTTGTTGCTAGCTACACCACTTCTATTTATTTACTTGTACCATTGATTTAAAAAAAGAACTCAAATGTAAAATTTTGCATTTATTTCCTTCCAATTTCATCTTATTATATATAAAAAAAAATCACATTAGCATTTTGGTAGCCACTTTCCTAACACATCAAAATCTCTGGATACTGACTTTGTCACCTATTATGTTATCTAGCCCTCCTAGCTTGGTGTTGTCTTTAAGTTCAATGAGCCTCCCTTATTAAAAAAAATGTTGAACAAAATTGGGCTAAGGTGAGGTCTCTGGTACACTCCACTGGAAACTTCCTTTTACCTTGACATTGAAACAGTAATTAACCACTGACCACTGCTCTTTGGGTCCAACCATTCAACCAATTCTGAATACAGCTAACTAGGCTATTATCTTTCCCACCATTTCATCCCAAGAACAGAATGGCTTTGTCAAGTAATTTGCGAAAATATAAGTAAACTATTTCTATAGCATTCCTCTGACCTACCAGTCTAGTAACTGTCAAAAAAGGAAAGGAAATGACTCCAGCCTGATCTGTACTTGTTGAAGCCAATTGACTTGATGATCATGCCTTCCTTTCTAGCTATTCACTAACCATCCTGTTACTAATGTGTTGTAGAATGCTGCCTGAAATAGAAAGAAGTCAATAGTTTGTTAGAGTCTACTCTCACTCTTTTTATGAAAATCAGGATGTTTTCCTTTCTCCAGTGTTGTTGTGCCTATCTTATTCTCCATGATATTTCAAAGATCATTGAGGTGGCAAAGTAGATAAAATACTACACCTGGAGTCAGGAAAAACTTGAGTTTGAATCTGGCCTCAGACACTAGCTCTGTGACCCTGGGCAAGTCACTTAACTACTATCTGCCACAGTATCCTCATCTGTAAGATGGAGACAATAATGATGGCATCTCTCTCCCAGAAATATTGTGAGGATAAAATGAGATAATATTTTTAACCAGCTTTGTAAACTTTAAAATCTATTATTATTATCATTGTTATTATCGATCAGTTCATGCAATACCCCAGAATATAGCTCAACTAGGCTTAGCGACTCGAACTCAGTATATTAGAGTGAGCTAAGACATGGGCAAAAATAATTATAATATAATGAAAATGCAACAAGAAATGCTCTGTTAATTCAGAAAAGGGAATGATGATTTCCAGCTGGGTGGGGGAGAGAGCGCAGAGGACTTTATGGAGGAAATATCATTTAAACGAAGCCTGGAAGTTATCCTAAACCTGATAACCAGTTCCAGTAAATCCAACAATAAGCATGGGAACCTAAAATGAGAGAGAATGGGGGCAAAGAGAAGAGAGAGGCAGAGGGGGAGAGAGTGCTGAGTTTGCAGTCAGAGACACCCACTGAGCTAGGCTGACATCTCAGACTTTTGACCTTGGACAAATGAGTTTGCCTTTCTAGACCTTTGTTTTTCCCATCTGTAAAATGAATGGTTTGTAGTCGACAATCTCCAGAGTCACTAGATTTTATGAAAAATGTTTGAAATTGGCTTGTTTCTTTAATTATAGAGATCTTTTGTTTCCACACCACCTCACTGACTCCAGTTTTCCCTCTCATATATGCCCGTAGACAGAGGCTTTGTGTTTAGGTTAAGGAACCTGAATGTGTTTGTTTTCTGAGTCTATAACAGGAAAAGTTGAGGAGGAGGGTGTGAATTTTTAGGAGGGAGAGTAGGAACTAAAAAATGAGAGGGGAACCAGAGCACACTTTGAATGCCAAATTATTGCAGCTGAATGACTTTTTAAAACAATTTTCTCAACTTGGTTAATTATTCTTCCTGGCAGTGTGGACTCCCTTAGAAGCCTGGTTTTCTTTACTCAGAGTGACCCATTGGAAGAGACATATCTCCCACTGGGAGGGAGCTCAAGAGAAGCCTGGGGATTTGAGGTCCTGCTCCGTCACCCTACTCTTTGAAGGTCAAACTCACCTGCATCTGTCCCCTTCTGTGGCAGCCTCCTCATCTTAGAAGTTGTTGGGGAGTGTATGACTCAAAGCAGGACTGTGTTGAATAGTGAAATAATTACAAAATCTCAGGCTGTTATCCAATTACTTTGACATGTGGCCATTCTAGGGAGCTAACTGGATTAAGTTCATTATAAAAAGATTAGTTCTAGGATGGGGACTGTACATAACAAAGTGAGCCTTCAGTGAGAGTGTGCTGGCCACAGAGGACATTGGGCTAAAACTGTGAGTAAATGGCTTTGTTTATTGAATTACTTACTGTGGAGGGACTCACCAAGGAGTTTAGTTAGAACAGAGTTTATGGCACTAAAGAAATCGTCAGCAGTTTTCTTGTTTGTTGTCTATTTTGAGCTCTGCCCTCCAGCACCCATTCTTTGTTCCGGTTGAAACACTAAAACAAGGTGTTTGTCTGCAGTGGTCAGGAGGAGATTTGAAGCAAAGATATTGATGAAAATGCATTCATAGCCTCGCAGGCCTCATTGAATCCTATATTAGGAATAGAGAGTATATATGCATTTCTATAATACATTGCATTTATATGGTGCTAGGAGAGAGAATACAGGAAGACCTGTATTCCAGTCTCCCCTTCCGAAATACTGGCTGTGACCCTCCCTGGGCAAGTTATTCTTACTGCTCTAGGCCTTTCTCTTAGATTATATGTTGCAGATAAGGTGGAGACTTCCATTGGTAAGGGGATTTTCTTTAGATTTGGAATTCCCTTTATCAATGAAATCTGATCCCAATCCCACATAAGGTACTTATGATAATTATAATAATATGAGGTACCATTTACTTAAGTTTTCAAAGCATTTTTACTTATAAGTAGAGGGAGTAGGTACTGAGTCAGACAAGTGACAGACAAGTTAAGTGACTTTCCCAGGGTCATGAAGCTAGTAAATGTCTGAGGCCAAATTTGAGCTCAGTAATAGGTAAACATTTATGTAGCCCTTACTACATGCCAGGCATCGTTCTATTTATGATCTCATTTGATCCTCACAACAATCCCAGGAGGTAGGTACCATTATGATCCCCATTATACAAATGAGGTAGCTGAGAAAAACAGGGGTTAAGTGACTTGCTCAAGGTGACACAGTTAGTGTCTGAGGTCAGATCTGAGTTCTAGTTCTTTGTCTATTGCTCCATCCAGCTTCCCTTACGATGTACTCCTGCATTGTCCCATGGAAATTTTAGATGTAAGTTTAGATGAAGCATTGAAGGCTCCTCTGTAATGTTCTTCTCCAGTTTCTATATCCTTTGAGAAATGGACCTGCACTCTAGGATTTCCAAATAAGCCCCGCACTCTCTTTGGGGACCTCGGTGGCTGAATACATCTTTTCCCTTCGCTCCCTAGACCCTTCTCCTGCCTCTCTGTTTCCCTGGCCCCCCACTTTGATCTTTTAAGTGTCTTCACCACTTACAGAATGTGTCTTTAGGACTTGCTAGCTGTATGAATAATGTGGGTTTTAATGGAAGACCTCAGCATGGGTTAGAATTTAATATAAAATTTAGATGCTCCTATCATAAGTGAGAGTGGCACATCAGAGTTAAACATCAGATTTATCCGCTTAGGAGCCAGCATGGGCCCCCTGAATTGATAACATTCACTATATACTTCATACAATATTAATTGCAGCAGAGTCTTGGCATGCAATGTTGATGAAGGGGCTTCAGTAATTCTTGGATCATTCAAGTGCCCACATGGGTCTTAGAGCCAGAAGCTACCCCCTCCCTGCTGGAATACACACATAAAAAGTCACCTAGTCCAGTCCCAAATTTAATAGAGGTCATCCTAGAAAAATGAATGCCTGGAAAAGGAGAAATGAGGTGATTCCAAACTTAATAGCATACAGGAAAAGCAGAAGGAAATCAGATTTTAGACAAAGTCCTAGTGATTCAGAAAGTATCCAAACAGCACTAATGAGAAACAAACAAGCAAAAAAATAAAGCAAAGCCTAAAATGGCTTTTCACCTATTTCCAGAAATTCAGGTGAACCAAACAAGTTTGATTGGGTGCCGGCAGGGTATCATGAAGAAAATGCTAGATTTTGAGTCAGAGGACATGAGCTTGAATCCTAGCCCTGCAACTGACTACTTGTGTGACCTTTGTCAAATTGTTTAACCTCTTTAGAATGCAAGTGTTCTCATCTATAAAATGAAGGACTTGGAACAGATGACCTCTAGAGCTGTGATCCTATGATGCTATCCCCCTATAATTACCCTATCTCCTGTGGGTTGGTTTACTCTTATATGAGGCTATTATATTTCACTTGCTCCAGGAACACTCTCATGGTTTAGAGTCCCATCATGCATTGTGAGTGGTACCATGTGGATTGCAGAATAGTCCTCTCCAGAATCGAATCCTCCTTCCTTTGAATTCTTCTTTTAACTGTCCATTTTTTTTACATCATTTATATATTTCAGATATTATATATATATTCTATATTTACAGATCTCATCATAATGTAAGCAAATCTTCAATTTATTGGCCTTAGTAACAATAAAACAGCCTGCCTGAAGGTCAAGAGTTGATATCCCATAGATTTATTTGGAGAATAGTTTGATGTGACCCATCTAGTATATGTTTTACATCTCTGTATCCAGGATGTTATAGCCATCTTCTTTTTCTAGTACTTAATAATATGTTTGATGGCTGCACAAAAGGACAGATACTAAAGAAGTATGAAAACTTTATTTGGTTCTTTAAAAAATGAAAAAAAAAACAGATTGGATAAAAATTCCTTATAATCATTTGTACCCAGAGGACTGTATTTTTCTTTTTTGGCTATTAGTATTGTCACTCTGGTATAAATAATGCTAAGTGTATTCAAAGATATGGCCCTTCTAATTGTTGATTCAGGGCAGCTGGAAATCCCATCAAGCTCTGTCTTTCTGGGAAGTCACCACATTCTTTAAGGGACTGTAGTCATTTGGCCTTCAAGATGATAAGAGTGTATAGACACCATCCAAAAATGTACCACCATTGAATTTGTCTTACCCTGTGTGGCATTTAAACTTTTTTAAGATGAAGGAGAAAAGTAGAAAAGAGCCTGGTAGAAACATTTAATTACATAGCCCATTACTGTAGGCTTATACCACTTAGTGTCTCTGTCATTCATTTGACACTTGTTTTGTGGTGGTCTTTCCATGGATAGGTGTATCTCATCTTCCCTGATAGACTAAAGGTCCCCATATGAAGAGAAGAGAAGCAGGGAGAAGTAAAAACTCAGAGAGAATCTGATCATTCTCTTCAAATATTTGAAATTCTATCAGATGGAAGAGGCAATTTTCTTGTTCCTCTAGGGCCAAACTAACAGTTAGACAGGGGAGTTACAAAGAGGCCCATGTTTCGATTGGAAATAAGGGAAAATATCATAACATCAGAGCTTTCCAAAAAAGGATTGAGCTGTAGCAATAAGTGATAAATTCCCCATTGTTGTAGTTCTTCAAGAGAAGATTTGGGTTTGGTTTTGTTTTTGTAGAGAAAATTCTTGTTAGGGTATGAGTTAAGTGATAAGTCTTCTGAGGAACCATGCAACTCTTCTTTCTTTTTTTAAAAATAGATGTTTATTGATATATTTTGTTTTTACATAACCCAAATGTTGCCTTCCTTCTATTTCTTATTGGCATTTGATTTTTCAAAAGAAAAAAAGGAAGAGGGGGAAAAAATCAGCAAAATTTATCACTATGTTGAAATAATCTGACATTATATGCAAGATTCCACACTGGACCCAGCTCCATACACCTCGTCCCCTCCCTCCTCCCCCCCCACCCCCGTCAATCCCTGCAAAGGAGTAGGGACTGAGGGTGTCTTCTCAAGTTTTTTATTTAGGGCCAATCATTTTCATTGTAATTTTGAAACACTTGTTTTTGATTATCTTGTGATAGGTGTTCTTTCCACTTACCTTGTTGTAGTCATTGTTATGTATGTTGTTTTCATAGTTCTGCTTACTCCACTTTGCATCTGTTCATGTGACTCTTTCCACACTTCTCTATATTCATTACATTTGTCAAAATCCTTAATTTCTGTGATTCTCTGTCTTATGCTAGTGTTTGTCTTCCCTAGCACCTAGTACAGTACATTATGCACAGTAGGAGTTCAATAAATGTTGATTAATGTGTAATAAACCTTGAAAGATTGGAATGAAGACCACTTTGAATCACATTTCAGTAATAACATCCTTAATTATTATAGTTATTGAAAATTAGAATTTGGAGTCTAAAAAGCAACCTTACTGGCTTATTTGAGCTGCTGTTACTGCCGCTTTTCTAAGAGTTATCCTTTAATTGACTGCCTTCCCTACATCTTTCTTTATAGTTCCACTAGCCTCTTCTCTGCATGCTTTGTCCTCATTCCTGTGTTGCCTGCTTCTGTGTTTTCTAAGCTCTGATCCCCACATGAAGTGGAAAAGGTGCCTGAGCTTCCCAGAGGTGATATTTTCCCATTTTCCTGCCCAAGGTGTCTGCAATGGTTTTGGATAGATCAACTCTTTCATTCTGGACAAAACCAGTGTTTTTGTTTTTTTTTTTTTTTTGGTTTTTTCAACTTCTGGGGTCAGAAAATGAACCAGAGGGCACCATAACAAAGAACAACTCTGGCTTATAAATAGGATAAAATTGGTTCTTGCACTGTTAGAGTCAGCAGCTCGTTGAGAGAAAGAGAGAGAGGGAGGAGAGAGAGAGAGAGAGAGAGAGAGAGAGAGAGAGAGAGAGAGAGAGAGAGAGAGAGAGAGAGAGAGAAATGAAAGGGACTAGAAAGAAAAGGAAACTCTCAGGAGTCTGCTACTTAGTGAAGATCAGTGCCTAAAAAGATCATTATTGCTAATTGCCACCATTTGATATTGTTTTAGAGTCAGAGATGCTCTTTCCCTCCTGTTATGTTGTTGAAACTCACAAAGTCAAACCTGGAATATTGTCCACTTTAATTGATAATAATAGCTGGCATTTACTAAGTGCTTTATGGTGGCGAACTGCTCTGTGTACTTTGTCTCATTTCCAGGGTTATCTGTGCAAATATTTTTATCCCAATTTTGTAAATGATAAACTGAGACCCAGAGAGGTTGTGATTTCCCTACCTTCACACAGCTTCTCTGTAACCCAAACTGAAAGGTAAAACCTGATTTCAAGGACAGTGACCCTTGCTAGTCTGCAATGTAGATTTGATGGGCAAATTTGCTTAAAGGATATTTACTATAGGTATTTATCTGCCTATATAGGTTTTAGCAGAAAATGTCCCTCTCTTTTCTTACTGTGGAAGTAGGAGTTTTCCATGATATAATGAATCATAGACAAGAGTGTCTATAGGGATACATAGGGAGCATGAGTTAGAAGCTAGAGCATCTGTGTTGGAGGTTTCAAGGTTTGCCTCTGAAACATACTAGTTAGGTGACCTTGGGCAAGTCACTTAATATCTCATTGCCCAGGCAATTCTAAGTTGCAGGTGAATTGCTAGTCTATGTTAGAGGAAGAATTTCCTTATGCTGATAAGATAAAAGGTTTGCATGAAAACTTCTAGACTTGATGGGGTTGCTAGGTGGTGCAGTAAATAGAGCACTGGCCCTGGCATCAAGAGTTCAAATCTGACCTCAGACACTTAACACTAAACTAGCTGTGTAACCTTGGGCAAGTCACTTAACCCCAATTGCCCTACTTTACCCCCTCCAAAAAGCAAAAAACAAAAACCAAAAAACCTTCTAGACTTGACATGATTATTAATAACCAATGATTTGGAGAGATCCAGAGTTCCCCCTTTTTCTGAAGTCCTCATTTTGAAGCTCAATCTTTGAAGGACATTGCTGATAATGAGATGGAATTGACTTTCTCCTCAATCTTGTTCAGACCCCACTCAACCTTAGGAGGAACTTAATCTAAGGTGGATAGATAAACCCATTGTGTTCTATATAGGTATAGGTAGGGATGAATTGATTAGATTGCCCAAGGCTGGGTGATTTAGAAATAAAAGACTTATTTATTATACATTTGAATAGGTCTACCTCTCATTGTAATATTCATTTTCTCTAATTACTAGTTAACCAATCAGAGTTGATTGCCACCCTAAAGAACACCCCTTCTTCCAAGGGCATATAAACTGTGACCTCAGTGTCATGAGAGGCCTTTGGCATTCAAGAGTGTCATTGACCCTTTCATTAATAAAATGATTACCAAGAAATTATGTCCTTTGAACCTTTTGAATGTCACAGGCTGAATCTGGATTTTTCATTTGAAAATGCCTACTGATAGTTTATATACAATGTATTATAGTAGACCTGTATATTCAGTATGCAGTATAGCTATAGACTAGTATATAATAATCTCCAGGCAGAGAACAGAACATTTGGCATTGTGCAGGTAGAAGGCCACATGGAAAGTCTTACCATTTATTACTTTGGCATGCTGCAGTCTTGCTCGATAGTTAATTTTCCCCTTCTGGGGACATTTTCTCTTTCTGAAGGACACAACAGTTTAAAAGATTTTTGCAGTGACCCCTTGCTTCCCTTCTCCCCACCTCTTCAAACTTTCCATTTGGTGCTCAGAAGGTGGGTGTGAATCTGGCCAGCCCCCCTTTTGAGTCTTCACTCCAACATACACTGGGGCTGTTGATTTCCTGTTGATGTGTAATGGGATCTGGGCACTTAATGGGACCATGCTGCTTTTTTTGGAATCATTTTGACCCATTTTGCTAATTTAATATCCATGTGGTCCTCTAGATTCAGCATCCTCGATTTCATAAGGAAAATGATTATAACTACAGGACACTCTAAGAGTCGGCTGTTTTCATTGTCTGAAATTTGTTTTGAGTTGGGTTTTTTTTTCTTTCCCTCAGTTGCCAGATAAATATAAACAGATTTGCTTCTCTAATGTTTGCCATCTTGGAAAGAAAATTCTTTAAACAAAAATCAAACACAAAAGATGTTTCAAAGACACTCACAGCACCCAGGTCTGGTGAGGCTGGGAGGGGATTTGTCTTCCATGGCTGTGCCCTGGGAGGCACAGAAGGGAGCGTCTGGTATGTTAGCGCCCAAGACTTCTTTTCCCTTTTGGTCTTTCTCACGAGGATACATTGAAACTCTATACTTCCCTATTTATGAAAACAACATGAAAGTTATAAAACAGGCTTTATTCTGACCAGGAATCATTGGCATGTTTGGGCCAAAGAAGTATTTTTATATTCATAGACAAAATTGTAATGTTTCATTGACAGACACAGTTAGGAAGAAAGAAGGAAGAAGGGCCATATTAAACCATCAATATACATTTGACAAGTGCCTACAACTTGTCAGGTACTGTACTAGGTGGTAAGATAACAAAGACAAAAATGAAACTTTTCTGTCTTTTTTGTTTTATGAAATAAAACATTTCTGTCTTCTATATTTTATAAAATAAAACATTTTATCAAGGGGAGATAATGTGTACATATAAATATGTGCAAAATATATAGGATAGGTATAGAGATCCAACCTGTTATTTCATTCTAATTGGGAATTCCTGACCGAGGACACACCCCTTCTAATAATTGCCCTCATGCCTCTGCAACTCAGCACTGAATGATTAAGTGAGATGTCTATGGTCATAAAGAAAGTTTGGGTCAGGGGTGAGATTGGAGCCCAGATCTTCCTGATTCCATGGCCAAATGATCTATCTGCTATCCCCACACCATTTCTCATACAGAAATAAATTCAAGGTAATTTTTGTAATGAATACCTACCACGTCCTTAGCATTGCCCAAGGAGTCATGGGAATAATACAAGAATCAGGAAACAGAACTTGGCCTAAAGGCCAGTCTCATAAATGTGTAATGCCTAGGCTAGAAGCTACTGAGACCTAAAGAAAGTGACTTGCCCAAGATTATTTAGCAAAATAGTTTCTACACCAGGATTAGAACCTGGGGCACCTGACTTGAATCTAGTGTTCTCCCTACTCTTGACCAGGTTCCTTCCCAAAAGATTTGAACCTGGAAAATGATGTTCAAATACCTAAATATATCAATAATCTCAGTTATTTGGATGTTCCTTCCAACAATGCAGATACAACCTATCCATGTCCACTGGTGGCTTTGAATCACTATGTTTCTGGAAGGCAGGCAGGTAGGTAGTATGATAGCTAAATCACTGAACTTGCAGTCAGGTAGACCAGAGTTTGAATCCTGCCTCAGATACTTATTAGCTGTTTGACCCTGGACAAGTCATTTAACCTCTCTGGTGCCTTCATTATTTTTATTTGTAGAAGGGAGATAATAATAGCTCCCACTGCTATTGTTCAGTCATGTCCAACTCTTCATGACCCCATTTGGAATTTTCTTGGCAAAGGTATTGGGGTGGCTTGCCATTTCCTTCTGAAGCTCCAGATAAGGAAACTGAGGCAAACAGGGTTAAGTGACTTGCCCAGGGTCACACAGCTAATAGGTGTTTGAGACTGGATTTGAACTCATAAAGATGAGTTTTCCTGATTCCAAACCCAGAGTTCCATCCACTGTGCCTTCTAGCTACCCCAGTGATAGTATCTACCTCACGAAATTGTTGTGAGGGTCAAATGAAAGAAGATGTATAAAATGCTTTTAAAGGGCTTATAGAAATATCAGCTATTATTTTCATCATTTATCATTTATCAGTTCACCAAGGGTAGAACATACCCCTTCCCCCCATGCTAAAGCCACTCTTCCTTTCTACTAACTGAACATAACAATGAGGGATTTGGACCATCTGCTTGTCATCCCTTCCCCTTTATATGTGATTCACCCATCTTCTATCATACATTTCCCTGAAGATAGCTTTTGCTTCCATTCTTCAAAGTCCTTTATTTGTTATAGCTTGTGGTATACTCACTCCCACTGTGTATGGCTCTTGCTAGCCAATCCCTCTGTGTGCAATTCATTTGTACATCTTGAGACATTGTAGGGTTCCATGCCTGGAAGCCATTGAAAAACCCCGACAGAATTCTGGTGTTACAAAGGTGGATCTTGGTTTCAGAGAGAGTCTTGGGTTCAAGAAGGGTGAGATAACAAAAGAAGAATCATTCTGTAATGTAGCAGGTCACAGGTTCGTGGATCATGAGTTTATAGGATCATCAGTTTAGAACTGGACAGGGACCTTCAAGGTCAACTAGACCAAATTCTTCATTTTACAGGTCAGGAACCTAAGGCCCCCAGAAATTAAGTACTTTATTCCAGCTTACCAGGTAGCCAGTCATCTAAATGGGATGAGACGCTCTGAATCCAAATTCATTTCTCTTTGTTCTGTGCTATAATAGGTGGTAAGTGCTATAGAAATTCCTAGCATCGTGGGATTATAGTTTAGCATAGGGAGAAGGGACATCGGAAGGTGTCTGGTGCAATTCCCTCATTTTACAAATGACAAAACTGAGGCCAGATTAGGTTGTGATTTGCCCAAGGTCTCATAGGTAGTGCGCACCAGACAGAGTCTGAATTCAGGTCCTGTGGCTACTGAGAATAATAAAATAGGGCTCCATGAAGGATATGAGATTTGAATGCACTCTGTCTTCAGCCCAGCTTCCTATGAGGTTCTCATCCACTGGGAAATTGAACAATTACCCAGTTTGTCCAGGTAGAATAATAACAAGAGGGGAAAAAAGTGATCCTGAACCACGTGGGTTAACCGTGTACATTGTTCACAATATCACCATGCCATCTTTTACATTCTCCATTTCTTTGCCCGTGCAGACACAGGCTGCATGTTAATTACTTCTTACAGAGTTTCCCCAGTGGGTAATTGGCACAGCTCCCACCCCAGGCACCATCTGCTAAGGGTGTTCCCTGTTTGGGAAAGGGATCTCCTTAGTGGCTGATGCATGAATGCCCCTGTGGGATGCCTGGAAGCGATTAGTCTTAAATACTCCATCCCTGATGGAGGAGAATCATCTATTTGCTACAGCTCCTGAAACCCAATTGCACATTAGCTCATTTCACCAAAGGGATGTTACCTGCCTCCTGGGGCAGAAGTGCTATGGCATGAAAGCCCAGCCATGTGAAATGGGGCTTTTTCGCTCTTTCTGGGGTCATTTAGAATCTTTTCTTTAACACCCCCCCCAAAAATATTAGATGAAACAGCGAGAGAAGAGGACAAAGAAGGTGAGGGAGTGAGCAGTGCCTAGTAGTAGACACTCAACAAATATTTGATGAATAAATACTGACCTCACCAAATCCAGCCCCATTTATCTCTGCCATTCTGTCCTGAACGTCATCCTGAGATGATTCTTGCTAAGCTTGCTAAGCCTTGGCATTTTTCTACTCAGAAATCTTCTGTGGCTCCACAGGGCCTACAAGGTTAAGTCCAGATTCTTTAGCCTGGCCTTTGAAGTCTTCCATCCTGTGCCCCAGTCTCCTCTTCTAGCCTTATCTGCCCTAAATCCTCTACTGCAGTCAAACTAATCCATTCCTTGTCCTCTAAACATGCCTTACATGTTGCCATCGCTTTCCTTCTCTCTACCCATCTTTCTGGCTTCTTTCAGGGACCAGTTCTAGTCTTGCTGTCTTTTTTAAGTTATCCATTATCACTTCATTCTACAGTGACCTTCCCTTCTGGTGGGTGTAGTCCCATAGTAATGTTGCCTGGATTTCTCATTGGGCAGTCAATCTCTCCTTCTCTTTTATTCTCCCAGACAAATGTCCTTAAAAGTAGGGAGCCCATCTTATATGTGGGGGTATAAAATAGGAACAGCCAGCCTTCATTTATACATGATCTCATTTCACAAACCTATAAGGTGGATACTGAAAGTATTATTATCCACATAGTAATTTTGCAGATGAGGAAACCAGGGCTCAGAGGGCATACATGACATACCCATGGACACATAGCTAGTAAATGCTAGAGGAGGGATTTGAACCTCAGTCTTCGTCACACTGTGTCTAACACTCTACTACAAGATACCTCTCTTCTTGTTCTTCCTCTATACCCTTCACTTCACATGGAACCACATACCCTTCCCTATCTCTCTCCCAGGCAATAGAGAAGGGAAGAAATAGGATAGGGAGATGCGATAGGCTGAACTGGAGAAACTGGACTCATGGAGAGATCTTGCTGGACTGGGGGAGGTGCGTTTGCACCCTTCAAACCACTCCTGATATCTTCACTTTCCTCCCAAATGACAAGAAAACAACTGTCTGACTTTCCCTTTCATCGCTTTTCAACTGTTTTTGTCTCAATAAAAACATGATTCATCATACTGTGTTCTCATGACATACTGTGAACATTTGAAATTGCAAATTGAGAAACTACATATCAGAAGGGTTTCCTTTTCTTTCTTTTAAAAGGCTGCCTAAAGTAATAGAAAGAGACCTGGATTTAGAATTATGGGACCTGAGTTCAAATTCCATCTCCCAACACTTTCTAGCTGTGTTACTTTATGGGAACAATTTTACCATTCGCAGCCTATGTCACAGAGTTGCAAGGGTTGCAGACCTTATAGCACTGTAGAAATGGCAATTATTAAAGTGATTAGTAAACTGAAGCTTTAGAAATGAGAGCTGTGGGGAAGCTAGGTGGTACAGTGAATAGAGCACCGGCTGTGGAATCAGGAGGACCTGAGTTCAAATCTGGCCTCAGACACTTAACACTTGCTGGCCATATGTCCTTGGGCAAGTCACTTAACCCCAATTGTCCTGCCTTCCCCCCTCCAAAAAAAAAAGGCAAAAAAAGAAATGAGAGCTGTTATTATATCCAAGGATATGGAAGTATCCAGGGTCAGAGAAAAAGGGTGGCTAAAACAGTGTTCTTTGTTCACTTTGCCCACCCCCACACTACCCAACAGAATGTTTTGGAGTGTATAGAGAGCATGTCGACAGAGCCTGTAAGAAGCATGTTTAAAGACTTGTCTCTGGCCTCTCAGCAGGTTGAGTGATTATGTCTGGGAAGCTACTAAAACAGATGTGGCAAAGGAAAACTCTCTAACTCATTGTAGCTGCTAGTCTAGCCCTGTTCTTCCCATAGGATTACATATGATAACCCATTTGCCATAAAACTGATTGGATGCAAATCGATGTTTTAATTAGCTGGCTTAATGAGACAGTGCCCACTTGCAGCATTCTGGGAGTCAGGAGTAAAATCTGGTCTCTGTTACCTGCTTTGTGCTCACATCCATCATGTTACTGTTAAAGGACCAGGTGATTCAAATCTCCCCAGCTTTCAGATGGTTTTTTTTTTTCTAAAAAGTGAATTGTCCAATGAGAAGCAGCCGAAATCTTCCTCGCCTAGAAAGGGGGATGAGGAGAGAATAAGCCTAGCCCCGTGTGACTCTGAGGGACTTCACCAGGGACAATTTGTCTTATCTAGCAGCTGTTTTGATATTTGCCTGAGTTTATTCCACTGTGTGTTGCCAGTAACGATGAGGAGATTAAGGTCCCCAGGGGTATCTCCTGACAGGGACTTTGAGGGCAATTAGACCACTGCTGTTTTCCTGCTGCTCATGGTGGTTGAACCTGGGATTTGGAGGAGGAGATATCACAGTTTGCAAGGCTCCGTGAGATCCCACTAGGCTTTGCAGGCTATTTAGCAGAACTGAAGTGTTTATCCCTTGAAATAGGACGTGTCATCTTGGAATGGGACTGAAAACCCAGAAGTTATTGTCCAGGAGATGCATCCCTCATGATGCCCAGTACCCTAAAACCAGAGAACAAAACTCAGTCCCATCACACATGCTTGATGGATCTTCTGTCTGTGAACCTCCTGGCTGAAGAGATTTGAAAATGAACACTTAGCCATTTTTGGAAGCTGAGCAAGAATGAGACTTAGCATCTTAGAAAGCCCCAGCTCCAGCAAACAGTTCCTGATGCATGATTGTGAATGGGAAATGGTCTGACTGCCCCAGACTTGGCTTGGTAGTAAAATGTATCAGGCTCTCACCTGTGATTAAGAGTAAGGCAAGAGGTGGCTTGGTGGTGCAGTGAATAGAGCACCAGCCCTGGAGTCAGGAGTACCTGAGTTCAGATCTGGCCTCCGACACTTAACACAAAACTAGCTGTGTGATCTTGGACAAGTCACTTAACCCCAATTGCCCTCCAAAAAGCTATATATATATATATATATATATATATATATATATATATATATATATATATATATATATATATAATATATATATAAAAGAGTAAGGCAAAAAATATGCCCCAATACACAGGCTGTACAGTTGGATCAACCACTCCTCTGATAATGTAGTTACAGGTGAGCTGAGAAAAGGCCCCGGCTCAGTCATGAGAAAGCTTAACTTTAATCTTCATTAACCCTGTGAGGTAGGTACTATTATTATTGTGATTTTACAGTTGAGGAAACTGTGGCAGATAGGTTAAGTGACTTGCCCAGGGTCACACAGTTAGTGTCTGAGACTAGATTTGAACTCATGAAGATGAGTCTTCCTGATTCCAAGCCCAGTGCTCTCTCCACTTGCTTGTTGCTTAATTAATTGATTGATAGAAATAGATGCCTGGAGAATAAATGGCAAAAGATTTGAATTCTGGAAAATACCATTTCTTTCTCATTTCCCTCTGCCTCGTGACACAATTTCACTTACAAACTATGAACATGTAGTCTAGGCTATTTCCTGAAATTTTCCCAGAGGAAAAAAACTTGGGCTGAGTGTCAGAAGTTCTGAGTTCTAGCAAAAATGCTGCCATTGATTAAATTGTGACCTTGAGCAGGGTGATTTATTTCTCTGAGCCTGTTTCTTAATCAATAAAATATTGCCCTATGACCACCCCCAACAAATTCGTGGGGTTATTGGGGAGGTAAAATGAAATAACAGATCTGAAAGTATTTTACCAGTAAAAGTGCTATTTTAAGTAAAGTACCTGAAATATTAATTAGATTCACTAATGGTTATTTAAATGCAGACTGCCAAAGAAAATTATACACTCCCTCCTGAGAGGTCTTTAAAAATAAGATAGACATCCATCCTTCTATGATATTCTAGGCATACATATAATATCAAATGTTAACTTGACTGGATGTGGGAGAAATGGAAAGAATTGGGGATATGTTGTCAGGGTAACTAGGTTTAAAACCCACTTCTTTTCCCTGTTATCTGGGGTCTTGGATAAATCACTTAATTTCAGTGAACCTCAGTTTCCTCATCTATAAAATGAAGATGTTTGGACTAGATTGGGGTGATGACTTGGTGGTGTTGACTTAGTCTGGTGAAGCCTATATGTGCCCCTTCTCAGGAAAAAATGTTTTTAAATGCATAAGATAAAATACATTGGAAATTCCATTGAAGCACAGTTATCAAAATATTTTTAAAACTAAATTTACAGAGCTCAGATTAAGAAGTTGCATGACCTCTAAGGTCCCAACCAATTCTAACTGTCTATGTTCTAATTTTCTTTGAATCTCTGTTAGAAGTTGTTTCATCCGATGACCTGCACCCCCATGTTCTTAGCAAAAACAGGTAGAGAGGTGTTTTACTCTGGAATTAAAATATTACAGTTTATCAGTGAGATTAACCTTTCTCCAAAAGAATAGAATTGGTGTGATTGAGGTGCCAAAGGAACAGGGTAAAAATTACAAACTGCAATTGAAATTAAACACGTCTTCTTTAAATCATCACTCGATTGTAGGTCCAGTGTCATAGTATGAGTCTAATAGTGCACATCAGTATTTCTTGGTTCATAATGTCCAAAGACCTCCTTCAGCTCCAACATGCTATGATGCCCTACATTCTAATTCCCCCTCTGGCTCAGACATTCTACATTCTATTTTCTAAAGTCTTTTCCAGTTCCAGCAGTCTGTGTTTTCATTCTTCCGTATTTCTCAGCTCTAGCATTCCATGTTCTAGCATGAGAATGTTCTGGAAGCCATGAAGTAGAGATGTTTCCCTGGGGGCTCATGACCTACTTGTTAGCTGGCTGAGCTCTGGACTGGGATGAGAGGCCTTAACCCTCTTCTAGTTCATATCTTCAAAGGAAGACAACAGTTTACTATTTTCCACTTTTTCCTTGGTTAGTCAGACTGACCTTATTCTTAGGGCAATGTAAGTGGGTCATCTATTTGGTTTGATTTGGGGTGCCCTAGGTGCTGTCCCTCCCTCTACATGCTTCTGCTTTCTTCCTGATACTTGAAACACTTTCCACAAGGAACAGTCTCTGGTTGCCTAGAAAGATATAGGTTTTAAAATGCAGATATCTTTGGAAGAAGTACCACATATATTTAAATTCATACTCAAGGATAGATGACTGATAGAAAATCTTTTCCTGAGAAGCAAGAGAGAGGAGGGCACTGGATCCCATAAGAAGAGCCAAAAGGGTTATCATCAAGGCAAAAAGAGGAGGTTTGAGGCACCTGATTTAATTCAATTCAACAAACAAATACTAAGCATGGCATACAGTCAGAGAAATTTTTTTCTTTTCTTGGCAGCAAGGAGTTGAGGGGGGTGGCATACTTCAGGGAAATGCCTAATTTGGAAGATTGCACTTGTAATGCCAGAAGATAAAAATGTGGCTTAACCAGCACAGGAGCTCAGCCCAGAAGCTTTAGAACACAAATTGGTCTGAACCTCTCTGCAAGTTTGGATTGGCTCTGGGAGTTCTTCATTGTTTACTGCTTTGGAAACAGCAGGAGAGGGAAAGCAAGACCCTGGCTCAATGAATGCTCTGTGTTCACAGTGAGGCTTCATTAGTGAAATTGCCTCCTAATGAATATCTCTGTTTTCAACCTTTCTCCCTTGAATTCATCCATCACACTGCTGACAAATTAATCCACATAAAATGTTATTTTTTGTGTGTCACTGCCTTCCTTAAAAATCTTCTTTGGTTCCCCTATACCCACAAAAAAGTCCAAATTCTTTAGGTATTCAAAGCCTTCCACAATTTGTCCTAAGCCCACCTCTCTAAACTTATTTCTCATTACTTCTCTAAACAAATTTCCAAATGAAGAAGCACTGTAGGAAGAACTTTTGGATTAAGAGTCAAAGTAAATGAATTCTAATCCTATTTCCACCATATATACTATCTGCATGATGTTGGACAAGTCACTTAACTTTTCTGGGCTTCATTTACCTCATCTACAAAAGTGAAGGAGTTTAATTAAGTTCCTTGCAACTCTAAATTCTATAATCCTGTAACTACTCACTCTACCCCAAATCTACCTTGAGTACTTCATCCCCCATCTTCAAGGCTCAGATCTCAATTCCGTTATGAATGACTCATGTAGTGACCTGCTCTATGCTGTAATTTGAGAGAGTACCATGCCAGGGTGTGCTGGTAAATGTTTAGTAACTAGCCCTCTGAAAATACAGAGCATGCTTCAAAATTTAATTTGTGTTATTAACATTTTCTCTGCCACTTACTTAAGTCTACACAATCAACAAAACAATAAATCAACCTTTGATTTGTGGTGTTTGCTGATTTCCAAGGTATACTTTTTCCATAATATTTCCATTTTGAAAATTTAATAATTGGCTCCCCAATTCAAGCTGGCTTTAGCACACCCCTACTACCAAACTGTCTCACTGTGTCCCCAAATAATAATCCTACTGCCTATCATTCCACCATTAAAAATATCTCTTTGGATATTAAAAAAATTAAGATTAAATTTTAAAGAATTAGAGGTTAATTGAGATCAAGGAAAGTATACAAAATGAGTGTTGTATTTGGGGGCTTGTCTGGGAAAAGGACAGACACTGAAGAAGTAAGGAAAGACACACTTTAAAAATAAGAGGGCATCAAAGACCAAGTTCACCTACTTCACAGTTTTGCTGAAAGCGTGACTTGGTTGTAAGTTGTCATTTCTAAAACAACCCACTTAAGGAGGTGTTAATGCATTTCTTTCTTCCTTCCTTCCTTCCTCTTCTCAACATCCATAACAACCTCCTATAATGGTATATATCACACTTTTATTTTAATTAAGCACATCTCTGACAGAAACTTGTAAAAACGTTACAAAGAGATAGCTGTGAACTTAGGGTCATAGTGTTCCATATATCATTGCTACATAAAGTCTCTTTCATTTCTTCTAGGGAGCTGCTAGGGGAGGTGGGGTGGAAAGGGTCTTGGATGCCTATATCATTATGCTTGCCTATGAGTGTACCATTTTAGTATGAGAGTTAAGGAATGTATGTGTATTTTCTTAAAATTAAAAAAAAATTCCCCATTTACATGTAAAACAATTTTTAACATTTGGGTTTTTTTTTAAGTTTCATTTTCCAAATTCTACCTCTCCATTCCTCCCATCCCCCCTCCCTGAGATGATAAGCAGTCTCTTATAGGTTATATGTGTGCAATCATATAAAATCTATTTCCATGTTAGTCATTTTGGTGGAAGGGAACGAAGGGAGGAATGAAGGTAAGAAAAAATAAATAGCATGCTTTGGTCAGTATTCAAACTCCATTAGTTCTTTCTCTGGGGGCAGATAGCATTTTTCATCCATTCCATTAACATTACACATACATTTGGAGGAAGGGTAGAGCAGGTGGAATTTGAAGGTATGGAAACGAATTAGGAGGCTATTGTAATTGTTCATGTAAGAAATGATGAAGGCCTAAACTGGAAAAAGAGATATTGTGAAGCTAGAGTTAACCAGCCTTGGCAATTGACTGGATGTGATGGGTAAGGGAAAGGAAATAGTGAAGAAAATTTCTGAGGTTGCAAACCTGGGTAGTCGGAAGGGTGAGAGCCCTTAAAAGAAAGAGAGGCAGGGACAGAGGAGGAAAAGGTAAAATGCTTTGATTAAGGCATCTTGAGTTTGAAATACCTGTGAGATATCTAGTAGGAGACACTGAATAGACAGTTGACAAGGCAAGATTGGAATTCAGGAGAGAGCCAGAGTCTGGATATAACTATATGAGAATCACTTGCATCAGGGTAATATTTAATATCTAAGGGTGGCAATAGTCATTGTTGGAGAAACTGTGAAAAGACAGTCATAGTAATATTGTTACTGGAGCTGTGAATTGAACCAACCATTCTGGAAAACAATTTGTAAATTATACTAAAAAACTTAATAAAATGTTTGTATGCTCTGATTCAGAGATCCCATTCATAGGTGCATATCCCAAGGATGTTAAAGATAAAAAATAAAGATCTCATATACAACAGGATATTTAGGCAGCATCTTTTATAGTAGCAAAGAATACTCTCCAATTGAGAAACAACTAAAGTATTTGTGATGCATTTATATAATATTGTTGTCCTTTGAGAAAACATGAAGAATACAGAGGAACACGGGAAGAAAAGCATTTTGACAGAATTGCTAAACTATTAGAAGAGAATGTTATAGTTATCATTTTCCTAGATTTTATTTTTAAGCTTTTTATTTTCATGTAAGTATATGTTTTCACTCCTTCCTACCACCACCCCAGGCCTTAGGGGAAAAAAAAATATATATATATATAATAAACAAACCCTTGTAAATATGCATCATCAAGCAAACAAATTCCTGCACTGACCATGTAGAAAAATGTTATGTCTCATATACATCTTGAGTCTCTCACCTCTCCCTCAGGAGATGGATAGCATGCTTCCTCATCAGTCGCCTGAGCTAGACCTATGGAAGAGACTTGAGAATGAACTTCCTTGCTTCTTTGCATAGGTGGGGCACTGTGTTATTGAAAACTACTTGTTAGCATCAACTGATCTGTTGGCTAGTTTTGGTGAACTGATATTTTTCCTATTTTTTTTTATTTTTTGCTTTAAATGATAGCTCTCTCATGGGGAAGGAAAAGGATATATTAGGAAATCAAGGTGATATACAAACAAAAGACAGCAATTATTTTAAAAATCAAGGTGATGGTTGAATCCATGGTTGCTAATGAGATCACCAAGGAATATATTACAGAGAGAAGAGAGAAAATAATTTAGGACATGGATAAATTCCAGGGGGATCATGGACTTGGATGGGAAATAAATTATACCTTTATTTCAATCTAATTGTTATAATCCTATGTATTTTATTTCATGAATTTTAAAACATTATTTTGGAGATCCATGACACAAAAAAGTTTAAAAAATACATGCTCTCGGTCCTTGCTTCTAAATAATTTATACTTATATTGTCCTCATTGCATGTATAGCTCAGTAGTTGCTCCTGCACTTGAGACAACCAACTTGATTGTATGTGGATGTCATGAGGACCTACTCTGAAAAGGGAGAAGAAGGTGATCACCTTCCTATGCTCATAGTGAGAAGAATACTTTCTAGTCTTGTGGGACTGGCAAGAAAGGCAGGAAGGAACCTTGCCCCTCATCTGATGCCCAGTTATCTCATCATAGAAGAGGAATATAAATTCATACTTCTATCTTTTTCCCCTAGATTCTTGATCTAAGGAATATAAAAATCTGAAAGGTCTAGGCTAGGCCCATTGCAAATACAGATACTTTAGTGGACCTCTGATTTCCCTGGTGTTGGTATTCCTTTAAGTAATACCTATAACAAACCACCCATGCCTTCTCATTCTGTGTGATTCTTATCTACATTTTCTCTTAAATCCTCCATTGGGGGTCCACTTACTTGCCTGGGGGATTCTCTTAGATCTTTAAGCAATTCCAGAACACCAAGGAAATAGTCAGGCTGTCCATCACTCTCACTGCATGACTGGCCCGCCTCCTCTTCCAGTCATACATCTTTATAATGGTATCCGTTCTGCCATTTCTCCCATGCGGTTCTTCATTGGTGATAACTTACAGCCGCCTCTTACCAACCATGTATTTCTCCATTGTCCTTTGAGTGACCTGAAACTTTAATTCTTTGGAGACCACAGTATTCCATGACTCAGAGTGATATGGCCTCACCAGAAGAATATTGATGTTAAGAAGATTTGCCTTTGTTTCAGAGAGATGCACAGAAGGTCACTCAAAGCACTTTACACAAAACTTCCCAAAAGTAAGCTAAGCCTCTCTTGTTCAGTTCTGGACCCAATTCATCATCTGTACACAGAGTCTGTCTAAAATAGATGTGTATGTATGTACATGTATGTATGTACATATATATGTGTACAGGTATGTATATATAGACTATATTCATACATATGCACATGTTGTCAGTCATTTTGGTCATGCCTGACTCTTCATGACCTCATTTGTGGTTTTCTTGGACTGATCTACCATTTTCTTCTCTGGTTCATTTTATAGATGAGGAAACTGAGGCAAACAAGGTTAAATGACTTGCTCAGGGTCACACAGCTAGTAAGTGTTTGAGGCCAGGTTTGAACTCATGAAAATAAGTCTTCCTGACTCTGGGCCTGGTGCTTTATCTATTGTACTACCTAGCTACCATAGATATAGATATATACACACACATATGTGTGTATATGTACATGTATGTGTGTACACATTTATGCACATGGATACACACATACATAGTGCTAATGGACCAGCTCTATGAGTTTTCCATCTAACAGCATGTTATGATTTACGTATTAACAAGGGCCCTGTAGGTAGATTTTAGGAGGGTGTCTGTGAACTTGGATGGGGAAAAAATTACTTCTTTATTTTAACTAATCTCTATTGAAATTTATTATTTCCTTCCGTTATAAATATAGGCAACAAACATTATTCTGAGGAGTTAGTAGGCTTTACCAGACTCCCAGAGGGTTCCATAACACACAAAAAATCAACCTTTGGTCTATATCATAGGCAGTCCTCATCACCTTGAGGTGGCAGTATGATGAGGTGAAAAGTATGTTGGATTGGAAGTCAGAAGTTCTGGATTTGAATTCCAGCTCTGCTCTTTTGTCATTGTTCAGTAGTTTCAGTTGTGTCTGATTTTTTGTCACCCCATGTGGGGTTTTGATTTACTATTTCCTTCTCCAGCTCATTTTACAGATGAAGAAACTGAGGCAAACTGGGTTAAGTGACTTGCTCAGGGTCACAGAACTAGTCATTGTCTGAGGCTGCATTTGAACTCAGGTCTTCCTGACTCCAGGTCCAGCCCTCTGTACACTGCATCATCTACCTTTGCTACTTACTATAAACTTGGGCAGGTAACTTAGCTTATCTGGGATTTGGGTTTTCATATATAAAAGGTAGCATTTGAATTAGATGGCCTCTGAGGTAACTAAGTTCTAAAATTAGAGTTGGTTTTTCCTGAGTGACAAACCAGGTTGGATTCTTTTATTTATTTTGTTTTGAGGGGCTATGGATCTCTGGAGACTGTGTTGTGTTCCAGGGCTTGATGCAACGAGCACTGTATCCTTTGCTAACAAGAGCTTCTGAAGGATCTCCCCATTTGTAGGAAATCTATCTTCCTTTTGAACTGTGTACTGTACATCCTCCAAGACAGTGGCAAACAGCTTTGTTGAGAGCACATCTCACTGTCTTAAGCCTCACTTGAAATAAAAAATCAGAGGGTCATCAAAGTTATCACTGGTGACATATCTTTCAAGGAGTCTTGTATAGTTTTTACATTATTTATTAGAGATACCTTGTCAGAGACTTTCCTTTAAGTTGGTATTTTTTCCACCAAATCAAATGCATATTTAGTCAACAAATAATAAACACAATAAATAATATATATTTTCTACATATTTTAGTCAGTTGTTGACTATGAGAAAGTGACTTGTAGAATATCACTTGTGAAAGTTTGCCTGTTCCCTTCTCATGACTTTATCAAGGATGCCTTTGATGCAAGTGGAGATAATTCTCATAAAGATTTCAAAGAAGTGGGAAAATAGTCATATGGGTAGTTACCTGTTTTTCTCACTCACTCATCTCTAATAGATATGTGTGTAATTTTTTGAGGCACTTGGTTTCCATCCTTCAATTTTTTCAGCTATCTTAAGAATCTGCTCTTCAACACTCTCAAAAGTATTATTTCCAGCACAAATTCCTTTTGTGAATATGTAGGATATTCTATTTTGTGCCATTTCTTTTCTTTGTATAGTGCATCAGGAATGATAATATTAGCAGCCAAAAATGATGGCTCCACTGTCATTGATATTAAAGGGGGAAGGGGTTGTTATGGATATCTTTAAATAATTTTCTGGATTTTTTTAATCTGTTCATTGTCTTCTTTCCAATTTCCACCTCTAGGTGTCCTTGGATGACTTTCTTTAGTTGGACCTTTTGTTATGCTTTCCATTCATTGCTTTGTTTTGTTTTACTTTTACTTTTTTTTTAATATGAGGCAATACTGTTCAAAATCTTCCACCATATTCTTCATAAGATGTTACAAATAATTTTATAGACTAAATTGGTCTTGTCTATGGCTACCATGTCCCTGTGCCTGGCAAGGAAATCATGTGTTCACTGTTCCTAACTAACAGCATAGTTCTTGGCACAAAATAAATAGTAGGCACTTAATACATGTTTATTTGACTGACTGCTAGTAGGCACTTAATAAATGTTTATTTGACTAACTGAAATCCTTTCTGGATGTTTTCATTCTCCTTGCTGAGACATTTGATTTAAATTGCTTAAATTTCCTTAGGAAATATTGGAAGTCTATATCCATGTCTATTCTTTTATCTAATTCCTATTTTTCAGCATCAAGAACTTATTTAAATAGGACAAGATAGAATTGCTTCAATTATGTGCCATCTTTATTTTTAATTTTTATTATTAGTTTACAACACACCCACACACACCCACACACACACACACACACATGTTCTAATAATTCAGTGGTCTGCCAGTACAAAGACATCTGGACTAGAAATGACTCCAGTATTAATAACTAAGTATTTTCTTTGCATTTAAATAAAAAAAAAAACATTCCTGTGAATAGAGCACTGGCCCTTGAGTCAGGAGGCCATGAGTTCAAATCCAGCCTTAGACACAACACTTACGGGCCATGTGACCTTGGGAAGTCACTTACTCCCAACTGCCTTGCCTTCCCTGCTTCAAAAGTCAAACAAACAAACAAACTATTCCTGAACAGTATCCTCAAGGTTATCTAACTTAATCTCATTTTACGGATGAGGAAACCTGAGGGCCAGGTCAGACTTGCCCAAGATGCTGTAGGTACTAAGTGTCCAGAATCAGTCTCCTGACATTATACCATGTCTGCTAAAGTCTAATCCATTTAAAAAATTAAAAATAATGATAAAGGGGCGGCTAGGTGGCGCAGTGAGTAGAGCCTCGGCCCTGGAGTCAGAAGGACCTGAGTTCGGATCCAGCCTCAGACACTTAACACACACAAACAAAAATCTACCTGTGTGATCTCGGGCAAGTTACTTAACCCCAATTGCCCTCCAAAAAGAAAAAAATAATGATAAAAATAAAATTATATAATCAGATTTATTTTGTTGTTGTTATTTAGTGCTCACCATTTTCAGTGATTCTTGACCACTTGTGTGATCCTGGCAAGTCACTTAATCTCTGTTCATCTCAATTTCCTCAATTATAAAATGGAAATTATAATAATGGTACCAACCTGATAGACTTGTTGTGAAGATCAAATGAGATAATATTCATAAAAAATGCTTAGCATAATGTCTGGCACATGGTATTTGCTATATAAATGCTTATTCCTTTCTCCTTTCCTCTCCCCCCTTCTTGAAGAAAATATTCATGCTGTAAAAGTGTAAGGCAGAATGTTGTACTGTTTGTGAGCTTTTGCTTTCTCTTACTTCTTACTCTTGAATCATGTTTTCAAATACAGTTTTGTTGTTCTCCCCTTTCCCTAGCTTGTTATTAGTATCACTGAGTCTTAAGTAGATGATGAATTAATTTGGAGCGTCTAATTTAGCTCTTTGTAGTATTTTTCTATATCTTCTTCTCATTCTCTGCAACACATGTTGACACATAAGCTGCAACCATCTTCATGATGGTCTTTTTGTGAAAGATTATCATGAGGGTTTCAATTCAGATCAACCAGTTGTTCCATAGAATTATGTTTCTTCTTGTCTTTTGGATATATGATAGAACCAGGTTTTGCAAATTCCAATATTTATCTCTCTAGGAAGGACCTGTGAACCATCTTTCTTTCTTTTTTTAAATTAAACAAATGCTTTATTAACTTCTGGTTTACATCATTTATTTCCGCCAGATTTTGAGTTACAATTTTTTCCCTGTTTTTCCCCTACCCACCATCCGAGAATAGCAGTCCCACAAGATATCCCTTTCTCCAATCTGCTCTCTCCCATATCTTCTCCCATACCCCCTTCGTCTTTTCCATTAGAGCAAGGTGAATCTCTGTGCCCCAATGCCTGCACATCTTATCTCCCAATTACATGCAAAAGAGTATTGATAATAGTATTTATATATATATTTGAAACATTTAATTTTAAGACCTCGAATTTCAGATCCATTCCCTTCCTCCCTTGCCACCCATTCCCTCTGGGGAGATAAGTAATTCAGTATGTGTTGTGCATGTATAGCTATGCAAAATATTACCATAGTAGATATATTGGACAAGGCTGCTTATAATTCCCTCCCATCCATCCCACCCCCCACCTGGTCCATTCCCTACTTGATCCTGTCCCTCTTCTATAGTGGGTACTTCCAACCTCCCCTCCGCCCAAGAATGCCCTCCCATCCATCATCCTTCCTCTCATCCCCCTTCCCCCTATTCTGCTGCAGGTTGAGATATCCCATTTAGTATGTATGTCATTCTCTACCTGAACCAAATTCAATGAGAATGTGGTTTTGCCTTTTTGCCTTCTTATTCTTCCCCTCCCCTGCAGCCACTTCCCCTTGCTTCTTCTACATGAGATAGTTTACCCTACCCTGTTTCTCCCCATCTCCTCTTGCCACTTTCCTCTCTCACCTCATAATTTCACCCCTTAAGTATCATTCCTTCCCAACAAATTCAACCTATGCCCTCTCTCCATGTATAGCTGTAAACATATATACACACATTCACATATGTATTCATATGCCCATATGCCCTTCTTCAATTATTTTCATGATGAGGAAGGTTTCATCAGTCACAGTTATTGTTTTTCCATGTAGGAATGTAAATAGGTCAACTTTGATAAGTTCCTTTTGATTTCTTTTCCCTGATTACCTTCTCAGGCATCTCTTGCTTCTTGTGTCTGGATGTCAAATTTTCTATTCAACTCTAGTTTTTTCCTCAAGGATGCTTGAAAGTCCTCTATTCCACTGGATGACCATATTTTCCCCTGAAACAAAATACTCAGTTTTGCTGGGTAGGTGACCCTTGGGTTCATTCCCAGCTCTTTTGCCCTCTGGAATATCATATTACATGTCCTTCAATCCCTCAGTGTAGAAGCTGCCAGGTCCTGGGCTATTCTGATTGTGTTTCCACAATATTGAAATTGTTTCTTCCTGGCTGCTTGTAGTATTTTCTCCTTGATCTGGGGATTCTGGAACCTGGCTATAATATTCCTGGGAGTTTTCTTTTTGGGATCTTTTTCAGGAGGTGATCGGTGGATTCTTTCAACCTCTATTTTGCCCTCTGGGTCTAAAACATCAGGGCAATTTTCCTTGAGAATTTCTTGAAGGGTGATTTCTAGGTTCTTTCTTTGATCATGGCTTTCAGGTAGTCCAACAATTTTTAAATTTTCTCTCCTGGATCTATTTTCCAGGTCAGTGGTTTTTCCCATGAGATATTTCACATTGCCTTCTAATCTTTCATTTGTTTAGATCTGCTTAACAGCATCTTGGTTTCTCATAAAGTCGTTAGCTTCCATTTGCTCCAGTCTAACTCTGAAGGAATGAATCTCCTCAGTGAGCTTTTGAGATTCTTTTTCCATCTGGCAAATTCGGCGTTTTAAGTCATTCTTCTCCTCATTGCCCTTTTGGGCCTCCTTTGCCATTTGAGTTAGTCTATTTTTTAAGGTGTTGTTTTCCTCAGTCAGGCCGTTGACCCTCATTTCATACTTTTCCTGCATCCTTCTCATTTCTCTTCCCAATTTTTCCTCCACTTCTCTTATTTGATTTTTAAAGTCCTTCTTAAGGTCCTCTATGGCCTCTAACCCGCTCATATTTTCCTTTGGGGCTTTTGGAGGAAGATTTCTGACCTCACAGTCCACCTCCTGTTCCCTGCTTAGATCCTCTTTGCCCCAAAAATAGGAGTCTAAGGTTGCATTTTTCTGTTTGTTTCCTTTGCCTTGACATGTTGCCGCTTAATTACTTGACTTTGGGGCTTGTTGCCACAGTAGGACTATGCCACCAGACAGGGGAGCTTTCTTCCCGAACGTTGGGGTCTTCACAGCTTTCTGGCAAGCTGGATACCCACCCCAGACCTCCCCCGCCCCGGATCACAATCCAGATCCAGGGAAGTTAAAGCAAGAGCGATTAACCCCCAAGACTGATTGCTGGATCTCCCTACAGTTCGCAGGCCAGGAGCTGGAGCTGCCTCTGAAAACTACAAAATGTTGTGTCTCCTCACTGGCTTCTAGCCCCCAGGGGAGGAAGCCGACGCATTACCCAAATACTGGTCCCAAAGTCCATAGGGCACTAACCTCTCACTTTGTCCTAGGCATATCTGAGTTGATAATTCTGGAATCGCCACAGCTGCTGGTGTTCTGGGGTCCCTCCAGCCGCAGACCTGGGCTCAGTTCTCCGAGCACTGTGTGCTGCGCTGCCAGCTCCCAGAGCACTGTGCTGGTCCTTCCTGCAGGGCTGCTGGGCTGTCCTCAGTGGGAGGTTAGCTTCTCTGTGTCGTTCTGTGGGTGCTGGGGCCCCAGAAGTTGTTCAGAGTCCCCTTTTACATAGTTTGGAGGTGATCTGGGGGGAGAGTGCCTTGGACGCACTGTTTCTACTCTGCCATCTTGGTTCCGCCCCCCTCTCCCTATCTTTCTATTTAGTTTCAAATTCCTTTATCTTTTGGCTTCATTTATAGGGAACATGTTAAGATGGATATGATTCAGATCTTCTTATAGTATGAACATGTTTTGGACAAGGAAGTAGAGTACTAAACAGTTAAATTAATGGTAGAAAAAGTCTAAAACAGTGTCATTCTTTGCCATATTTTCTGACACTGCTACTCAGGGGAAATGAGATATTTTCTTTGTTTCATAGTTGCCATGGCCAAAAACTCATCATTAAACGGCCAGCATATTGGTGATGAGCTTTGCTGTGATTCCTCAGAAAGCCAGGACCAGTACCCAGAACAGAACCATCAGCTAAAGCCTCAGTGACTGTTTCCTCCAGCCACACACCATGGAGCCCTTCATACACTTTGCTCTGCAGTTCTGACTATAGGAGTACTAGCAGAAATCCCTCCCCAACAGGTCAGGCCATATCCGTGGCCATGCATTCTGGAGTCAAATGAATGACCTTAGCAAGTCACGTGTTAAAGAGATATGTCTTATAGTACAGAGGTAACTGAGGTTTCCCTGAAGCTCAGGAAGTGGAGACCCTAGTTCTGGGTACTCATACCATGCAAGTTGTGCTTGTAGAAAATAAAATGGAACACTGAGTTTTAATAAATTAAAATAGTTGAAATTGATTTACCTGGAGAAGAGGCTGACTCAGTGGTATGTTACTGCCTATTCCAACTATCTGGGGCCATTGTTAATTTTTCAGAATACAAGAATACAATATCATAAATGTGTATTAAGTGCATACTCTGTGCCAGGCAATGGGCATATAAATAAGAAAAATAAAAATAGTCCCTGCGATCTTGGAGCTTATGATTTAATGGGGGTAGACGATACATAAAAGGAAGCTGAAAAGGGAGAGGAGGCAAAGGGCTCTTATTTTAATCAAAACCAAGTATAGCAATTGGTGGCAAATGAAAAGATGGGTGGGATTTTGAGCCCTCTATAAAAGTCGGCTATGGAAAAAGGTTTTTGCTACACATTAAGTCACTGAGTAACTGAGAGTTCTAGTGAGGTGTGAGTACCAAAGCTGAAGCTGTGTCCATGATGATGAGTTTCCTGGTGATGAGCTCAGAGTTGAGGGAAGAGAAAGGAAGGGATCGTGATGATGATGCTGGTCCTGAAATCAAGCATTTACACCTCAGAAATGAGCAATAACTACAAAGCAAGGCTTGATTTGTTGTTTAGTCAGAAAAAATGTTAATGATGCAGGTTAAGCATAAAAGTTTGTGTTCATATCACAGCCAGAGTCTGGTTGTTAAATATTTACTTGTTTTGCTCTGTTAGCATTGCTTGCACTCAGCAAGAGTGCAGTAGAAGGCTCAAGAAATGAAATCATCACCAGACTGGATGCCTAGTGACTTTAGGCTAATGATAATTATAAATAATTGGCATTTATATAGTATTTTAAGGTTTGCAAGGTTCTTTTTAAATTTTTTTAATTTTTTGCTTTTTGGAGGACAGTTGGGGTTCAGTGACTTACCCAAGGTCACCCAGCTAGTTTTTGTGTTAAGTGTCTGAGTCCAGATTTGAATTCAGGTCCTCTTGATTCCAGGGCTGGTGCTCTATTCACTGCACCACCTAGCCACCCCTCCTGCAATGTTTTAACTGTTCACCTGCCCCAAGGCAGATGATGAACTCAATGACTAGCAAAATGGCATATTGGGAAGGGCCCTGGATGGGATCAGAAAACTTGGACTCAACACTCAGCTGTGTCTTGTCTGTGTGATCTTTCAGGCATGTTTTTTCATCTGTAAAATGTGAGGATCTGTCTTGATGATCTCTAAGGATCCTTCTTGCTTCAAATCCTGTGATTCTATGAACTCAAAGTCACTTTCAACTCAACAGTTCTCTGAAGCACGTTCAGGAAGATTTTGGCCCTTCCCTCTGTCCCCAGAAACCAGAGGAAGAGAACAAGGATTCATCAAGCATTTACTACGGGCCAGGCACCAAGCTGAGCACTTTACAAATATTATCGCACCTGAACTAGCCAAAAAGGACTTATTTCTTCACCTGAACACAACTAATTACAAGCAGATGAAAACCTATGCAAACCTAAATTAGAGCAACAACCTTCTTATAAAAAGTCTCCAAAACTCCTCACCTTCCTCTGGTTTCTGATGACTGAGCTGGAGCCATCAGAGACAAGTGATAGACGAACTTCTCTTACCAAAGTATGACTAGCTTGAGGGACCCTCTAAATTTCATTTTTTTATACAAGTCAGTAGTACATCAGGCTCCAATGCATATATATGTAAGATAAATGCAGCATACAGTTGAGATTTCTCCTTCTCTGAGTCTCTCCACACCTTGAATCTTGGACTCTCAAGCCACTTTTAATGCAGTCTCATTTTTCTTTCCTGTCATTACCTGATTTCATCTGAAAAGCTCTGCATGTGGTTCTCCTTTCTCTTAATTCATTAGTTTTGGCATTGCTGTTTATTATATCATCCTGACATCTGTCTCATATAGCTGCTTTGAGGCAACCAGGATGTTAAAAAAAAAAGGATTTAACTCTTAAAGGCTAAATGGAAACTCATATTTATAGAGGTGACTTTGGTCTTTGGTAGATCTTTTTCTAGATAGAAGTATATTTGTAATCAAAATGATAATCCACATTCTGATACTCTTTAGCTCATCTGAAGGGAAAGGAATTTACAGGTGACTGCGCTATTTATTCATATATTCATGTAAAGAGAGACCAAATCTTTACTGGGAAAAGATTCTATTCATTTAATAAAGTTCTCACTTACAGTCTCAAGGGAAAAAAAATGCAGTCAGTCAACAGGCATTTATTAACCACTTACCGTTTGCCAAGTACTGTGCTAAACACGGTACATTTTCTTGGGCTCCCCAAAATAGTTATATGGGGATGCCTAGAGCTACTAGGTTGTGTAGGGCTTTTTTTTTTTTTTCAAATAATATAACTGCAATTCTGGAATTTCAGATGTGGTCAATTGCAGATGGCATTAAGAAAGACTCTCAGCTTTGGGGTAAAGTCTGATGAGAATTAGGGTATGAACAGTTTGAAGCTCTATTTCCATAATGAAGGGAAGCATCACAGTGATAGAGTGGAAAATTCAATTCAGTTCAACTCAGTGAATATTTCTTAAGTGATCATTATATGCCAGGCAGCGTTCTAGGCATTTGCGATACAAAAAAACAACAAAAAAGAAACAGTTCCTGTCTTCAAGGAATTCACATTCTACTGAGGGAAAATATGTACAGAGCTAAGAAAATGCAAAATAGATGCAAAATAAATTCATTGTAAGAAAAGGAAGGGGTGGCTAGGTGGCACAGTGAATAGAGCACTGGCCCTGGAGTCAGGAGGACCTGAGTTCAGATCTGACCTCAGATACTTAACACAAAAACACAAAAAGCTAACCATGTGACCTTGGACAAGTCACTTAACCCAATTGTCCTGCCCTCCCCCCTCCAAAAAAAAAAAAAAGACCAAAAAAAAGAGAGAAAAGGAAGACACTAAGTATTTGGGGGAATAAAGCTTGACTTGAGCCTTGAAGAAAAATAAGGATTACAAGAGGTTAAGATAAGGAGGGAGACCATCCTGAAAATGGAGCACAGCCAATGCAATAACATGGAGGCAGGAGATGAGACATCATGTAAGAGGAACATCAGATGGACTCGTTTGGATAAAACTTAGGGTGTACAAAGACTCATGTTTTTTCAGTAGAAAAATCAGAAAAGCACTAGACTGGATGGAGGTTTATTTGAATTCTATCCTAATCCTATAAATTTCCTAATCAATAGAGGGTTTGGCTTCTGACATCCTGGGAATCATTACAGTATAGTGAATAGGGTTTTGTACTTGGAGTTAGACTGACCTTGGTTCAAATCTCCCCCAGATACTTACTAGCTGTATGACTCTGGACAACTCACTTCACCTCTCTCAAATTCAGTTTCCCCATCTGCAAAGCAATAAAGTTTTAAAATAAAATCTACCCTTCCTCATAGGGTTTTTAGAATGTGTGTAAATGAGATCATGTAAGTAAAATACTTTGCAAAATCTAAAGCAGTTCAGAAATGAGAGACACAAATAGGCATGAAATCCTAGCCAAATGACCCATCAGGGCTTACACACACACACACACACACACACACACACACACACACAATCATATACATTTTTAAAAATTTTATGTATTTGTGTTATTGTCCCTGATAGATTATAAACTCCTTGAGGAGAGGACTTTTTTTTTCTTTTTATTCCCCTTATCTAACACAATTCCTGGCACATAGTAAATGCTTGTTGATGAATTGGTCCATGATCTCATTCTGCTTTGGTTGGAAGGAAGGAAACAAACATTATTATGGACCAACAGAGAAAGAAAACCTGTCCAGATCAAAGTTAATAGGAATTTCTACTTCTGAGATAGCTTAAAAAGGAAATTTATGGCATATAATTTTAGAATAGGGGTTCTTAACCTTTTTAATGTCATAAATCCCTTTTGTTACCTGTAACTTCTTCTATCCAGATACCTTCTCAGGATAACATTTTAAAATAATGGAAGGAATGGCTAAATTTCAGTTAGAAGTTACTGAAAATATATAAATATATAATATATATTTTCATGCACCTATATTTGAGTATATATTATGTGAAATATATATTATATGTGTGTGTATTTTCCCCCATATCTAAATTTGTTGTTGAGTAATTTCAGTTGTGTCCAACTCTTTGTGACTACATTTGGAGTTTTCTTGACAAAGATACTGGAGTGGTTTGAAATTTCCTTCTCTAGCTCATTTTACAAATGAGGAAACTGAGACAAACAGGGTTAAGTGACTTGCCCAGGGTCACACAACTAGTAAAACATCTGAACTCAGAAAGATCAGTCTTCCTGACTCCTTGCCCCATCTAAGTTCACAAATCCCCTAAAATCTATTCATGAATTCCAGCCAGGTTAAGAACTGCCCCAGAGAATTTTTTTCCTTTTCTTCCCCATCCCTTTCACTGTAACACACAAAGATATAGATCATATGATTGTAGATCTTGAGCTGGAAGAGATCCTAAAGGCCATCGAGTCCAATTTCCTCAATTTACAGATGAAGGCCTGAAGCCTAGAGAGGTGAAGTGGCTTATCCAAAGTCACCTAGGTAGGAAACATCAGGGGCAGGATTCGAACCCAAGTCATCTAAGCCATTATTCTGTCTGTTATACTACTAGTCTTCCTCCTACCTATAAGTCAGATTCCCTGGCCAGACGTCCACTTGCCATTTACATGATTTGGAGGTAGAAATATTTCATTAATAGACTCAGGGCCTTGGAGGGAGCTTCTTGCTTAGAAACCAGAGCAGAAGGAATTTAGGCTTCTATTTTGCAGGCAAGATCACACTTAGAGTTACCCTGGAACCATGACTGGAGAAAAACCTAGGCTGTTTCGTCCCTGGGCTAACTCTCAATCTAACCACCACCATCCCCAAAAGGTGCAAGTTTTTCATTCTTTGAGGTTCTAGCTATCGGTGCAGAAACAGTACACATTTATTGGTTTCTTTTGGTTCACCAGTTACACGTTTTACCAAGGTCCCAAGAAAACTCCAATTAAAAATATTTCTCCATTTGTCTCCTTCTCTTTTGTACTCGTGATGCTGAACATATTATCCATATCCTCTGACAAGGATTGCAGGGGTATCCCCAGCTGCTCTTGAGGAGAGGGGAGAAAAATGACAGATGAAAACGGGGCTATCAATAGTCCAAGGTGCCGCAGGAGAGGTGGAGCGTTTTTATGTTGTCAGCATTTCATCCAGAGTCCTAGCCGATTTCCTTGTCTGAGAACCTCCCTAACAAAATATCTGAGGGAAAAGTAGGCTGGGATAGGGAAGGGGACACAGACTGACTGAAAACTAAGAGGAAACTGGCAGCCCCTTCTGATGAGCCAAGTGGAAAGGAGTTAAGCTCTAAATCAGTTGGATTGATAATGTTTTCATTTTTAAAGGTTAACTGCGTTTTTGACACTCCCTTGGCTCCCCAACGATGTCTGCTAAAAAAAAAAAAAAAAGCAAAGCACTGGGCAAGGAGCCTCCTATGTACTTCATTTAGGACTGACGTTTATGACTGGTCATTGACCTTGAGATTCCATTAGCGCTAATGAAGGACAGTGCGGAATGCATCCTGCATGGAGTGTGGTAAGTGACGCACTCAGTCCCTGGAGCAGCCCCCACCCCACTGGCTGCCTACTCAGCCGGGATGCCCCTTAGCCCAGAGCTGCTGCTCCTCAGGCTGACGTGGGTGCACTTAGTAGAATCACTTGTTTCTGTCAAACTTCAGCTGAAGCACCACCTCCTACAGGAAGCCTTCCTGGTCCCTCCGAATGCTAGAGCCTCCCCCAAACCCTTCTCTCTCTCTCTCTCTCTCACACACACACACACACACACACACAGACACACACAATTGCCTTATATTTATTTTAATCTAATTTCCTGTATTCATACTGTTTTCCCCAATAGACTATAAACTCCTTGAGGGGAGGGACTAGGTCCTATTTTTTTTTCCTTTTTTTCCTTTCTATGCCCAGTATCTAACACAATCTAACACAATGCCTGGCACATAATAGATTCTTAATAAAGATTTGTTGATGAATTGATCCAATGATCCTGTTCTGCTATAGGCTGAAGGAAGGAAGGAACATTATTAAGTTTTCTATTATGTATCATTTAATCTCCACAACAACTCTTCCAGTTAAGTGCTATTATTATTATCTCCCTTTTGACAGGTAAGGAAGCCAAGGCAGACAGAGGTTAAGTGGCTTGCGCAGGATCACATATTTACTAAGTGTTTAAGATTGGATTTGAATTCAGATCTTCCTGATATCAGACCCAGCCCTCTATCTACTGCACTAGCTACCTGCCTCAGCTGGGGAAGGGAATGGCATTATCTAAGCTGTGTACTTATCCCCTGGACACTTTGCATCTCCATAATATATAGGTGACACAGTGGATAGAGTGCTGGGCCTGTAGTCAGGAAGGCTTATCTTCATGAGTTCAAATCTCGCCTCAGACACTTACTAGACCCTCACCAAATCATTTAACCCTCTTTGCCTCAATTTCCTCATCCTTAAAATGAGCTGGAGAAGGAAATGGCAAGTCACTCCAATATCTTTGCCAAGAAAACTCCAAATGGGGTCACAAAGAGTCAGTCACGACTAATCAACACAACAACAAACATCAGCTCTCAAACAGGAGAAAATATGTGTTTGCTCATTGTCCTTTGTGGGAGTTCATTTTGTCTCTTTGCAGTCCCAGTGGAATGCAAATGTCAGCATTTGACATTCTTGGCAGAGCCAGGGGGTAAAGCTCACCCCCTGGCTTTGAAGTTGGGGAAACTTGGGCCCAAAGATTACATTGCTTGACAAAGGTCATGTAACTAGTTGGTAGCAGAAGTAGCATAAGAATCCGAGTCACCAGATGTCTCATCCTGTTCCATGCATTGTCCTTTTGCCCAGAGAATTTCCTCTAGAAATTAAGACCTCGGGGCGGCTAGGTGGCGCAGTGAATAGAGCGTCGGCCCTGGAATCAGAAGGACCTGAGTTCGGAGCCGGCCTCCGACACTTAATCCGCACAAACAAAAACCTAGCCGTGTAACCTTGGGCAAGTTACTTAACCCCAATTGCCCTAAAGGGGCGGCTAGGTGGCGCAGTGAGTAAGAGCGCCGGCCTCGGAGTTTGGATGACCCGAGATCAGATCCGGCCTCAGAAAATGAGCACCCACGCATAAATCAAATGACTAGCCGTGTAACCTTGAGCAAGTTACTTAACCCCAATTGCTTTTAAAAAAAAAAAAAAAAAAAAAGAAATTAAGACCTCTAGAGGTCTTAATAGCTGCGGCATGACTGGGGCCATGGTGGAGTATAAACTTGTATGGGGAAGGGGGGGACAGTAACCATTGATTTTGCTTAGTATTTATCCACATGTACACAGATACTTAATACTGATGCTGCTTGTTGGCAAATGAATGAAGATTTGTCTCCAACCTAATACAGATTCTTATTGCTTTCCTATAGACTTCCAATAGAATAGTAACTCAGTTCTGGGCCCTTCATGTCCTTCCTCAGAGTCTAGCATTCCACAAAGCAAAAGTAAGTTATTTGGGAATTATCAGTTTTTCTTTATTTTTATTATAAGAAGCAATATAGGGATTGCTAGGTAGTGCAGTGGATAGCGCATCGACCCTGTAGTCAGGAGGACCTGAGTTCAGATCCAGCCTCAGACACTTACTAACTATATGATCCTGGGCAAATCTCTTAACCCCATTGCCTCCCCTCCCCCCCAAAAGGCAATCTAACCTAATAGGTAGAAAGTCTCAGAGCCAGGAAGACCTGAGATAAAGCCTGCCTCTAAGACTGACTGTGATCCTGGGCAAGTCACTTAGCCCTACAGTGTTCTAGACGGCTCTGACTGTGATCTTGCAGAGGAGATGCCAACCTGCATTGGCAGAGGCCATTTTCTTATCTTTAAATTCCCTAGACCAGTGTAGTTACAGATCCAGTCCCTGTCCCTGGTGTCTATTTTTATCAGACCAGATTTATGACTAGGTCATTCCAAGAGACTGTTTACATATTAAATAATATTCAAGGAAGAGAATTAACTCAAGAATATTAGTTAATATTCAGGGAACTAAAATTCAAGGAAGAGGGAGCTCAGTAAAGCTGGAAGTTCTGCATAAGAGGTGGATCTTGAAAAGTAGATGGTATTTGTATAAGCAAAAAAATGAGAGGAGAGCATTCAGTTCAATTTAACAAGCATTTATTAAGTGCCCAAGACAGTTTCCTCATGGATTTAGAGAATTTTGCAAAGAATCAGTCAACTCAGTAATTCCTGAAGTTGTATTTTTGCCTTATTTTGACAGGGGAAAGGCCTTGCTTGAGACACCCAAGGCCCAAGGTATGGGGCATCAGGGGCAAGGAATGTGGGATAGAGGATACCACTGGGTTTTATTGACCTAGAGATTTGCCGTGTATCTTTCTCTGGGCTTTTTGCGTCTTAGACCGTAAAAAACATTTGTCAAGTTCGGTGTGCTGTGTTTATTGGGGGTGGAGAAGGAGGATAAAAGGATCTTTGTCACCGTAGAGAGCTAGAATTAAATTTCAGTCATTGCAGGGGTTAGTCACCATGGCCTCAAGTATAATGGTTTTTAGACCATGGCAGGAATGAATGAATGAGCAAAAAAACATTTATTTAGCACTTACTACATGCAAAACATTGGGGTTCCACACATAAATAAAGACAGCCCCTGCTCTGAAGGAGCTATCATCCTAGGAGACAACACATTAGGAAGTTTTGGCCACAAGTCAGATGGAAAGGTCCGGGGTCCTCAATTAGTAGCAACGTACACACTGATGCATCTCCTTTAGTGTTATTTTTACCGACAAAACCATATTTCTTTCTAATATTGAATCATTTGATGGTGCCAAGGACTTTGGTGACAAACATTTTGCTCTCTGGGTCTTTAGAAACTGTGACTGATTCTTAGTGCAGTTTTAAACTTTAACAGCTTAATAAGCTTTGATAGTTTAAAACTGCCTCAAGAGCTGTAGGACCCCCAGTATAGGATAGGGAGTCTTAAGTCCTGTCCCACCTCCCTCCTTGCTTCAGGCATCAGAAGAAGCAGGGTCAGTGCTGGATCTGGAGTCAGATAACATTGGTTCCAATCCTGGCTCTGCCACTTATTGGCTAGGTGACCTTGGGTTGTCATTTAACCTTTCTGGATCTGAGTAACCTCTTCAGTCCCTGCCAACTATAAATCTCTGATCATCAAGTGTCTGGCCTCCAACTCTGAGGCTGTCAGAAACAGGGAATAGTTTTCAATAAATCAACACAAATAGCTTATAGAAATGTTTATAGATCTGCAAGACTGTTTGCAGTGGGACACTAAGGTAAAAAAAATGTGGGTGAAAGGGGGAAGTATACAGAAAACCCCACAGTTGGATGAGGTCTGCAACATTCTGTGAGCCTGCTGTCTTGCTATGTGAAAAACAATGCAAGAAGCATTCCAGAAGGGGAGACTGGGAGGCAGGAATGAGCCTGGTGTGAGCTCCAGGGACAATGAGGAGAATAGCCTGTCAAGGAGAAAACAAGTGTGTTAAGAACCTCCCAATTAGAGACATGCAGGTCATAGAAACCAAACAGCCTCAGATCAATTTAAAGCCACCCAACTCCCTACAATCCCCACTGTTGCTAGCCTCCCTTTTCCAGCAGAAGATTAGCTGCCAGAATTCTTTGTAAAGGTGGCTCAATGATGCTTAAATAATAGCCTGCTTTACTGTCACGATGCACATGCATGTTTTCATTAGTGCTAACAAGTCTCATGTGCAGGCTCACTGTTGGAGGAAAAAATCCCCAAAGCATCTCTGATAGGCTAAGCCATGTGTTTAATTTCGATTTCGCAAACCCATTGTTAATTTAGTGCCAGGGAGTTTTGTTTTTTTTATTAAAAACATATTCAATGGGAGCTAATGATAGGTCATAGGAAATAAGTATGTGACCAATATACAGCTGTTGCAACATGTGCTCCCCTACCCACTGTTGGTCTTGGTGAAGGAAGTGGTAAGCTTTAATAGGATGGATAGCCATTATAACTCAAATGTCCCCATAAAATATGTAAAATGTATGTAGTGTGGTCTAATGTACCTATATTTATTACCTAATTACGATTCCCTTACAAACTTTTAAAAATAATCATCCAAGATTTAATTAGCATGTAATATCTCTCTTGAGGAAGGGGGGTGCAAGGAATAGAATAGAACAATGGAAGAGAAGAATCTCGGATCTTATTGGCAGTTGTTTAATTGTAAATGTATTTCCCTTTTTGCCACCTTAGCCAACCAAGACACTGCCCTCCCCAGTTCATAAAATTCAGAGAAGAAGGGATCTCAGAAGATCATCTGCATCCTCAAGGCCACATGTGGCTGTCTAGGTCCTTGGGTACAGCCTTTTGACTGAATCAAGTTTTATAGAACAAAATATTTTATTAAGGGGATTGTTCTGTGAAGTTTGGATTCAGTCAAAGGGCTGTACCTGAGGCCGCAGGTTCCTCACCCTTGAATCCCATCCCTTTCATTTTAGAGATGAGAAAATGAAAGCACCTAGAAGTAACATGGGCTTACCTTGTGTCATACAGTTAATGAGTAGAAGAATTGAGATACGAACCCTTGTTATCTCAGACTTCAAGCATTCTTTCTTGTATGTGTCAAGGCAAAGTCAATTCATTGGTGACGTTCATTGAAACTGTGTGTGCTGTGATTTTCTTACCTTTTTTCCCCCTAGAGAATCAGAGGATCTCAGGAAGCAACATTAGGAGGTCACTGAGTCCAATCTGTACCTGAGCAGGGATCTCCGCTTCAACATCCCTGAAAATTAGTCACTGACCTTAAAGAATACCTACATTAAAACCAGTTTCTTCCATCTTGTGGGCATTTCTCCTAACATGCACTCAAAATTTACCTCTCAGTAATTTCTATCAACTGGTCCTAGTTCTGCTCTCCTTAGCCAAGTAAAACTTGTATCTCCAATGCTTTCAGTCTCACCCCTACCCATAGATCCCCACCCAAACTTCCCTACTTCCGATCAAACATCCCCAAAGGTCCTCCTAGAGGAGACAAAGGGCAAACTGTTTTCAAAACGATCTTATTTGGGTGATTTGTCACTGGCAGAGGTCAGTGCAATCTGATAGCTACTCATTTATGATAGCTAACTAGTCAAGTGCTGTATCCACATTTTAATCTGATGTTTAAGCAGAGAGAGAGAGAGAGAGAGAGAGAGAGAGAGAGAGAGAGAGAGAGAGAGAGAGAGAGGGAGGGAGAGGGAGAGAGAGAGAGTTGTTCCTCTAAGCAACTGTAATATGGGAATGTAGTAGAAATTCTGCTCATTAGGATACTTTAGTTTTGAAATTGATTGTTACTATGACGATGTGAGCAGACTGCATATTCAACTTTCTTCTCATTATCACTTAAGTAAACAATCTTCATCTCAAATGGCTAGATGGAATCAGCCAAACAGCTAAATGTCTAATATGATCCCCCATCCAGGAAGGTGGACAGATTATTTTAAGGAGCTTGTTTTTAGCCCACATGGTTTGGTTCTGCGCAAAATCATTTCATTAAATGCTTCTCTTAGCTTTGAAATCACGTTCCTATTTGTCTGTGTTTAACAAGAGGAAGAACATAGAGCATTTGTAACCAATTAAGCTAATGGGTTCAAAGTAAGTCCTGAAAAAGGAAAGGTGATGCTTCCTTTGAGAGGTGGGTAGAGAGGCATGAGCTCTTGAGGCATGAGCCTGGGTACCCCTAGATATAGAAACTTGGCTTAAATGGAATGAAACTCCAAGCCCAGGGATCTGGTTTTGTTCAGGGTAAGGAATCCCCAAGGGAGAGAGAAATATCCTGGGACTCAGCAGGGTGAGGAGGAAGATCAAGTACCTGCTTTGTATTCTGTATCTGCTAATTGTTGACGTCACTAGATAGCTTAGCAATATTCTTTATGGTTCACTCCTAAGAGAATATCCTTAAAGTAAAACTATATATTAGAAGATTGTATCCTTGTAGTAGGACACCTCCGGGAACTTACCTTGCTTTTAGCATGTTCTTACACATACATGATTTGTGTATATCTCTTTATGTATGTGAAGAGGAAATGGGGATATCACACTTAGCTTGTAGCTGGTTAGATGAACAGTATGGGAGTAGTGGACCTGTGGCTGAGGTGGCCTTTACCACACACTTTATAAAATGTACTCCTTGAGTTACAACCTGATCTGATCAGTACCTCCTCCACGTGGAACATCTGTGTCACTATATCCATCAGCAAGCATCTTTAAAATGCTTACTATGTGCCAGGTACTGGAATTATAAATACTAAAAAATGGAATAATTCCTACTCTGAAGGAACTCATATTCTAATCATGTAGGTAACACATAATTATATGTAGTATTAATATGAAGTGAAGGGGGCGGCTAGGTGGCGCAGTGAACAGAGCTCGGGCCCTGGAATCAGAAGGACCTGAGTTCGGAGCCGGCCTCCAACACTTAATCCGCACAAACAAAAACCTAGCCGTGTAACCTTGGGCAAGTTACTTAACCCCAATTGCCCTAAAGGGGCGGCTAGGTGGCGCAGTGAGTAAGAGCGCCGGCCTCGGAGTTTGGATGACCCGAGATCAGATCCGGCCTCAGAAAATGAGCACCCACGCATAAATCAAATGACTAGCCGTGTAACCTTGAGCAAGTTACTTAACCCCAATTGCTTAAAAAAAAAAATATGAAGTGAAAATGCAAATTATGCAAATACAGGGTGGTTTGGGAGGGCAAGAATACAGTCAGGGGGACCAAGAAAGCCTTCATGTAGAAGTTGGGGCTTGTCCTAAAGGAAAAAGGGGATCTAAGACGCAGAGGTGAGGAAACTCTAACTTACTCATACCGATTTTCATTGTGAGTGATTTACCCTGACAAGGGGCAAATGCGATAAATTAGGACTTGATTTATTGTTTGTGGATTGTCTGAATTTAAGAAAGCGATGGAAAAAATGTTAATAATACAGATTAGACTTAAAAGTGTGACATATGCATAGGTGGGGGGGGCTGGTTGTTAAATACTTACCAGCTCATACTCCTATTTGTATACCTGGTACCTTGTACTGTGCCTGGCACATAGTATGAAGTTAATAAATGCTTATTCGTTGATTGGTTAATTGATTGGCAACTGATCGGTAACCTAGCATATTGAGAGCTGTCTGGGGCATGAGAAATTAGACTATTTTGATTCATCTGTAATCATGCAGTCATATATGTCAGAAGCAAGATTTTATTTGAGGCCTTTCTGACTCCATGGCTGACTTTCTATTTTACCTCTCAATTCTCGCACTTAAGTATAACTAGTAAATTTAGGTTTAAGGCTAGAGGAATTGGGGTTGCAGAGAAAGTTGCATAACCCTTTATATGACCTCAGGATAAGAAGTATGCTATATATTCAGATTTCTTCTAAAAGTTTCCTGTCCTCCACTACTCATCTTTCTGTGACCTCAATATTCAGCCCTAAGGATTACATCATTGGAAACTGGAAGCTAGAAGAGGCTCGTCCTCAGTCACCTTCTCAGGCTGACAGGGCTTGAGCAGTAAAGGCAGTATAGAAAGGAGGGGATCTCTTCCAGGGTTTGTACCCTCTACCTCCCCAGTTCCTAATGATGTCATAAATAATGCCATGTTAGCCAAATGCCTATGTGTTAGAGTAAGAAAAGATAACACGTTTAGCAAGCTTTTGAGTACATTTCTAGTCATAAAGCAGTGAAATGGATGAGAAACAAATAAACAAGGCAATTATTGGTAATAGTGACTGATGTTTCCATAGCACTGGGCTTACCAAGTGCTTCATGTTCATCTGCTGCTTTTAACATCACTACAGCCCTGTGAAATAGGTGCCCCAAGTGTTCTGTGCTGGGCCTTCCTCACCCAGCTAGTCAGTACCAGAGGCAGTTTGAATTGAGGTCTTTCTGTCTCCAGAACTGGCACTCTAATCATTATACCAGACTGTCTGCTGTTTTGTAAGTATGATCCTCCAAGGTAGAGAATGTACCCACATCTGAGTTCTTCTGTTCCAACCAACACCTAGTACTAGGTGACAGTCAATCCAATTTATTCTGTAATTTAATTAAGCCTCCTACTTCTAGTAAAAAGTGATTAAGATACCTTTAGTAAGAAGATCTCAACTGATAAGCTCTGAGTTCTGATTGAAGCATATTTTTGTCACTTTTTTAAAACATGGTAAATATGGAAATGTTTTATATAACTTCACATATATTATTGATAGCATCATATTGCTTGCCTTCTCGATGAGTGGTGGAGGGATTGGAGGGAGGGAGAGAATTTCAAATTCAAAATTTTTTGAAAATGGAAGGAAAGAAGGAACTCTCAGAAATAGTCCAGAGAACTGGGCTATAAAGGTATGTCTAGGGAAGATGAATGTCTATTTCATGCCGTGTGCCCATGGAGTAGACCCAATAAGTGGAAGCGGCCCACTAGAAAAGGTATGGTCCCCTGGTATAATTCTTTAATCATTAGAAACTCAGGGTACTTTTTCCCTATCTTGGGTTTTGAGGCTTAGTTATTCTAAGCCCTTATTCAGGGCAATAATCTATCCTATGTATGAATCATCTAATGTGAAATGTGCTCTTCTCAGCAATTGCAATTCATTTGAGAATAACTCCCAATAAATTGTCTGTGATGTTTCTTTATTGCTATAGACAATGGGCAAAGCCAAGGAAATGAAGGGTTGTACCAAACCAGTCATTAGTTTTAATGTGGTCTGGCAGTTTTAATCCTTTTTTTATTTTTTTAAGTGTAATGGCACAGTGAGTTAAAAAAAAAAGATGAAATGCAGCAAAGGAAAAAAAAAGAATTGGGTATTTTCCTTAGGAGTGAGTCTCCAGCTTTCTTGATTACCATAGACCTATATGGAATGAGGAACATTCATATTATGGATACTGGATAATTATTGCTATAATACCACCTCTAGGCTACTCTCCTAACTTGTAATCCTACTAATGGGTTGGTGACCTAGAGGATGGCTGCTATCTCAGGGGTAACTCTGTGTAGGTCTGTATTCCTTATGCCATAGCTCACAAGCTCTCATACTTCCTATGAAAAATAAACCAGGAGACCAAATTTACTCTAAACAAAAGCATTTCTTTTGATGCCCTTACAAAAACAGCAGCTATAAAACAATACCCCATTAACCTGGGGCATACTCTCTGAAAAATATCCACAGAGGAAGAGTGAGTTCAAACTTAAAAGACAATGAAATATTGATATTATATATATATATATATATATATATATAGGTATGTTACATATATTACATACATACATATTCACACATAGATAGAATGATATAATGGACAGGGAAGATATATGGATGGCAAAGATAACTAACTACCAGCTTCTGGTATTGAAGGGCCTAGAAGGATTTTTATTCTTTACAGAGAGATCTTAACAAAGTTCTCCTTGGATAGAGCATCTTCTGAGAAGTTCCCACCATCTCTCATCTATACCTAGCCTTCTTCTCTACTCCCAGGAATTCTGTTCCTCTGAGTTGTTTCCTCCCTTGAGTGACTACTTTAACATATCTTCATCTGTCTGAAGTATGTTCTGCCCCTGAAAGTGTGCCTGAAACTCTTGGGAAATGACAGACTGTTTTGTGGGTTATCTCTTGCTTCCATGTTAGATGCTATGGCTGATAGGGGTAGAGAGTAGGCAGAGAGAAATCCCCTCCTAAGTGTTTCCTCCATAAAGCATTTCTCAGTCTGGGTTCCTAGAGAATTCAACTCTGTCCCTGGGGTTTAGCTATTAATGTATTGCTTCTCCAGTGAGGTTGCTCCCTTTAATTTGATTAGAGAAAGGTGTTCACATATCAGACAAGATCAAGGCATTAACACTTTAAGTCACTTAACCCCTACTTGATCTCAGTTCCTCTTCTGTAAAATGGGAACACACTAGAGGAGGAAATGGCAAACCACTCCAGTATTTTTGCCAAGAGGACCCCATAAACAAGTCCATGGGGTCACAAAGAGTCAGATATAATTGAATTATGGAACAATTATATTCTAGACCAGTGATGTCCAACTGAGATAGAAAGGAGACCACTGTATAGGAAGGTACCTGCAAGCTACATATTGACTTAGAAAACCACATATTGACATTCTCTGTGTTTTATTGTATTTTTACTTATCTTGTTAAACATTTCCCAATTACATTTTATTCTGGGGATACAGATTTAATTGCAGATTTATCCTGGGTAGCACTCAGGAGTGGTGAGGGCTGCTGGTCCATGCGTTTAATCGGTTTGTTCTAGACCTTCTGCACAGGGAAGTTAGTCAAAGCCCAACTCCCCACACCAATAGTCCAGCTGAGATCTTATGCCAATTTTATGGCCTTACCTTGGCTAAACAAACAAGCCCAACATACAGGGACTCATGTGTCTTTTTAGGAACTGTTCTGAAAGGCAGTGTGATACAGTGAAAGGAACGCTGAATCTGGATTCAACAGCACTAGTGTCAAATTCAAATAAAAATAGATTGCTGGTCTTGAGTTTAATACCTTTGGTGTAACCCCATATGGGGTTGAGACTCACAGTTTAAGAAGTATTGAAGGGGTCTCGAGTAGAAAAAGTTTAAGAAGTCCTGGTTTAGAGGACCCAGGTTCAAATCCTAGTGCCTGGTACTTAGTGACACCTAAAAATTGCTTATTAATTGAGCTTTAACTTAAGCTTCCTCTTCCCCAGTCTACTACTCACAGTTCCTTGGGCTGATTACTTCAATTCCCTCATAGTCCAGATCACTTTTCTCTTGACTCATTCAGATTTTTCTGTATCTTTCCTAAAATGTGGCACCCAGTGCTGAACAGAAATTTCCAGAGATAGCTTGACCAGGGATGAGTCGAAATGGAACTTTCATTTTTGAGAACAAACCCTGTTATGTCCTGTTGTTGATGTGTATTGAGCTAGGAGTTCACACAGCCTCTCTCCAAGGTACTTCTACCCAGACCAACAGAGATGCCAGTGACTTGAGGGATGTGTGTATGTATGGGTACGGGTAGGGGATGGCTGAAGCTCACTACACTCTCGCAATCTTTGGTAGCTCTTATTCCCAGAGCTCTTTTCCTGCCATCTGTGTATTTGCTTTACATTTAAATAATGCCTTACTTTGGGGTGAAAGGGTAGGAGCAAAAACTAGACTATGGAATCCAAGTTTCTTCCCTTTCCCTAGAACTGGATGATAGCATAGGGAGGTCATCCCAGCCTCACAGAAAACTGCATTGAACCCTAGCAAGTTACACCTCGACTATTTTTAAAGCATAGTATTTTCAGAAGGTCTCCACAGTCACCCTTTCTTCAGCAGCCTTCAGTCAAAATTCAGAGTGTAGTCAAGTGTTGATTACCCTTACCCTTGGGAATGGAAGACAGGATTAATTGAAATACACAGATAATCCCTAGACCTTATTTTAGCAATTCATTTCAGCCTCTTTTTGTACCCAACCTTCCAGTAGAACCTCTGACAAGGAGCACAGTGGACTTGTTTGAATTTCTTTTCATAGTTATCCTAGAATCTTAGTATTTTAGAGCTAGAAAGGGCCTTAGCAGTTTATTTATTATCATCTAACTCCCTCCTCCCTCTTTTAATAGATAAAGGATTCAGGTGTCTGTCAAAGGGAACCCACCACAACCAGATAGGAGGGTGTGCTATTGTTATAGTGTTGGCAATGTTTGTATATGTTCTTTAAAAAATTCACATTTAGTACGTTATTCATGAGCATAGATATTTGGAAAAGTAACATTTTATAGTGAACTATGTGAATTTTCTTTGTTTTCTGAAACAAGACTTTTAAGAATATATCTGATAAAAAAAGTATTTCCTGTGATAACCTGTCTCCTTTCCTTTCCTAAAAAACAAGGGACAAAACCAAAGTTTTATGTCCTTTAAGAAAAACTAGATCTATTGCTTCTTAATATATATATATGGAGAGAGAGAGAGAGAGAGAGAGAGAGAGAGAGAGAGAGAGAGAGATAGCAACAGAACAAGACACTCTCCTATTTTTGGAGGGGAAAAGAAGAAAATTAGTTATGTATTAGATTATGGCACTGGACTTGGAGTCAAAAAGAGGGTTCAAATCATGCCTCAGACACTCACCAGCTTTGTGATGTAAGTCCCCTCTGCCTCAGTTTCTTCATCTGTTTAGTGGAATTATGCTTAATGGCTATGATTCTTTCAAGTCTTCTGCCTCAAACAACATAGTTTAGGAGAAAAAAATATGGGATTTTGAGTCAAAGAACCTAGGTTCACCAGTAGGACCTTGGCTAAATCAGGTACTATCATGGGGCTTTGATTTCCTCCTGTATAAAATGAAGGGGTTGACTAAATGCCCTCTTTATGTCTTCCAGTGCTAAATCTCTGTTCCAATGGACTATACACATCATTGCCAGGATAGAGAAAGAGAGGAATTTGTGTAAAAATTTACTCATCTTATACATGTGGTTGTTTGGTTGGGTTGAAAATCATTACTAATCTAATACAGGTGGAGTAGAAAGGCTATGTCCCCATCAGACCTGCTATTTTCCTGTCTGATATACTGAAAATAAATCATGTTCTGGAGAGTATACCATTGATGACTTAGATAAGATGGTATGGTGTCATGGAAGGAATTCTAGATTGACAGGCAATGATCCTAGGATCAAAGAACTAGATCTGGAAATTACCTCAGAGACCATCTTGTCCAATCTGTTTCATTTTACACATGAGGAAACTGAGGTCCAAGGAGGGCCTTGGTATTGCCCAAGATCATACAAGTAGTAAGTTTCATGGCAGGATTTGAACTCAGGTTCACTGACTCCAGAGCCATCCACTTTCTTCTGTACTAAGATCTTTGCTGCTAACTAGCTTCTAAATTAGAGCAAAGCACTTATACTTTCAGGGCTCCTGTTTGCTCATCTCAAAAAGGAGGGAGCTGGAGTACTTAATCTCTGAGGTTCCTTCTAGCTCTAAGATACCCTCGTTCTTAGCTTTGGTTTGCTTTTTTGTTTTACTGGAGATGATGGACAAAAATAAGTTGAGTTTTCTGTTTGTTCATTAGTTTGTTTGACTTGGTGAAGGAGAACATGAATTAAAGTAAAGATTCTAGGAGCTAGAAGTAGGAGAGATGGGCTTACCATATATAGCTTCAAGTAGCTAGGACCATCATCAGTTCATCCAGCAGCAATGTGACTTTGCATTGGTCCTGTGCTAGATGGCTCAGTGGATACAGTGCCAGGCCTAGAATCAGGAAGACATTTCCTGAGTTTGAATCTGGCCGCAGACACTTACTAACTGTGTGACCTTAGGCAAGTCACTTAACTAGTTTGCCTCAGTTTCCTCAAGTGTAAAATGAGCTAGAGAAGGAAATGGCAAACCAGTGCAGTTTCTTTGCCAAGAAAACCCCAAATGAGATCATAAAGAGTGAGACATGATTGAAAAATGACGGAACAACTGACCCCATCTCCCAGTAATGATAGTCTGTTCATCCAAAAGGAACTTACTTAGGGATCATCTTATAACTTCAAAAGAAGGCAATTATGAATTGACTCTAAGTTGACTGAGGATAACCTGTTCAAGTGTTAGTTTTCCAATCTGTGACAATAATCAAATGATTACAACGGTTATGAACTCACATTTATATCATATGTTAAAGTTAGCAAGATATTGAGAAGAGGAATTTATATTAGATTCTGGAGGTAATAGGGAGTCATTTGAGTTTGTGGAGAGAGTCAGAGAGAGAGAGAAAGAGAGAGAGAGAGAGTCAGAGACAGACAGACAAAATACTGAGGGAACAAGGGGTGTGTGCTCAGACATGCACTTTAGGGAGATCACTTTGGTGACTTGTAGAGGGTGGATTGGAGTGGGGACAGACTTGGGAGAGGGAGATCAAACAGGAGGCTATTGAAACAACCTAGACTGTTGCAATTTTTACATACGTCACCTTATTTGCTCCTTATAACCACGAGGTAGACAATTTTTTTTTACAGATGAGTAGACTGAGGTTCAGAGAGATTGAGTTACTATTAAATATTTGGAGCATGTTGGGGAGATACAGCTAAACAACTGTCACTGGATAAATTTAACCACTCAGTGGGCTCATTTATACAATTCAAATAGATGAGACTATATTTATTCTTACAAGTGGATACATAAAATCTAGAGTCTTTATTTGTATATATTTGTATTTCTAATTTGATTTTAAAATAAGATCATGCCAGATTGTATTACTTTATCCCCATCTGTGTTTCATTTGACACCCTGTTCTCAGTTATTCCCATGCTGAACTGGATAGTGCTGGTGACTATCAGCCCAAACTGAGTCTCCACTACTTATGATTTGTGAGATATTTGGCAAATCATTTCACCTCCTTCCATAACCCTCAGTTTCCTCATCTGTGAGACCTCTAAGATCCCCCACCCCAACTCTAAATCTGTGCTCCTGTGCCTTTGGCCATGGTCTCACACCTCGTAAGTATCAGAGGCAGAATTTGATTTGTCCAAGATAGTTCATTCAAGTTTAGCACTCCACCTAGACCTTGCTGACTTGCTGCTCTTAAATCCTTTTCCTCAGTATGGATTGGTGATTTAAAAAATCTTCAAAGATCATCAAAAGTAAAAAGTAAGTAAAGCAGCCCCATTAATCGTCCAGGGAGGCTGTATCACATACAAGAGAAGTGGGTCCATTAATGTGTTCATCTTCTATTCAGTTCCCGCTCCAGGCTCTGAGCAAATACCAAATACTTATTTTCCACTATAGAAAAAGAGACCAGGTAAAAAAAAAGTCAAGCCCCTTTATGAGCTAGGAGACCTGGTAGTGATGAAGATTTTCCTTTGATTTTGCTGGGATCATTTCACCTGAGGCCAGCTGTTGAGGGTGAGGTGTCTTGGAGGGAAGTACAGGCTTCTGTGTAGCATTTCTGTGGTTAGAGTTAGTCTTCCTTGGGGGTTATTATGGGTAGATGTGGGTCACTCCATGGGCACAGAGAGGAGGCATAAAAAATTGTCCTTGAACCAGGACAGCAGGTACAAGTATTGAGCAATATGGGACCCTGCTGGTCCCTTACTTTTCTCAGATTGCGCCCCCCCCACACACACACACAGTTAAGTTTCAAGATTCAAGGGGCCTACTGCAGAAAACAGATAATTCAGTTTTTACCATGTGAGGAGTGGGGGACACAGTTGGTTTTCAAGAAGAGAGTCCTAAAGGAGGAGGGAAAGGTTCTTAAGTTCAATGGTGTGAAGCTTAGAGAAGTTGATAAGAAGGATTAGAATTGGAGAATAAAAAGACATTTAAAAAGCAAAGCTATTACAGGGTTCATTACTTTATATATGTTCTCCAAAATCACATGAATGAAGGAGAAAGAAAGGAAGGGGAAAGAACCTGGCTTCAGTTCAGAATGTCAATTATGGGGGGTTTTTAATCCCCTTTTCACAATTTATTTGACATTTTGAATGGTGGCCAAAAAAGCTATTATAACTATAAAACATATTCATTGGTATAAATCTCATTAAGTTGAGCAATTTAATTAAGGTATTGACATGCTTAATTGATACGTGCAAGCAAAGACCATTTTCATAACTCATTTCCATACGCTTTCTGCTTTAAGAGAAGAGGGGAGATGGGGGAAAAAATGGGCTCCGTAAAAATGTTATAGATTCAGCTGAGCCCTGTTATCCCAAGGGACCCCTTGCTGCCATTCCCCTTGATTTAGTGCCAGCCCTCCTCTAAGTGGCTCTGCTTTGAGTGGCGCTGATGTATGCCCAACTTGAGCTCACGTCAGCTTCTCTTATGATCAATAGCAGAATATTTATATTAATAAAGCACTAAGTTAATTAAATAAAATGGTCTTCTGGGTAAACTTAAGATACTAGGGGATGGGCAAGGAATCAATATATCCTGCCATTTGAACATTAAGTATGTGCCTTGAAATTTTATGGTGCTTTTAAAAAAGTGTCTCGTAATGTAAAAAGTTTGAAGCCCTCAGAAGGCTCTTTCTGCCAGATCTTCTCTTTGGCTTCCGGGGCTAAGGAAACCAGAGGATGCAGCTACAGTTAGGAGTTCAGAAGGAATGACTCTGTTGACCCTATCTGCTAACCATTCCATTAACTAACTGGATTCTCAGCTGGAATTAGGCAGGGCAGTCTTTCTCCCAGATGGTACCTCAGTTGCAATGGGCTAAGACTTGGCATCACTAGACAGAGGAGGAGGCAATGAACCAAAGAATCATAGGATCTTCAACCACTTCATGTAATGTCTTCGTGTTACAAGAGAGGAACGTCCATCCCCCAAAAGAGAAGTGACTCACCCAAAGTCACACAAGTAGCAAATAGCCGGGCTTAGATTTGAACACAAGGCCCCTGACTCCAAATCCAAAGCCCTTTCTATTCTCACTGCTCTTCTCCTCAGTCTCTGTTCCGAAAATGAATGTCACTCTTCTAGGCCAGCAAAAGAAGACCAGCAAATAATAGGATTGGGAATGAAAAGAACTTTAGAAATCACCTATTACAATCTCCTCCTTTTATAGATAAGGGAATTGAGGCCCAGAGAGGAGACGTAGCCTGTCCAGTATCCTTTGTACCCCATTCTCATTCAGCTCATTTCTGAATTCCTGAGTTCTGGGAAATCTCAAAGGGCCAAGTTTTCTCAAAAACAGCCTTCTATCCATCTAAGAACCCCCATGCAGTCTTCATTCCCCTAATGCCAGATTAACCTTATTACCATTTTTGACAGGATTATTAAACTGATCAGGGGAATGCTGCAAATAAAGTCTACAGAGATGTTAGCAAAACATTTGATGTTCTTTATATTTAAGCTCTTGTGGCAAAGACAAGGTAGTATGTGTACTTGGATCTATTTTTGGATAGATAGATTTAGAGCTAATTGAATGACTGGCCCCAATGAGTAGTCATTAATAGTTCCATGTCAACTTGGAAAAAAATCTCCAATGTAGTTGCCCAGTGATCCATGTTTGGCCCTGTCTTGTTTAATATTTTTTATCAATAACTTGGCTGACGTCTTAGATGGCCAACATGTCAGATTTGCAGGTGACAGAAAGCTACAAGGGATAGTTAACACAGCATCCCCAAAATAAATGAATCTCAGGGGACTAGAACATTACCTCTAATTGAGCAGGTTGAATTTTAACAGGGAGAAATGTAAAGTATTATACTTAGGTTCAGAAAGATCCACTTTGCAAATAAAAGATAAAGGAAGGCAAAGTTAACTAGTTTTTTCAAAACAGATCTAGGAGTTTGAGTGGACCACAAAGTGTCTAAGTCAACAGTGTGAGATGCAAACCAAAAGGGTAACACAGTCTTTGGATCCACTGAGAGGCCTTAGCTTTGAGAAATAAAGTTCCTATTAGAGGAACTATCAGAAATAATAGTTCCTCTATACTTTGTCCTGGTTATACCACATATAGAATATTATATTCACATCTGTTTTGCCACTTTATAGGAAGGACAGTGATAACTGGAGGCATCCAAAAGGTGATAACCAAGGTTGTAAAGGTCCTTGAATTCATACCATATGATTATTGAAGGAAAGAAGTGGAAATGCTTAGCCTAGAGAAAGCTTTGGTCAAAGAGTTTGCATTTTATGGCATATACCAAAGGGAGCCACTGAATATTCTTGAGCAGAAAAGTACCAAGATCATACCTGTGTATTAAAAATGTATTTTAACATTTGTGTGGAGGATGGATTGGTAGAGAGAAAGAGAAGAAGGAAGGAGCAGTTAGTAGGGGTGGTAGTAATGTGTGTGGATGGAGAGGCACTGACAGGTAGGAAGATTTCAGAGAGAGAAATTGATGGGACCAGGAAATTAATTGAATAGAGGTTGGGGATGGTGAAGGAGAAAGAAAAGAACTCTAGGATATTAGATTTGGATGAGACCTTAGAAATCATCTAATTTATGCATGCCCCATTTCAAAGCTATAGAGATAGTTTGGTATAGAGGAAAGAACTATAAATATGAAATCAGAATACTTGGGTTCAGATCCCAGCTCTGATATTTACTAGCTATGTGACCTAAGGTAAGTCATTTATCTTTCTTGAAGGTCAGTTCTATCTCTAAACCTATGGTTTCTACCTGCTTTCCTTTCATCCCCTTCTCTGCTCCTTGCATTCTGGCTTCCAACTTTATCAGACAACTGATACTCTTCTCTCTAAAGTTACCAGTAATCTCTTAATTGCTAAATCCAATAACCTTTTCTCGGTTCTCATTCTCCTTAGCCTCTCTGCAAGATTTGATAATGTAGACCTCCACTTTCTTGATTTTCTCTCCTCTCTGGTCCCTCTTAGTCTCCTTCTCATCTTATCCCCTAACTGAATCTGGCTAGCTAAGGATCTGTCCTATGACTTCTTCCCTTTTTGCTAGCTGTCTATCTTTGGATGACCTCATCAGTTCCCATGGATTCAATATCATTCCTTTTTTCCCCATAGTATAATAAAAAGATGATTATTCATAAAACAACAAATCTACTATGCACAACTTGCTATTCCTTTCAAATATATAGTAAAATTATCCTGTAAATTCCTTTTCTTTTCTTTTTTTCTTCCTTCCCCTCCCCTGCCCTTGAGATGGCTACCATTAGTATTAATATTGTTTCTTTAAATATGACTCCAAGATTTAGGCTTTCCTGAGTGTTAGTCCCAGATTGTTATTTGCTTATTGGACAACTTGAACTGAATGCCCTGTAGATATCTCAAACTCATTACATCTAAAACAGATATCATTATTACTCCCTATTGCTGTTGTAGGCACCTCCATCCCTCCAGTGACCCACGTTCATAGTCTTAGAGTTATTCTCTACTTATCACTCACTTCTGTTTCTCATGTCCAGGCATTTGCCAGGTTTTATTGGCACTACCTTCACAGTATCCTTCATATCCACCCCTTTCTCTACTAAAATAGCCACCTCCCTAATTTAGGCCTTCTCATATCTCTCCAGGGCTATTTCAGTAGCCTACTAACTGGTCTTCCTGTCTAGCCTCTCCTCTCTTCAATGCGTTCTTCACACATTTGCCGATGTTTTTATATGCCCAAAGCATAGGTGTGATCATGTAACTCCCCAGTTCAAAGAGCTCCTGTGGCTCCCTATTGCCTCAAACCACCCCCACCCCCTGCCTCCCAACCTTATTACACTTTACTGTCCATCTTGCATTCTTCAGCTTAAGCAAAAATGACCTTATACAACATTCTATCTCCTATCTGAGAGTCTTTGCATAGGCTGTCTTCCATTCCCGAGATATACTATCCCCCTCCCCTTTCTCTCTTAAAATCTTTCCTTCAAAGCGTAGTTCAAGCATCACCTTCTATATGAGACCTTTCTCCATCCCCTTGGCAGTTAGTGCCTTTCCCATCTGAAGTCATCTTATAATACATATAATATATATACATACATATATGCACATGTGTACATATATGTGTTTGTTTATATTTTCTATATATGTATACATACGCATATATAAATGTGTTTTGTTTTTCTAGAGAGAACATAATTTCTTTGAGGGAGAGATTGTTTCATTTTTACCTTTGTATCCTTACACATAGTGAGTAGTTAATAAATGTTGTTGACTGATTCTATGACACTGAGGCATGCAGAGAGATAGGACTTGCCTTGTGAGACACTCTTGATTAGGGGCAGAGGTGGGTGTAAGTCAAGTGTCTTTTTACCATTGTGCCTCACTGCCTTCTCATGACCTCCAAACAATTGAGTGTTTGTGCTGTATTAACAGTGATGTTGGGTGAGACCAAGACCACCAGATGTGAAATAAAAGACTGGGAGTTACTAGGATATGAGTGGTAAGGGCACAGTTGTCCACTGGGAGACAGGTGGTTCTTCTGGTCAAATAAAGCATTTCAAAATTACTCTCCATGTCTTCCAAACCCCATGAAGTCCAGGTACCCAATGTTAGAGTTCCTTCTTATCTGACTAATAGTGAAGTTAGGGGAATTTGTTATATTTGGAATGAGGATTGCTATAGTGGCTTCACATTTTTTTCAATAATTCATTGTTTCTCTCTGCTATTATCTATTGTTAATTTCTGTGCTTATGTCCATTATCTGCTGCCTCTCAATCTGACTGATCAGAAAGGGGACTTTGATGAAATATTCATGTTAACTTCAAAGTCATTGGGAATCTGTCCAAATAGATCAGTTTTTACATAAATAACCAATAAAATAACATATATTCTCCATGCGTCAATAGCTGGGCATCCACAAGTGTAAGTTATTAGCAATAACTATGATTACTTTGAACTGAACAAATAAGTAGATTGAGGGATCATGAGGAGAAATGCCTTTCTTTAGAATTAATGCAGCTTAATGGCTTAAGCGCTAATATGCTTCATCTGATGTTGGGCTTTGAGAAGCCAGCCTTGTAACTAGGAGTGCTGAGCTCCTGCTGAATAGCTTTACTGCTTGGATGGAAGATAATTTTCAGTCATTCTGAAGCTGCATTGATTTTATCGGCAGAAGGCCCTAGGATAGTGTTTCACCTTCAGCACAGAGCCTTGGCTTTTTAATGGGCTTCTGAACAGTAACAAGACAGAATGGGGATCGCCTCGGACTGTAGCATTGCATCCAGATTTCCTAACGCCTGGAGAGCTGTAAAAAGTAATGCAGAAGGCTCCGTTGTTATGGACAAAGTTTTGTCGGGGCCATTCTCTCACTGGGTTAAATGTTTTTTTTCCCAATTAGCAGATATTCTTAAAGTCAAGTCTGTATTGCTTAAATCATCTGGATTGTCTATGAACATGGGTTGTCATGACCATAGATAGATAACCAATAGACAGCCCATAATTTTTCTTGGTATCCATGCATTGTCCAGAAATTGAGATCTCTGGGATCCAGAGATCCCAGTATGCTGAATGCCCTCCTTATTGATATAAATTTACTGGAGGACATGGTCATGAGATGCACAGAACATGCAAGCTTGGATGGGTGACATTATACTTTTTTGATGACATAAGAGCCATTGAAGAATTGAAGTATCTGTATATGTTTCACCTTCCCCAGATGCTTAAGTCATTGTGTCACTTTAGCCACATAAATTCATTTTGGTCAAAGGTTCTAAGCTGCGTGGTCCTCAGAAGCAAAGCCTTTTTAGTCATGTGGATAGGAATAGCGACTAGACCTGTGATTTCATTGATATAGAGAACTTCTAAATGATGAAACTCCCCTTCCTCATGGTGATCCACACCTTTTCTACTGCTTAGATCAGTATAGGGTTAAGGAAGGAATTGGCCATTTGTAGCCCCTCTGGATTAGCTGCGCCTTTAAGGAGCAAGTTCATGGAAATAAGCTCATCCTTTGTCATCCAGGAACTAGACATTGATAGCAAAAAAGAGATGACAGAGTGACTTCAGTAATGCAACATTCAGCTGGCATGCAGGTTAACAAGGATAAACTCTACAGCATAGCCTCCCATTTTCCCATGTCCGTGGGACCAAGTTACCTTTGTCTCTGAAGTCAAATTCACCAGCATCCTGGTTCTGTTACTGAGTCAAGGGGAGCAGTTTCTTGTATTTTCTGTCACTCGAGCCTCTTGGTAAAGCCTCTCTTGGGAAGAAGCAATAATTCAGGTGCTGGAAAAAGATAAGCAATTCACGGAATCCCTCCCGATTCTGGACCTACAGAAATGAAACAAATCCAGAGCATATGCTTGAGTTCTATTACCACCCCCCCCAAAAAAATGCCAGAGGTTGAAAAAAGAAGCTTGTACATTTGCTAATCACAAAATGAACAGAAGTCTCTCAGGGAGGTGTTGGTGTGAAAGGCTTTTTTCATGGCCAACTTCCCACCCCTGAGAGCATAAGTAAATTGTCCAGTATTTATGCTGGTGTGTTATCAACCCACATAACCTACATCAACCTGTCTGCTTGTTCACAGGAAAGTGAAAGGAAAACCCAGGTTAGTTATCAATGATGGGACTGACCATAGGCATAAGCCAAATTGTGAGGTGGTTGGGTGAGACCATACTCTGGGATACAGGACTCTAATCCTTATTCTTCACACTGTCCTTTCCCTTCCCAATGCATACATCTTCCCTTCCCCCTTTTACCCAGGATGGAGAAGATTCCATTTCCTAATTGCAGAGATGTTTGGCGTGGGGATAGGTTTATGGAAAGAGAGAAGATACAATTTGGGCCATTTCTCTAGAGAAGACAAGGGAACAAGGACTTTCTTTCAATTAATCAGCAAATGCCTGGCTCCAGGGTCTCGGCAAGAGGATTGATTTACATAAAGCCACTTCTAAAGATGAATTTGACTCCCCCGTACTCTTCCCCTGCCCAGCCACCACCAGGCATGTTAGTGGATTTCAGATTGACAGTTTCAGCCTCTACAATCAAATTAGAGATGAAAGCATCTGATGTCAGCCTGGGCAGGGGGAAGAAAGAGTGGGGGATGGAGGGTGGGTGTTGTATGTAAGAACAAATCAGGAAGCAAAGTACTCCTTTCACAAACCCTATTGTACTAATAGGCAATATCCAGCCTTGGGGAAAACAAGACACCTAGAATCAGTTCTCCAAAACACTGTGGCTGCACATTGCGGGCCTGCTAAACTGGCACTGCCCTTTGGGCCAGAAGATGAACAGAGATCTTACGAGGTGTCTGGTTTCACCCAGACTCTTACCATTAGACTTTCCTATTTGGAAACTGTTCCACATCACAAGAATCACAACTGGAACAAAGGCCTCCAGGCATCCTCACTAGACGAGTTAACTGATTAACAAACATTTGTTTACTGCCTATTATGTATAAGGCTAGACTAGTCTCTAACTGAAATGCAGACAAACCAGGCCAGGCATATGTTAGTCCAGAAAGGTCTCACCTTACTTGGGCATATAGTCAACTGGGGCAGATCTAGAGCAATGCGACTAATGAGGAATTCCAAAGCCCCTGTGATATAACTGTCCTACTGCTAAACTGTGATAATCCTAGGGATTAGTGAGCAGACTGAAAAAAAATATGCACTGGTACCATTTGTCAGAGATGATCAGTCAATTATAATGCTATTTCATGAACACAAAGAGCTGTTAGTTTGAATTGCATATGATAATTAAATGGATGAGGACAGTATTTGCAATAGCATCCTTGGTTAACCCTGCCAGCCCCAGTTTCATGGGTGGTTTGGAAAAGCTGATTCTGTGATTGGAGACAAAGAGCTTGATCTTCATTGCTGGGAGAGATGGTTAAAATACTGGAATTACTTGAGTTCTGGCTTTCCTGTATCCTTTTTTTCCTCTTGCCCAAAACCCCAACAAATTCCATATTTAGAACCCATTAGATCATCTATGAAACTAAAATATTATTTCTCTTGACTGGGGACAAAGGATCATACAGGGTACTCTTGCAGAGCATTTGGAATGCAGTTATAATTCATAGCACCCATTCTCTCAGACCCCAGACTGAGACTAGGAATTAGGATCTGAGTCTAGATGCTGGCTCTGTGTGACCTTAAACAAGTTAATTCTGCTCTCTGGGACAGAGTTTGCTCATCTATAAAACCAAGGGGATCAGACTAGACTCCTTCTAAATCTAATAAATCTAGGCTCATGGGATCCAAAGCCAGAGTCTAAGGTTTCTGGTTCTAATGTCAGTTCTACCACCAATATAATAAGTGACCCTGGGAAACTCATCTTCCCAGCCTCTTCTTCCCTGTCTGTCAGAGCAGTCACTCACCCAGATCTCTGATTCCCCTACTCCTCCACCCACCCAGTAAAACTGTGAGAAGGCACAAACCCAAAGGCTAGTGAAGCCAATGACCCTCTTATTCTCTCAGGTTTATTCTCCCCTTTAGTAAAATTTGAAAAAGGCATAACATTCCATGCCTGTTTGAAGGGGGATAGTTGCCAGAAGTCTTCATCAAATTGCTCTATTCCTGAACATCTTTTAAGAGGGGGCATCTCTGGGGTGGCTAGGTGGCACAGTGAGTAAGAGTGTCGGCCTCGGAGTTGGGATGACCTGAGATCGAAACCAGCCTCGGAAAATGAGCACCCACACATAAATAATGACTAGCCGTGTAACCTTGAGCAAGTTACTTAACCCCAATTGCTTTTTAAAAAAATAAAAAAACAAAAAAAACAAAGAGAGGGGGCATCTCTACCTACTTCCCAGCTCAGCTCCCAGGATGTAAATACTTCCACAAATTGCTCAGCCCAAGCCACACCTGCCTTTTGTCCTAGAACTGGGATTCCAGAACAATGCTTCATTTACTGACATGGTCATAGCCTACTTCTCCTCTCTCCGAGTCTGAGAGAGGAATTAGGATTAGATCTATACATACCCAGCTTTGCTCACTACATTTGTTTTATGTCTTTCAAATCTGATCTCCAGGAATAGGAGCTTCTCTAGTGTCAAAGCGGCATCCATTCTACTTATATCCATGATGTTGTCTGCTTTCTTGAATGTCAGGTATTCCCAAGCACCTGATAGATATTGAATAAAAGTAAAACAGATATAACGTCTAGCCCTAGCCTAGGCTTGATGCTGAAATTCAGGTGACACTTGTTTATCTGGTACAAGTTTTTGACACAAAGCAGGACTAGTTATCTTAAGAATTTTTAAAAATAATTTCACATTGATGTTATCCTGATGTCTAATAAGCTATCTGGCTATTTTCAGGGAGAGAGAAACAATAATCATGGCCCCCCAGAGCATGGAGGTAACTTTGGGACTCCACTTTTGCTTCATATTTATTTATTTTATTTTAATTTATAGAATAAAATGAGCATTTCCATAATATAATTTTAAAAATATGATTGCACATGAAACTACAAATCTATTATGTACAACTTGCAATTCTTTTTATTTTTTATTTTATTTTTTAGCTTTTTGGAGGGCACTCGGGGTTAAGTGACTTGCCCAAGATCACACAGCTAGTTTTTGTGTTAAGTGTCTGAGGCCGGATTTGAATTCAGGTCCTCCTGACTCCAGGGCTGGTGCTCTACTCACTGAGCAACCTAGCCACCCCTATTCTTTTTAAATATATAATAAATTTATCAGGCAAATTTCTTTTTTCTTTTTTTCTTCCCTCCCCCACCCTAGAGGTGCCTATATATATATCCATATTTATATGTACATATTTATTATATATATTATATATAATTATTTATACAAACTTCTACTTATTTTCTTTGTAATAAAGGAGGGGAAAGAAGGAAGGAAGGAAGGAAGGAAGGAAGGAAGGAAGGAAGGAAGGAAGGAAGGAAGGAAGGAAGGATGGATGGATTAGACAAAAGTCAAAGTTGTGACTCCTCCCAGCCTAGTTGTAATTGCTGACCAGGCTTTAGATACAGGATGGCGTAACAGTTTCTGCTTATTTAAAGAGAATTTTTGCTGATAACTAAGAAGGCTGAACTCAGAGTCTGGAAGATACGGGTTTAAGTTCTGCTCCTGACATATACCAATGGCATGTAAGTCACTTACTGTCTTGGTGCCTCAGGCAACTCTAAATTCAAGAACAGCAGGTCTGCCCCTGTGAAGGAAGGTCCCTCTCCTTACACTGATAAGATCACAGTTCTGGATTCAAACAAAGCAAAACGTCAGACTATAGGTACCACTTTGCAGAATATAAATATGGATCCTAGTATATGCCTATATGCAACTGTATATGAATTGTTATGTGCTTATACTGGTCACATAGGTACATTTTAATTAGTCATATGAATCTGACATTGAATGCTAATGGTAACTGTCTGCTCAGCAGCTCATTAAACACCTGGATGGGATGGCTTGGACCTTTCTGATGAGTTTGCCTAAGACAAAACTGGGGGGGGCGGAATAAAGAAAGAGAAAGAAAACATTGCTTTTGTTGACATCCTCCTTTCATTTAATAACTTTTTAATGTCACTGAAGCAGCTAGAGATGGAAACTCCTGCTGTTCCCTCAGCAAAAGAATATTCAGAAAGTAAGCTTTTGGTGCATTGGGAAATGATTGTTTCTTGCTTCCTGGTCAATACTTTGATTCTGTGGCTCCCTGAGATTCATAGGCTTCTTTGAGAATCATTTGGGGAGTTCTGCTGTATTCTCCCTTGGACAAAAGAAGCCCCATAATAGAAATGCAGCAGGAGAAATGGGGGCTTTGTCACTGAAACATGTGCTCCGGCCTCATTCAGCTTTGACAGTGACCCAATGGCAAAGATGTGATCTTGCTTATTAAGATAAATTGCCAGTAGAAGAGATTTACTTATTAGGATAAATTCTCAGTGAAGTTCACATTGTAAACCTCCTGAGGAGCCATTTCTCTCCTGGAAGTCCCTCATACTGTTTAAGACAAAGGTGAGCGAGCAATTTTTTTATTATTTTCTTCTTGAAACACATAGTAATATGCAGCAAATTGATTGCCTTTTGCGGGGGGGGGGGGGGGAGGGTGGATTTTTGAGACCTTCACATAGCTCTCCACCTATGGAAAAATAGAGTATTACCCTTCTTTCTTCTATTCCTCCCTTCTTTCCTTTCTTCCTCTCTCCCTTTCTCACTTCCTCTCTTCCTTCTATCCTTCCTCTTTCTCTCCTTCCTCCTTTTTCTCCCTTCCTTTCTTCTCTCCTTTTGTCCTTTCACTTCTTCCTCCCTTCTTCTCTTTCTTCATCCCTCCCTTTCTCCCTTCCTTTCTTCCTTCTCTTTCTCTCTTCTCTCCTCCCTTCCTCCCTTTTTTCTACCCTCCCTATCTCCTTTCCTTCTTCCCTTCTTCCCAAGTCTTAATCCTGTAAATCCATGATCATGGGATCCAAAGTCAGATAATCTAGAGGTCCTAGTTCTAATGTCAGCTCAGCTACCAATTTAATAAATGACCCTAGAAAACATATCCCTTTAACTCTTCCTTCTCTGCATCACAGTGGCCATGCACCCATATCTCTAATGACTACCCCCCAAGTAAAGTCAAAAAGCCAGTGAAGCCAAATGCTTGAACATTACCATCCCCTTCTCTGGTTTATTCACTTCTTCAGTAAATTGTCAAAAGGCTTAATATCACATGTCTATTTGGAGGGGACAGTTCCCAGAAGCCTTCATGAATTAATTGATTCCTGAGTGTGTTTTAAGAGCAGTTTCTCTACCTTCTTCCTAGCTCAGCTCCCAGGATATAAATACTTTGAGGGAGTATTTCCTCAACTCAGTCCATACCTGTCTTTTGTCCCACATCAGGGATCTGAGAGCAATCTTTCATTTACTGACAAAGTAGTAGCTTAATTCTCCTAGCCACAAGTCTTAGAGAAGAATTAGGGCTGTTTTATACTTAGGCTGATACATGGTCTATAAATACTCAGTCCTGCCCCTCCTGACTTGGAGTCAAGAAGACCTGAGTTCAAATTCAGCCTCAAATTGCACTTACTAATTGTATGATTCTGGACAAGTCATTTTTTCTTTCTCAGCTTCAGTTTTCCCATCTACAAAATGAGAATAATAATAGCAGTTATAGTGCCTCACAAGGCTGTGTGTACCTAGCAAGTTAGCATATGTAAAGCTCTTTGCAAACCCTAAAGCACTATATAGATTCTGGCTATTGTTACCACTATAATCAGAAACTTTACATCTCCAAATCACTTGCCCTTATACCCACTACACTGGTGAACTGATCTCCTCACTGTTAGTTGGTATGCATATTTTTTGTGAACACAGATTAATTTATTATTAATTATTCATCTGTTGCTGCCACCCCAAGTTATAGAAGTCATTCCATGTAAAAACGTTCATTATTTTTAAATTATAACATCCTTTAGGATGGAGGCGGATGAACTGAATTGGTGTGTATTGGTGGGGATGGGGTTAGGGGTGGGTATGAGCATACAGTGGATATAGAAGAGCATGAAGCAATCCCTTCTTGGACACTACATTCAGTTCCCCTTTTTTCCTTCGATCTTCATGCCTTCTTTCTAATAGCTAGTGCCTATATCCCGGCTGGCATAACTCTCAGGATTATTCTGCTCTAGAGATTCTTGCTAAGGCAGAGCTGTTGTCCCTAAAGTTCTCCTGTCTGTTCACACATCTAGTCCAGTTTTCTGTCAGACTCTTCCAACCCAGCTCTCATCCATTTCCCCAAGGAAATCAGAAGTAAAAATTAAATCTTATCTCTAAGGTTCTTCTAACAATAGCATCCTATAGCTGTATGATTCTGTACAGAAGATAAACAAAGGGAAATTTTCCCCCAAAGATCTTTTCCCCTCAGATTTAATGGAAAGCATGAGCAGCATGAATGTGTTTTGTTCAGTATAGGAACTATAAAATCTAAATCTCTTTCCTCTTCTACTTAATCCTTCCAGAAAATTTATACATAAGCACCCCTAACAATCATAACCATGGAAGTCAATGGGATGAACTGGCCCACAAAATGGAAGAGGGTGGCAGAATGAATTAGAAAACAGAATCATTTGAAATACATTGGAAACATAAAGATTCATACAAAGTTAAAATGAAGGGCTAAGATAGATTCTATTATGACAAGATAAGTAAAAGAACCCAGAAGTATCCATCATGATCTCAGACAAGTCAAAAATAAAAACAGACATGACTAAAAGAGATGAATAAATGAACACCTTTCTCCTTTCCCAATTACTTGTGGATATCACTCAGTCAAAAAGCATATTACTATATGCAAGACACTGTGCTAGGTCCTGGGGATTCAACTGCAAAAAATGAAAAAATCCCTATTTTCAATAAGCTTGCATTCCAAGTGTTGAAGGAACTTTTATAGATGAACCTTGCTGACTAGAAGAAAATCTATAGAATACAATACCTTCCTATTCCTTACCTCCCTCCCCTACTAGAAGAGAGTCTAGCCTCCCCTCCTACCTAGGGACTTGAATAAGGAAGGAAATAGGTGTTTTCTCACTACATATTCACTCCCATCTATCTATACTCTACAGATCAGAAATGGGAGAGTTCAAAGTTGGTATAAGCCTCCCTGTCTATTGAGACTCATAATTTTGGTGTGATTGTGGGAATTGTCTTTAGAAGTTGGAGAACTACTAACTCAGCCCCACAATTTTCCTAAATTTAGAAAACTTGCTAAAACTAAACAAAGCAAAATCCCACATTCTTTTTCTTGAGCAGGAGATGTAAGCACCAGAGAGGCTCCAGCTTCAGGACACACTGTATAAGACTAGAGAGAAAAGGAAGAAAGCCTATATATTAGCAGCTCAATAAAGAGATGAAATGCTATGATGGAAATAACACTGAAACCAGAGTCCTAAGACCTGGCTTCCAGTTTTGGTTTTGTTTCTTATTTATCGTAGCTTGGACACATCATTTAATGCCTTAGGACCTCAGTTTCTGCAAGTGTAAATTGTAAGGTTTGGTTTAAATGATTCCCATAGTTCCTGCAAGCTCTAGAACTTTACCTGTTCTGCCTACTACACAAGTATCATTTTACTTGGGTAGGATTTCTGGGCACAGTGAGTATGACCTCAGCAAGTGTAACGATATAGTGTAAAGAGCAATGGATCCACAGCCATTTAATTTACTGGGACCTCAGTTTCCCCATCTGTAAAATGAAGGCATTGGAACATATTATGGTTCCTACCAGTTTTCAGTCCTATGATTCTGGAAGTGTCCTTCTATTCCCAGACAAAGAGAAGAAAGATACTCAGATTATTGTATGAACTTAAAGGGAGGGGAAATGAGGGGAAAGGGAATAGAGACAGTACAGAGAGAGATGGGAGACAGGCAGGCAGCCGGGGGTGGGAATTGTCTTTTACTGATGCACTGAGGACAATTGAGGACTGATATTATGGGGAGGGCTGCGGGAAGCACTTTACAGCAGCTACACTGAAACTAGACAACCTTTCAATCCATTTATCAAAGTGTCTACAGTTCCCGTTTCAAGGCAGATGAAGCAATAATAAATTTGTGAAGAAAGTTAATCTGTGTCCAAAGCATTTTAGTAAATTAAAAAGAGGGGGGGAACATGGGGGATATATTGGTTCTTGCCAACTCTGATTTGACTTACTGTCTCCTTAATAAGTTCTCCCTGGTCTTGTATTTTTGGATAGAATAATCAGTCGGTTAATCATTTTCCGGAAGCTAAAGAATGCTCTCTAGCTAATGCAGTTCTCGATTCTTCCAAGACTTTAATCATTTTAAAAATGTACTGAATCCCTTTCCCCACTTTCCATAAGCCCATTTCCTAGCCCTCTCCTTAGATTGCCCCCTTGCAATTCACAATTCACTTAGAAAGACTATGTTAGACTCATAGAAGCATATATTAAGAGTTGAAATGAACCTCAGAGGTCATCTGGTCCAACAGCTTCCATTTTACATGTAAGGAAACTGAGACCCAGAGAGATTAAATGGCTTGCCTAGGGTCACACAGGTAGTAAGTTCACATGTTTCCTCTTTTGGGGGGAAAAATCCTGTTTCTAGGGCACTCCAAGAGTTTTTCTGCTCCTCTCTCCACAAAACACCCTTGCCATGAAGGGTGAGCCACTAAAACTCAGCAGGCAATTGTCCAGAAATAGTCTCCTGGACAAAATGGATAAAATTTGTTATTCTTATTTAAGCATCAGTTAAAAGTAGCTGCCATGGTCTTTCTCAAGGCTGGTGCTCTTCACTGGCCCAGTGTTGTGGAATCAAGCTGAGATAAACATGCTATTAGTGGCCCTTACAAAGGCCCTGCTATAATTATGAAGGGACAGAAAATGAAGCCTGTAGCCCTGAACTTTCTCCCCCACCGCATCAGTAACCCCGTTACAGCTGTCAGTTTGTCAGACGAGTAGAGGTATTTATGAAATCAATAGACAGCCTGCAGATTGATGGCAGCAGTATTGTTATCCAGAGAAAAATAGCTCAATGGAAAATAAAATTAATAAAACTTACAAGCAGATTGTCATAGGGAACAGATGAATTTCTTACAATTTCCTTTTTGGCTGGACTTGGGGAAAGTAATGCTGGGCTTTGGGAGTGTAAATTAGGCTCATTAGCTATGAATAGGGCAAGGCATCTTGCTCAGCTGGGGGGATTTGATTCCAAAGGTGATCTTCCATAAGGAAATATTTAGCAAAAACCCACTGTGTACTTTGTTGGGTCCTGACTTCTCAGTGAAGCTCAGAATTCTGTCTGTGTTAGCAACTTGAATTCAGCCTTCATATAAGGTCACTCTCCTTTCCCTGAACAATGACACCCCAACTCTCCCCCATGTCTATAGCTTAGAGCTACTTAGCCCAAACATCTGCCCCATGGTGTTCCTGGCCCCACAATGGCAGATGGCAGCTTTTCCTTCATTGCCTGCTCCAGATTGAGAATCCAAGTGTTTATTCTGAAGTATCCCCCATTATCTGCTCCTCATATCCCCTGTTCTCTCTCACTAGTTTAATGATCTACTTTTAGCCCATTTGGGTGCCTCAAGGCCCTCTTCATAGTGGAGGAGATATCAGGAACAAATACAGGAGGCTGTGGTTGGCGGGGGGCAGCGTTGTTTATCAGGTTGGTTGGGGAGGTCAGCCTCTGTTTGACTGGGGTTGAAAAGAGGCTTGTCTCCCAACAGTCCAGTCCCGTCTGTGAGTGTCTGAACGAAAACAATTGTGGCTGCTGGGAGCCCTGGGTGTAGACTGGATGACTGGGAGAAATTGAATTAGTTTGATGACAAGAACTCAGTCCCCTTTTCTCCTTGGGCCTGATGGAAAACAGTGGAGTGCCCTCAGTGACACTTTCTGACCCCAGTGTCATCATGGGTTTTTGTTCAGGGGCCAACTCCAGGCTGGAGCCCTACTCATTGAATCAACCCAGCCTGGGGGAGACTGGGATGGGACTCATTGTAAGTCCAAATTGACTTAAACAGTTGCAGAAAAAAAAAAAAAGAAAATGGATTTGAGATGGTGAGCCCCCTATTATTGTACCTTAGAAATCACAACGACCTATGACTACCACCCAAAAACCAAAACTGAATCCCCAGCATGAGCAGTGCCTGGTACAGTGAACAGAACTAAAAGTGGTTCCTTCCAGTGAGCATCACAGAGAATGATTTGGATATCTGAAGCATCTAAGCACCTCTTTAGGTGTGGGAGAAAGAAAGTCGTTTGTTTTTTTTATTTTTCAACCTGCCTTTCCTCTTTTTCTTCCATGACTTTTTGGTTACTATTGTTATTTAAAAGAGTAAAAATAACAAGTTTTCAGTGAAGATTGATCACTGTCATTTGAGTGGCAGGAACTCCTTCCAGGCATATCTCGATAGAGTTTTGCCTTTTTTACAGACATCTTTCAAAAATTAGTGAATTTTAATTGGGAGTTCAGAAGTGACTATGTTTACTTCCATCACAGAGTAGATTTTCACTCTGATGCTTTAGTAACCTGTCTTCATTAAAGAAGCTGTCGTGGTTAGGACATGGCACAGATGTCTGGTAGGGTCACCCTCTTTGTGGAGTTTACATGTAAAATCTGATAGGTCTGTCCTGGGTGATAAAAGGGAAAAATTAGAAGAGTCTGAAGGAGAAGACTTTGATTCTATCCCAGGTTCAGCAAGTCACTTAATCTACGTGATTCTCATTGGGAAAAAAGGCATGTGAAACAGCATGACATTATGGCTAGTGGGCTGATCTGAGAGTCAGGAAGACCTGGGTTTAAGCCCTGCCTTTGGTATATATATATATTGGTTATATAATTATGGGTAAGTCAATTAAACCCCCAGTGCCTCTGCCAACTCTTTGAAATTGTGAGTTTGAGACACAGTACCAATCTGCATCAGCAGAGGGATTTTCCTTACCAAGAGTTCCCCACATCACAGAACTCAGAGTCCATAGATGCTGGCTTCCTCTTAAAAACTAGAAAAACAAATTAGCTGTCCAAGGATCAAAATGAGGGAACAAAATCACTTTAGAAAATGTAGAGCACTGTACAAATGTAAAATCTTACTATGATTATTGAATCCTTTTAACTCTCTGTTGAAATCTAAAGCAGGTCTTAGGAGAGGTAGTATGGTATAGAGTCTGGAGATCCGAGGTTGGAATGCTGCTTCAGATACTAATAAACTGTGTGGACTTACACGGAGCAAAACACCTCTCTAGGTTTTAGTTTCCTCTTTTCTAAAATGAGAGGACTGGATCAGTTGATTTTTTAAAATTCAATCACTTCGTTTATTAAATTATTTATTTTTTAATTTTCGTAAGCTTTAAATTTTCTTCTCCCTCCTCTCTCCCTTCCCCCTCCCCTCCCCAAGGTGGCATGCATTCTTATGTGGGCTCTACACATACATTCTTATTAAACACATTTTCACATTAGTCATGTTGCCTAGAAGAATTATAACAAATAGGAAGAACCATAAGAAAGAAAAAATAAAACAAAACAAAAAAGAAAATAGTCTGCTTTGTTCTGCATTCCGACTCCATAGTTCTTTCTCTGGATATGGCTGGCGTTTCCCATCGTGTTAGACCAGTTGATTTCTAAGGGCTTCTCTGGTCCAGATTTGATTCCATATATGATTATATTATTGACTTAAAATGTTTCCTATTTGTATTCAGTTCCCACCAATACCCCCCATTATTTTCATTTTACTTAAAATTTTGTATTTACTCAACTACATACATGTTGTGTCCACCCAAACCCTTGCCCCAGGAGAATGGAAGGTCCTTGAAGGCAGTGGCTGATTTCACACTTATCTTTGTGTTCTTCATGCCTAACACAGTGCCAGCTATGTAGGAGGCCCTTGGTGGGTGCTTCCCAGAGCTGAATTGAAATAATTTCTCAGGCTTGGTTCTTTCAGAAAGTTTTGTGTTATTCTTAAAAAGGGCAACTAAGAGATCATGGGCATGCTCGTAGAGAGAAGGTAATGGTCCAGGGGCACTAGGAACTTGGTGGAGACTAGCCATCTGGTATCCTCCTGAATGGGAATGCTGTTAGCTGTGTTTTGCACTAGCTCAGCTGCCACCACAACCTCTACTTGGGAGGGGTTTGCTGAAATGCTATTTGAATTCATCATTCTTATCAATAAGAAAGTGAAGAGTAAGGGATTGGAACGGGGGGAGAGGGATTGTGTCTGGGGGAGGCATCTTGATATATTTTTTCACATCTTTGCTCTGTTCCTTGACAATTCCCCACTCAGATGTGTCTGCAGCACATTGCCCCCGCCCCGCCCTGGGCTACACAGTATCTGTCATGGGCTGCCTGTATCAAGGTGGTCCTTCACCAGGCCACCAGAGACTAAGAATATCCAGCAGGTCGATTGTCTTGGGCAGCTGCTGTGTTCTAGTTCCAAGTGACAAAGGAAAAGTGGTGAGATTAGTAAAAGACACGGGAGGCGGGGATGAGGAGTTCTAAAGGCTGTCAGGGCAGCAAGGGCCCCACACTGGGAGGTGGAATAAACATGGAATTGGGTGCCTGGTATAACAAATAGTTCAGCAGCTCGTGGCCTGGAGGTGGGGACCACCCACACTGTGCGACCAGGGAAGGCAAAGCTATGCTCTCTGCCTGGTAACCATTCCAACAAATGCTGTAACTTACAGAACAATGTGGATGTTGGGTCGCTGAACCAGAGACTAAACAATCTGGAAAACACTTTTGACTGAGGCTAAAGACGCCATGGGTTTTGTTATCTTAATGTGATGCAGATAAAGCAGGGGTCTTGGTGATTCACGGGATGCTTTTCTTCCCTTGTTTAGAGATCTGAGCGAGAACCAGATTCAGGGAATCCCGAGGAAGGCTTTCCGAGGCATCACTGATGTGAAGAACCTGTAAGTGATGTTCAAATTATTTGCTCTGACGTACATCCTCTTCTTCTGTGGGCATGAGGAGGTCATTGAAAATTCAGGGTGCTGGGGGCAGGGGATGGAGAGGAGGGAGGAGTTGTATTTGTATCTATCTCCTTGCATTTGTTCAATATTTATTAAAGTATTTGGTGTGTGCCAGATACTATGCAAGGTACTGGTAATGCAAAGGTGAAAAATAACACAGTCCTTCCTCTCAGTGGACTTATAAAGGGGGAGCCAGCATGGATAGGAGTCTTTTACACTCAAGGTCCCATGAAAACAGATTCAGGGCTTTTTGTCAAGTGTTCTCCAAAGGCTATACCTCAAATTCCACAGCAGGTGCACCAGGTCAGTTATTTTATTTCTTTCTGTGGGGAGGGGTGGGGGCATCATTCACCTCTTTCCTCATCACCTGAAGAACGTCTCGGGCCCTTGAAAGTACTACTTGCCCTTCTACGTGAGGGGAGGCAGCATCCTTGATCAAATCGGTCGCAGTGGCCCAGTATCGAGAATCACATGACCGTCTTTGTTAAGGGAGTCTTCTCCAGGCTGACTTTATCTTCTCTCGACCATTTATTTCATACTTTTCAGGGTGATTTTGCAAGTGTCTTAACTTGTCGGGTTGACTGCAGACACCTTCTGAGTTCTTTTGCGTTGTCTGCCCAAGCAACTGTTTTCCATATGTGTAGAGTACATATGTCAGGTTTGGAGATGAGCACTGAGACATGGTCTGGTTTCCATATACAAACATGCCTGCCAGTTGGCATCCCCACAATCAGGGGCAGAACACTCCACTTCCAGGGATGAGTTTTTTATGACTCCCAACTGTCACTTTCCCTATAATTAATGTGCAGATTTTCAGTTTACAGAGATCCATGAGGGAAGTAAGTGATGGCTTCCAGACTCATGTTATCAGCCCCTATATTGCTGAGAAAGATATTGCTAAAGGTTTAGAGCAAAGTTGGTATTTTACATATGAGCTCAGATGAAAAAAACAAGAATAGAAGATGTATCAAGGTGGAAAACAGGGATGTCTGCAGGTTCTTGGAAATAGTCAAGCCCTATGGACTATCAGGACAGACAGTAGCTGTGTAATCCTGCACAAGGCACTTACTGCTGTCGGCCTCAGTTTCCTCATTTGTGAAAGGGGAACAATAATGTCACCTTATTCCTAAAGTTGTTGTGAGGATCAAATGAGATGATAATTAGCCCAGTGTCTGGCACATAGTAAGTACTAGATAAATGTTAGCTATTACTATGATTATTATTACTGTTGTTTGAAAGATTGGGCCACAGAAGGGCCAAAAGAGAGGTTTACCGCCAGAGAGATGTAGGTCAGACATAAGAAAAAACTTCTTTGTTATAGCAGTTGCTTTCTTTTTAAGAAAACCCAGTGTAGGAAAATATAAACTTACAAACTAGCTAAATTTAAAACAACTGGTATCTAAATAGTGCTTTAAGGTTTACCAAAAAAAAAGTTTCACAAAGCACTTTACATTTCTTAGCACAGATAATTCTCACAGCAACCCTATCATGGAGGTTCTATTATTATCCTCATTTTATGAAGAAGAAAACTAGTACTTAGAGAAATCCAGTGACTTGGCTAGGTTCACACAGCTAGGGAGTGTCTAGGGCAGAATTTGAACTCGGGGCTTTTTGACTCCAAGTCCTGTGCTCAAAATACTATACCACCTAGCTTCTAATAATCCCCTATCATTGTATGTAATACTTTAAAAATTTTGAGGTTTTATGACATCTTGTTCTTCAGGGTTTCCAGGGACTAGTGAGTGTCCACAGCAACAAAATAAGTCCATAAACTACAGTATTTTTGTGAAAGTCATAGACTTTCAGTGTTAGAAAGGTTCTCAAAGTTCATTTAGTCTAACCTCCCATATAATAGGTGAAGAAAATGAAGCCAGAGGAAGGGGCATTACTTCCCTAACATCTGAGATCTACTTAATTTCAAGGCTAGACTTAATTAATATTATTTAATTCCATACAAATCAATGAGCAAAAATTGTGTAGTGCAACCCTTTCTAAGCAATGCCCTAGAACTAATCATTTCAGTTTAAGTACTTAGCAAACTGATAACAATCTATCAGTCATCCTCTGTCTTGCTAAGCCTATGTAACATCTCTAATATCTCAGCAGTCACTCCAAGGCAGCAGGAGCTGAGGCGTCAGATAAAGTACATAGTAGTACAAAGTTTACTGCAAGAACTAACCCTACGTCCATTCCACTCTGTGGCCTCAGATTTTTCCCTCTTCTTCAGAGAGAAGAACCGGGAAATGTCCTCTCACTTGGTTACACTTGGAGGATGGAGAGAAAATCCATTACTAAGCAACTAATCAAATTAAAAGAGGGCTACATTTTTGATCAATTTGCCAATAAATACTTATTGGATGGTACCTAGTACATGCTGAAGCAATCTTCTGAGTCCTTTGGGAGTGAGATAATATGCAACCTCTGCCCAAAAGGGACTGGCAATCTATACATATAAAAAGATAGGTAATGGCATAAGGCAGTGTATGATGTATCATTTCTGAGGTGCAGGTACTTAGTAATATAAGAATTTAGATACGAAAAACATCAGTTTGGGTTGAGGCAGTCAAAGGAAGATTCATGGAAAAGGTAGGACTTGAGCACCCCTTTTTAAAAATAGGTACAATTCAGAGAAAATAAGATGAAAAGTGAGGGCATGGATGGGTGGATGGATGGATAGATGAATGGATGGATAGAAAGATAGAGATAGATATACACATACACATATATGTTTACATGTATACATATATGTATGTGTGCATGTATATGTATATACATATATATATAGTGGAAATGTATAAGTTTTGGGGAAAACAAGCAAACCAATTTGACTGCAGTGTAGAGTTCATGTTGGAAAACAAAGTTGCAAACGTAGTTTGGAGTCAGAAAGTTTAAAATGTTAAGCCAAAGTTTGTATTTTATATCCTTAGCACTGGGGAGCTATTGAAGGTTTTTGGGCAGGAGGGTATGAAATGATGAAATTGGATTTGAGAAGATTAATCTGTATGAATTGTGTAGGATGAATTTAAAGGGTAAAGGATAGAAGCAGTGATACTAAATTGAAGATGATTACAGCAGTGCAGGCAGAAAGTGACAAAGGATAGTGGACTTGGGTTTGGAAAGGATGGGATGGATGCTAGAGATCTTAAAAAAGAATCAAAAAGACTTAATGATTAGCTGAGTATGAGAACTAGTAAGAGCAAGGGAATAGAAAGATAAATCTTAGGTTCTTAGCCTAAGTAACAGAAAGAATGATAGTACCACTTACTAAAGTGAAGAAGTCCGAAGAAGCCAGTCTAGGGGGAAGACACAGATTTGATTTTAAACACAGTAAGTTTTAAATGACAGCAGGACATACAGGTAATAAATTATGATGCAGTGAAAAGGCAAATCCAAATGATATAAACAAAGAATTAGGGCCACATAGAAGAAGGCACCAAGGCAATGGATTTAGATTCAGAGGACCAACCCCTGCCATTTATAACCTAGAAGACCTTAGGCAGATCACTTCTGCTGTCTGTGCCTTAGTTATCAAATCTACAAAATGAGGGATTTAGATTAGATGACCTCTGAAGACTCTCTCAATCTCTGATCCTGTGATCTTGGAAAGACACTGAGCCAAGAAAGAGGAGACATGTGTCCTAATGCTTTCTCTAACAGTTTTCATTATCATTTCTTCATCTACTAAAATAGAGACTAGATGACCGGCCGGCCCACCCACCCACACAAACAAAACTATTACTCTATAATTATGAATGCAAATCACCAGTAGGCAGTTGGAGATGCTGGACAGGAGCCTAGCAGAGATGTCAGAGCTGGAGATAAAAGGTTTGGGAGTCATCTGCCCAGAGGTCAGCATTGAAGCTCTGAGAGCAGATAAGACCTTTGAGGGAAAGTCTATAGAAGGCATGTCTTGAATAGAGTATTGTAACTGATAGGGACTTGCAATAGTCCAATACTCCAGTCTAATACTCTCATGATATAGATAGGTAAGCAAAACAAAATCAGGACAGTGAAATCCCAAATTCAAATATGTTTCTTGTGAGTTATCCTTTGCCATAGATTATTCATTTTACCCTTATCCTTCAAACTCTGTGGCTAATTAAGCACTATCTGCATTTCTTACATTTTTTTTTAAGTGGGAAGATCCTGTTAGCTCATCCTTGCAGCCATTGTCTTTCCCCAAGAAGGAGAAAGGTACAATTGTCCCCATTTCATAGAGAGAAAACTAAGACTCAATCTGATTTAACAAATTAGCCAAGCTTTAACAGGAAAGGAAAGCCTAGAATTCCCAGCCCAGACTTCCCTGCTTAAACTCCTGTCTTCTGGGAGATTTAGGATTGTAATTGGCCTCTTCCATTGACCATTTCTATGAACCCAACCTGGCAAAGAAACTAACTTGAGCAGTGATTCGTTAGAGGCAGCTACTGGCACAGTAGAAAAACCACTGGGCGCAGAGTCAGGAAAATCTGATTTCAAATCTAACCTCCAATACTTACTAACTGTGTGACCCCACACAAGTCACTTAAGCTCTGTTTGCCTCAGTTTTCTTAGCTGTAAAATGAAGATGATGATAATAGCACCTACCTTGCAAAGCTTAACTGGGACAGTATTTGTAAAAGCATTTACAACAGTGTCTGGCACATAGTAGTCACTATATAAATTTTCATTCCCTTCCATTTCCCCTTAAGAAAACAAGTGATATAGCAAGAGAGAAAGCAGACTGAATTGGGACAAGTTAGTGGGGGTATGAAATATCATTGAAAATCCCCCTATTTTTCCCAGGGCTAAGAGAAAGGATGTAATAGATGTTTGTATGCAGTGGGAGCCCGGTCAGTGGTGTAATGGAGAAGTCGAAGAAACTTTGAGCGTTGCCTCCCAGACACAGGAAGGAAGCCCCTAATTGCTTCCTGCTTCAAAAGAGAAGAGAGAGAAAGTAATTAACACAGAATGCCACTCAGCAATTACTAAAGGACAGAGCCGTTTTGTGGACAGCACTATCCCTTTCTCTGCCTGTTTAGAAAAAGATGTGGCAAATTTAAGTAAAAACAGAGACAGGCAGACAGAAAGACACACACACACAAATGTACTCTATGTCTTGGTGAGATAATCAGCTCCCACTGGTCCAGCCTCTATGCAGACTACTATGAAGTCTATGTATTCCACGTGGGTCTTATCTAGGCTATCCCATGTGTGTACTGCTCCTTAAATTCATTCATAGAATCTCTGGTGACACCTCCTACAGGAAGTCCATTCGAATCCTCCCTAGTTGCTGTACCCTCCTTTCAGAAATTCTTTTGTATGTGCTTTATATATTGTTTTTAATAATTGAGAACTTTATTTTGTAGGCATACTTCTTCAAAGTTAAACAAAGGTCAAATAGTTTAAGATAGTCCACTAATCTACATATAATAACATTTTATTTGTTAAATCAAGGGTGAGGATGAGGATGGTCATTAGGGATAAAGGGCCATATGCTTTGTATTTTAATGTTGAAGCATATGATTCCCCCCGCCCAAGATTGTAAGCCTCTCCAGGTCAGGGATTGTTTGATTTCTGTCTTTGTATCCCCATTGCCTAGCTAGCACAATACCTGGATCACATAGCCAGAGAAACCTTCACAAGGAGAGAGAGGAATAGTCTCTTGAATCTAGTAAACATTTAGTAAGCACCTCTTGTATTCGAGGCATTGTGCTAAGTGCTGGGAATGCAAAGGAGATGTACAGACAAGGAAAACCGACAAAGAAAGATGGCTAGCCACAATCCAGCCAAAGACTAATAAGAAAAATATAAAAACTGACAAAGAAAATTTTAAAAAGCAAAACAAAACCGTCCATCTAGCCCTAGCTCTCCCAACAGTCATGTTTTCCTCTGTTTTTCAGTTTCCATTTACTCAGAGTGTGCAGGACAAGCATTCCAGAAGGGAAAATCAATAACCCCTGTCTTTGCCAGCTAGTAGAATTTGGAATTGACTGTTTGAAAACAAAGCTGGTCAGGCCGCCTTTGTGTTTTCTAGTTAGTCTGTGTTGCTTTGCTGCCCGTGCTGGCCCCTGTGCTTCCTGAGATTAATGGGAACTGTCTCTGCCCCACTGAGCATGATGTAATCTGTGTGTGTGTGTGTTTGTGTGTGTGTGTGTGCGCGCAGAGACATGTGCATGGAGATAAACCTGGACAAGCACCCTGTTACCAGCTCCACTCACCTTTAGCAGTCTCTCCTGGAAAATCTCTGTAGTCATCCTGGTGAATTTAATTCCTGTTGTCAGGCCTTAGCAAGCGTCTGGGATGGAGCAGAGGAGACATTACTGACAGTTGCATGGACATTCCATCTCAAGAATGGTACCCTGGGTTATGGGATTGCTTGCCAGCCTTGAAGAAATTGAATCTAACTGTAAGGTATAGGGGAAACTGTTTATATGAGTAAAGTCAGATTAAGGTAATACTTCTCAAAGAATCTCAAGCATAGACAACCATCTCTCCACTGCCTATAATAGATGTAATGACCAGAAGAAATGCTTAAGGATTAGTCTGAACTGCTGTCTACCAAGTAGCAGCATGGAAATACAAGTTTGATAGGACATCCCCTCAAGAGGTCCCTGAAATCTTAGAAATGGAGCTACTCCAAGCTGAAAGGCACCTCAGGGATCATCTAAGCCATCATCCCAAACAAACCTCTTTTCTCAGACCTCTGATGAAGAGAGAATTCATGACCTCCTGAGACAGTCCATTTGACTTTGGGAGGGCTCAAATTCTTCTTCCTTACACTCACAGAATCGTGGACTATTAAAGCTGGAAGGGACCTTAGAGCCAAAATATGCTTCCCTGTAATTTCCATTTATTGGTCCTAGCTCTCCCATTTCAAGCCTTGCAGTATAAATATAATCCCTCTTTTATATAACAATCCTTGCAGTATTTGGAAACAGTGATCATGTTCCCCCAATTTTTCTCTTCTTGAAGTTAAAACATTCCTAGTTTCCCCAGCCGATATTCCATTTATGTAACACTTTCAAGGTTATAAAGTGCTTTATATGAAGCTTAAGTAAGAATTCTTTTTCCTGAGGTGGGAAGGGGGGGGGCGGGAATCAGTTTCAATGGTGGCATAGAGGATGGAGGAGATGGGTAAAGCGGCAGCAAAGAGAAGAGGCTCCACGTTGGGATGGGAGAGGTGGGGAAGGAGAGGGAGAGGTGATACTGAATCAGGTACAGATGATAGTCCAACCACAGATGCATCATCCCATGAGACCTCTCCTTGTCTTCCCAGATGTTAGTGCTTCCCCGTTAAATTACCTTATCATTATTTTATGTATTCTTCAGTGTGTATATGTAGCCTTCCATCACAATGAACCACCTGAGAGCAGGGACTGTTTCATTTTGGGTTTGTGTATTCCTCAGAACCTAATACAGTGCCTAGCACATAGTAGGCACTTACTAAATACCTAATTTAATTAAATGCCTGCTTAAAGAGAGATGAATAGACACCCAGACCAACCCCTCTTACCTCCACAGAGGTTGTACAGGTGGAGGTGAGCCCTGTGAGAGGAGTGTCATAGCAATAAGGGGGATGAGACAGCAACAAAGCAGAATCACTTTGCATAGCAAAGGGAAGCTGAATGGGAAATCAGGTGAGGGAGCAGGGTTATTCTGTCCTGTGGAGGGCCATGAAAAGCAGGGATATTGTTTCATGCACTGGCACTGGGGCTAGAAGGATGACCCTTATGTGTTGGTAGCCTCAAGTAAAGCCTCTGTGCTTCTATCCTGGTTAGGACCTGGGGCTTTAGTTAGACACAGGGTGTCCCAAATGTCTTAGTGCAGTTAATGCAGTAAACTGTCTGTTATCCTGTTTGATCCCCATAACAATACTGTGAGATAGGTACTGCAGATAGCATTATGCTTTCTTCATAGAGGAGGAAACTGAGTCATGGAGAGGATACATGATTTACCCAAGGCCACAGGGCTATTGAGTGTCAAAGGTGACTGCTCTCCACTGATGCCAAGCCTTTCATTCTTTCTACCATTCCAAACCGCATGACAGGCACAGTGTCTTCTCCTTATTCTGTACAATACAGTGTTATACACATAGGAAGTACTCAGTAAATACTGATTGAGCTATTGAAGTCAACTTGATGGATTAAGAGGACCAAAGAGTAGATAGACCATTAGTACATTAGTCTGAATTAGGAGTTCTTAACTTTTTTTTTGGTGTATTATGGACTCTGGCAATCTGGTGAAACCTATGTATTTTCTCTCAGAATAATGTTTTTAAATAAGTAAAATAAAATACATAGAATTATAAAGGAAATTGATTATATCTAGTATAGATATCTATAAATATATTGTATATTTACATGCAAATATATGTATATAGATATTCATATATGCAATGTACATACATACATAAACAAGTTCACAGGTAAGAACAGGTTAAGTAAGAAATCCTGGTCTAAATATAAGATCCAACCAAAAATGTGTTGTACCTCTTCAATGAGATCTCTTTGGAAGTTAAAAAAGATAGCAAAGGGGCGGCTAGGTGGCGCAGTAAGAGCACCGGCCTCGGAGTTGGGATGACGCAAGATCGAAACCAGCCTCAGAAAATGAGCACCCACACATAAATAATGACTAGCCGTGTAACCTTGAGCAAGTTACTTAACCCCAATTGCTTTAAAAAAAAAAAAAAAGATAGCAAAGCAATACCCATTTTAGACCACATTTGGGTTTTCTTCAGGCTAGATTATTTTGGGGAGTTGGGAGAGGACAGTATTGCACATGTTCAGATTAATGCACTAGTTTAAACCAGAGATATCAAACAATAGTCCATATGTGGTTCATAGTGGTATGAGTATGGCCCAAATCTGACCAAAATATAATTGGGAAATGTTTGACAAAATAAGTAAAAATACAATCAAACAGATTATTACATTCAATACTAAATCTATATGTGGTCCACCAGGATCCTTCTCCATGGTTTAGTGGCCCTCTTATTTCTACTTGAGTTTGATACCATTGGCTTCAACCCAACCCTTTGGGAGTAGACTGTCCAGCCTAAGGGCCAAGGGAGATTGATTATAATGCTATTCCTAAGGGTTTTTCAGACCAGGGATCCTGTGATACTATGGGAATATCACTAAAGTTGGTAGCTGACAGCACAAGATGCTATCTTGGCAGGAAACAGGAAAACCAAAGCAATGATATGCAGCTCAGGAAAGCCATGCTGTTTTTTGGGATCATAGTATGTAGTTTTCTTAGAAGAGTTATTGCACAGATCGTTTTTATTTGTGAACCAAAAAATGTTTAAATCTGTCGAAGGCACTTAGCCCTGCTGAGCACTAAATCCACCTAGTTAAAAAGTTTTAGAACAAATATCCCAAAAAGGACCTCGTCCACCCTCTAATCCCCAAAGGAAAAGGCAGAGTCTTCCCCTCTTACATGATTTAAAGAGTACTTAATGGCTCTTCTTCTGAGACACTCACCTTTGGCCCGAGTGTCTTCCTGGGGAATTTTAACACCAAAGAATAGCTAATGGGATCATGAGCAGAGATATGGGTATCAGCCTAGAAATAGCCTTTCAAAATACTAGTAACAGTGACCTCAGCGCCTCTCACATCTCCCAGCTGAAACTACTCTTGGGCTCTGCCCATTTATGGAAGCCATTTTGGGTTACATTAAGCCACTGCAGAAAGTTCACTACTGGCTGTTGGGCTCTTTTTTATGTCTGGAAAAGTGGTATTGATGACAGAGAAACTTGGCTGCCTTCATTTGGTGACTGTCATCTCAGGGGAGCAACTAGAGAGATTCCTATCTCTTAAACTCATTTAACAGCTCTGTGCCACAGTTTCCTCATCTGTAAAAGTTCTCCACAAACCTTCAGTGCTACATAAATGCTATGTTATTAAAATGATCATTATTAGTAAGTCAATAAACAAGTATTTTTTGAGATTTTACTCTCCCCTTTGTATCCTTCTCCTCGCCCATGCCTTAGTGCTAGGTATTATTAGGTTAAAAGATGCATGCACATTTTTTATTTAATACTTTTCCCCAATTACATATAAAAACAATTTTCAACATTTGTTTTTTTTTAATTTTGAGTTCTAACTTCTCTCTCTCCCTCCCTCCCTAAGCATTCCAATTTTCAAGAACTTACATTCTAGTTGAGGAGATGATACACATACCCATGAAAATATAACATACAATACAAAGAAGGAGGTGGTAGATGCCAAATGTAGGTGCTATGAGTGTTCAGAGGATGACCAGATCAAATCAGACCAAAGGGCCTTGAGGTCATGCCAAGGGAGCATCAAATGAAATAATTGGAGATTTTTGGTCTGGAAAGAGAAAATTCAGGGGAGGCATGATAACAGTGAAGTATTTCAGAATCACGGAATTTGTGAGCGGAAAGGACCTCAGGGTTTAGTCCAACCTGTGCAGGAAAGGACTCCCCACTCTAACAGACCCAACAAGTAGTCATCCAGACTTTGCATGGAGATGTCCAAGGACAAGAGTCCCCCCACCTCCCTCTCAAGGCAGCCCATTTTGCTTTTAGACTTTAGCTCTAATTGTTAGGGAGGTTTTGGTTTTGGTTTTTCCTGATGCCAAGCTTAGATTGACCACTTTGCAATTTTCCCCTGTTGTTCCTGGTTCTTCCCTCTAGGGCCAAATAGAATGAATCTAATCTCTCTTACATATGATAGCTTTTGAGATACTTAAATTCAGCATCCTGTCCCCTCTGGGTCTTTTCTTCTTCAGGCTTAATGTGTTAGTGCCTTCAACTGATATTGGACAAGTTGTCATGAAGAATATGAATTCGAACCTGTTCTATGTGACCATAGGGGCTGAGTGAAGAACAGTAAAGAGAACCTTTGGAGAAATAGATGGAGACTTGAGCTAAGGAAAAACTTGCCAAGATTCAGAATTATCCAGAAATGGAATGGGATGGAAGCATTGGGAGGTGACGGACTCCTCCTCACTAGAGGTCTGTAAATGAAGGCTGGATGATCACATGAACAGAATTTGTTAGATGGGCTCCTCATTTAGGAATGTGAAGATGGCCTTTACAATCCCCTCTGGCTACCTTTCCTGCTGCAACCATACCTTTGGCCAGACTGTTCTCTGCACTTAGTGATTTTTAGAAATGGTTGTTTCAAGTTCAACTGAACTTCCTGCCATTGTAGGTGCCAAGAGTCCAGTCTTCCAGGGTCATTCCAGTGATCTCAGTATTTTTGTATCCACCCTTTTCTCTCTAGTCACACCACAGCCATCCTCAGTCAGGTCCTTATAACCTCTCTCTCCCCTGAAATATTGCAAATATTGCAATTCTTCTCCTAATTGGTCTCACTGCCTCAAGACTCTCCCCTCTCCAGTCTCTCCTCTCTGCAGTTGCAGCACACCAGGTGTGAAGGATAGCACTGTGTGATAAACTTGGGACAAGTGGACCAGGGCTGGATGGTGAAGGGTTTGAAATGCCAGTGAGAGAAGTCTGCATTTGATTTTGGAGGCAAGAGAGGATCATTAAGCTCCTTGAGAAGAAGTGGCTGGCGTCAGACCCATACTTTTGAAATAGCCATTTGTCAACAGGGTGAAGGATAAAATGAAGGGAAGTACTGTAGATAAGGAGAACAATTAGGAAACTGTTGCAACAATGCAGAGAAGGGATGAGGGCATGAACTAGAGTAGTTGTTGTATAAACGGGGTGAAAATGGGAAGAACATGAGAGAATCTTGCAGAAGAAAGACTTTGCAACTGATTTGATGTGAAGGGAAGTAGGGCAGCCAGGTGGCACAATGGATAGAGTGGTGGGCCTAGAGTCAGGAATACCTGAGTTCACCTCCTTCCTCAAACACTTACTAGCTGTATGACCCTAGGCAAGTCTCTTACCCCATTTGCCTCAGTTTCTTCACCTGCAAAATGGGGATGATAACAGTACCTACTTCCCAGGGTTGTTGTGGGGATCACATGAGATCCTATCTGTAAAGTGCTTAGCACAGGCCCTGGCATATAACATAGCAGGCAGTATAGAAGTGTTAGCTGTTACTATTATTCATAAGAGTACTGAGGAGGGAGTCAGATGACCTGGCAGCAGGTCTCAACTTTGCCCCTGACTCTCTTGGGTGACAAATGACTTCAGTTTCTCAGGGCCTCAGTTTTTTAATCTCTGAGGATGGGCTAGTTAATTGTTAATCTCTTTCAGCCAAATATTCTTTTTTTTTGGAGGGGGAAGGTAGGGCAATTGGGGTTAAGTGCCTTGCCCAAGGTCACACGGCTAGTTTTTTTGTGTTAAGTGTCTGAGGTCAGATTTGAACTCAGGTCCTCCTGACTCCAGGACGGGTGCTCTATTCACTGTGTCACCTAGCCTCCCCCAGCCAAATATTCTGTAAGTCTATAAAAGCAGATAATCTAGCAGGGAGGTTTTAAAGTGTAAATTTATTACTAATAGTTATGATTCACATTTCTACAACTCTTTAAGTTTACAAAACATTTTCCTCCAAAGAACCCTATGAGGAAGACTGAAAACACAGTGTCCCAAAAGTCTTAGTGCAGTTTTGAAACTAATGAAGTTTTAAGACTGCACTAAAATCTCTTTGGGACACCATAACCCCATTTTACAGATGAGCTCAGGAAGGCTTAACAAAATGAGTTACAGAAGAATATTCAACATCAGACCAGGGGTAACTAGAGATGTAATTACAACAAAGTAGAACATTGTATAAAATAGAACACCTTGTTTTGGAAGTGGGGAGGCAATTGGGGTTTAGTGACTTGCATCACACAACTAGTAAGTGTCAAGTGCCTGAAGCTGAATTTGAATCCAGGTCCTCCTGACTCCAATGTGTTCTATCCACTGTGCTACCTAGCTGCCCCAGGAGAACACCCTCTTGAATGCGTAGAAGGAAAGGTGGTATTTTTCTCAAGCTCTGAGATTTTTCTGTGGGGGCGGGGGGTGGAACAGGTGGATCTTTCTAGAGCTGAGCTCTTGTTTCAGTTATAGAAAGGCCTTTCCTCTCATTACCCTCCCTAATCTTACCTCATTCAGTCATAGAAATAACTAGTGGGAAAGGGGCATTTCTTATCTCCCTGTTGAGATAAGTCAGGATACCAATGTTCTTACTACAATGGATGGTTTGGAAAGAGAAGGGGAGAGGAGATTGGTAGAGAGGGTCAGGAGCAGCCACTCTGTGAGCCTTCAGTGCTTTGTGTGGGATGCTGCTACACTTTGTATGGCTTCAGAGTTGTATCAGAGTTGACAAATCCATATGTGTCTCTCCTGTGGTGTCAGCACCAAGCACTCCATCTCTGCCAGAAACATTCAGCTTTTTAAAATAGACATATTAGAATGTGTCCATTTAAACCCACGGCTATTATTTGCTATTGTTAACATTTTTCTTTAAAGCTCTGCCTATTACTACAAGTGCATGAACCCAAATTACATCTAAATGCCGATTATCACTTCTCAGGGGCTGAATGTGCTGAGCATCCTACCTACCCAAGCAAATAAATACCCAGTGTAAAAGGTTAAGTTTACACAATACCCTGAAAGCCAGCAAATCCGAGCTCTTTAAACTCTTTTCCAGACTAGTACTGACGCTCTCACTCCAATTCTCTGGAGTGCTAAGCAGAAGTAGCACCTTCCTTGGGCTTGTGGATGCCAAATTTTTTTTCAGAGCTCTTACTGCCTGATTGGGGCTTTTTCATTATTTAATTCATGTATTCATCCCAGCAGTAGCCCCTATTATTTGCCTTTTTTTTTGGAGGGAGGAAGGCAGGGCCATTGGGGTTAAGTGACTTGCCCAAAGTCACATGGCTAGTGTTAAATGTCTGTGGTCAAATTTGAACTCAGGTCCTCCTGACTCCAAGGCTAGTACTCTATTCACTGTGCCACCTAATTGCCCCCCCCATAATTTTCTTTTGGACCTAAAATAACTATAGTGTATTATATAACTAACTTAGAATGTTAGATCTGGAAAGAAGGTCCAGAAAAAGATCTGGAAAGAACTAGAAAAAAGATCCTCAGAAAAGCCAGAGCCCAGAGAGGAGTTCAATGCTGTGTGTCCTGACTCTGCTTCCAGCACCCTTTCTATTATGCCATGTAGTCGCCATGTTCTAATACACACACTCATACATATACATGTACAGTGCTCTCATGGCACTTTCTAGTCTTCTTATGTGTCTGTCATAATCCCGTTTGTGCTGTGTTTAGCTGTGAACATATCTTGTCACCCCAACTAGACTGTAAGTTGTTGGTGCAGGGACTAAGTATTGTTTATCTTTTTATCTTCCCCAGGACTTTTGTGAGTATGAGGTACTTAATGTATAATGAATGCTTGGTGGGTGGCTAGATGGCACAGTGAATAGAACACCAGCTCTGAGGTCAGGAGGACCTCAGGTCAAATCTGGCCTCAGACACTTAACAGTTACTAGCTGTGTGACCTTGGGCAAGTCACTTAACCCCAATTGCCTTGCCTTCCCCTCCTCCCAGAAAATAATGAATGCTTGGGTACATATGGTACTGCCAGAGAACAATCATAGAATTTTAGAGGTGGAAAGGATCTTATTTTCTAGATGAGTGAGCTGAAGCCCTAAGAGGGAAAATGACTTGCCCAAGTACACAAAACTAGGAAATAACAGAGCTGAGACTAAAGCTTAGGTCTGCCCATTATACTTTGTCTTGCAATAAATTTATCATGTTATGTTGTATACGTGGCATAGAGGATATAGCTAATGTTCAAGGTTTTAGTTGTGTCTGACTCTTCATTTGGGTTGGGGTTGGGTTTTTTTTTTTTTGGCAGAGATTCTGAGTTGTTTGTTATTTCCTTCTCCAGCTCATTTTACAGATGAGGGAACTGAGGAAAACAGGATTAAGTGACTTGCCCAGGGTCACACAGCTAGTAAATGTCTGAAGCCAGATTTAAGCTGAGGAAGAGAAGTCTTCCTAGCTCCATGTCTGGCACTCTATCCATTGTACCTCTTAGCTGCCCCAGTGGATACAGAGGCAACCGTAAAAATAGGAAGACCTAGGTCAAAGTGTCAAAATATATACATCCTGTCTCTATGACCATGGACAGGTCAACTCTCTAAGAATTATATAGGATTTCAGAACAAGGGAGAATCTGAGCTATCAAGGGAGCTCCTTCTCTAGGAGTTCCCCAATCCCTATGAACTATACCAATGAAATCCAGGTCTGATCACTCTCCCTCCCCTCCCTCTACCTCTGTCTCTTCTTCTACCTCTCCATCTATGTTTATACACACACACACACACACACACACACACACACACACACACAATCTCTCTCCCTTTTTCTTCTCTCTTTCTCTCAATATGTATATATTGTAAGTTATATATATATATATATGTATATACATATACATACACACATATATGACACACAGAGGCAAATGTGAGGCACCCCCCAAAAAAGCTTATAGTCTACAAGTACCTGTTAACAGACATTTAAGTAGCCTACCGTCATTAGTAACATGTCTTAACCTAAGTAATGCAAAGCTTTAGCTCAGTTAAGTGTCCTGTCTTTCCAGAACTTATGGAAAGAGTAACTCTAGGGAAAGGGTTTTTCTGGCTCACTTCTTTCACTAGCCATTGTACTCCATTACCCTTGGGGCCCATCAAACTGAGTATATATATATATAATCACTAGATACTCCTTCTTTTCCAAGGTCTTTTCTATGTTCTTTTCTAAAGTCTTATACATAGAGAGAAATACAGAAATTCTCTTTTTCTGTTTGTGCCCTGAAGCAAAGAAGATCCAACTGCATAGTTAAATTCCCTAGAGTTGAAATTATCTATTCATATAGACTATTTACTCCACCTGTATGCTTGTACTTCAAGGGATCTCTGATCTTATTGGTATGGCCACCACTTTTACCAGGGTAAATAACCAAGCCTCATCTTCTCATCTTCTGGGATTCTTGGTTTTGTCTTTACATAAATCCTTTGTCAGAACATCTACTGAAGGTGCTAGGGGTACCTTGTGTGGCTACCATTATAGTACTTTGTATGTATACATGCATAGTGGGCAACTAGGTGGCACAGTGAATAGAGTGCTGGGTCTGGAAACTCAAATCCAGTTTTAGACACTTACTATGTGACCTTAGGCAAATCACTTTTAACCCTTTTGCCTCAGTTTCCTCATCTGTAAAATGAGATGGAGAAGAAATGGTAAAGTACTTCAGCATCTTGCCAAGAAAGCCCCGAATCAAACCACAAAGAGTTGGACATGACTGAAAGCTGAACAACAACATACATACATAAGCTTGAATCTGCATGGGGAGAGGTAGAGTAGAAGAGAGGAAAGAACCACTGAATTTGGAATCAGATGACCAGGGTTTGAATCCTAATTTTGCCCACTTATTGCCTGGATGTGTGATTCTGAACCAATCACTTCACCAGTGTGGCCATCAGTCTCTTCATCCTTATAATGAAGAGGTTAAACTGAATGTTTATACACACACACACACACACACATATGTATGATCTTTCTCCTTTCTCTCTATATGTATATATTATATAGGTTTTATATATGTTATATATAGTATACACATACACATATACATATTATACACACACAGATTAGCTGGATGTGTGATTCTGAAACAATCACTTCACCACTATGGCCATCAGTCTCTTCATCCTTGTAATGAAGAGGTGGAACTGAATGACCTAAAAGATCTCTTTTATGCTAAATCTGTGATCCTATGATCTTGAAAGGGCTGTAGCTAATGACAATCTTTCTCTACTGGTAGACCTTTGAATAGCAGGGTCAATTAAGGATATACTTAAACTACTCACAGATCTGCCTCCTGAAACACCCTTGAAAGTCTCCCTGCCTCTTAAATCCCTCAGTGTTTTCATTTCACTGAAGGAGGGAAATTAGCCAAGAGCTAGCTAAGGGTAATCACTAAACCCCTCTGAGCATCAGCTTCCTCTTCTAGAAAATGGGAGTAATGCCACTGCCTTGTATTTCAGATTTGTCAGGAATGTGCTTTGCAAACTTTAAAATGCCATAGAAAGGCGAATTGTTGTTATTATCATTGCTATTAAGAGGCGAGAACCAAGGAAACACTATAAATGCCAGGCAGGAAGCTCACCTGTCGACAATTCAGGGGAGTGGGAATGTGCCATACATATGAGGGCAGGCAGCCCCCTGCTGAGCAGGCTTAGCTTGTTTTCAAAGAATGTTTCCTTTTAGTTGTGTTTAATTTGTGAAGCCGACAGCTCACTGTCGGCTGAGCATGCCAAGCATTGTGACTTAGCTGGAAGGAAATGGAATGGGGGAGGCCACTGTTGGGAATTCTATGAGCAAAGCAAAAAATAACAAAGTACTTCTTTCTCTTCCCTAGAGAGTGTTGCAAATGAGACTCCTTTGAGCTTGGGGTGGGGCTACTGCTCCTCCTCCTGTTTGTTTCTTCACATTAGGGACCACCATTGCTTATAGTTACTGTTGATTCTGCTTGCAAAATGACCACCCAACTCCAGCTAATTGATCCATTGTGGCCACTTTCATTCATATGTTGTGAGGAAGAGATAGAAACATAGGAGAACTGGTGTTGACCATTCAGCTTTTTCAAATTTATTTCAACTATCATGGCTTTATGTATTGAGATCAATAATGCAAATTTGGGCTGGGAAAGCAGGGGTGTGGGGAAAGACTATCATGAAAGTAGCATGAAAAAGAATAATAGACCATTATTTGAAATCAAACCACTGAACCACCCAATCTTATCCCTTTTCCTTGTCTGATTCTCATCATTTCAGTAGGGACAAAGGAAGGGAAATTCTAAAACTATATGTATTATCCTTGGGTGTCTATCTTGACAAAAGTCAAATGGGCTGCTTTGAGAGGTAGTAGGTTCTCCCTCCTTGGAGTCCTCAAACACAGCATTTGTTGGATATGTGGAAATTATTTTGTATGAAGGTCGGACTTGAAGTCCATTTTAAGATGTCCGTTCTAGTTCTCCGTTCCTGTGATTCTGTCTTAGACTGAGGACAGGTTCATCTAGTGTTCCCATAAAACCCAAGTTCAATGGGACTCACTTGACTGCCTCCATCGTTTACCGCCTGGTTTGTTGGGAATCTACCTGGTCCCAGCTCCATAAAAGGAGAAGGCTCCTCTTCCATTTCTTCATTAGATTAAGGATCTACTGCCAGTATGCACAGTATAGGACAAGGATTCCACAGGAATCCAAGACTGCTACCCCCACTTCCAGCCTTTGTTAATGTTGACCCTTTGTAATTTATTATCATTACTATTTGCATATGTCCAACCACATTGAACCAAGTTCCTATTGCCATTTGCATGAAAGGAAATATTTGCATTTCATAGGTGTCTCTGACTGTGATCTTGACCAGCCATGAGATATCTTTCAACAAGGAATCATTGCCCGCCAACCCTCTGACCTCTGGAAAATGAATTTCATCATGGTCAGGTTGGCCCCAGTTCCCCTTGCCCAAGTGAAATGTCAATTATATCACTTTCTGAATATCTTTTCTGTCTACTTATGCATATTTAGTCTGTAAATATATAAATGTTTTTTTTCTTTTTTGTTCTTTAATCAAGGGAGTCTGGACAGAGGTTCAGAGTGTCTCTCTAGTTTGCCCATAGTCAGTTTAAGAAGCCAGTACTTTGGAATAGTTGCATTTGCCACAAAATCAAACCCTATGACATCATGAACAGTTTATTTTCATTGAGTGTAGAATCTGTGAGTGATCCTACTTCTGTTTTTGATATGTGGAGTTATATGTGATCTGTGTGGTACAATCAAAAATGTGCTGAATTCAGAACCCAAAGACTTGGGTTCAAGTCCTGCTTCTTCTACTTACTACCTATATGATTCTAGTCAAGTCACAGAATCTCTCTGGGCCTCAGTTTCCTCATTTGTAAAATGACCTAGATGGCACCTGAGGTCCCTTCTGGCTCTAAATCTCTGCTCCTGTTTGGTCACATTCCTCATTGCCCTTTTGAGAATCAAGTATTTTTTCTTAAGTTAAGTAATAAGATAACTTAAAAAAAATAACCATTCCCCTGAGTGGTGCATAATAGTCAAAGAAAGCCTAGATATTCAGTGTAAAGAAAAAACCCTAGCTAATCTTTGCAAAAGTGATACAGTACAGTACTTTCCTAATACACAGTAAAACCTTGATGGTTTAAAATTCAAGTAAACAGATTTTTTTCTCTCTACACATGGATTTTAGAAGGCAGAAGCAAATCATAAGTTTCTTTTGGGGACTTAAGAAAACAAAAAGGTATTCTGGGGTCAGTACACATTCAGTCCAGCTTCCTAAATATTCTACATTTTCATCCATACTCAAGAAGCACTTAGTCATCATAAGAAAAATTTTGTCTTGGTCATTATACAGTCCCAATTGCCAATTAAGGAAGGAAAGTGTACAAATGCATTTTGGAGTGATTTGCCCCAGCAGGCAGGGTTCTAGGTCCTAGGAGACCTGGGTCTGAGTCTTAGCTCTGTCCCAAATTGTGTGAACTTGAAAAAAAAAGACTTTACCTCTGGGGCTCTCAGTTTCCTCACATATAAAGTGAAAGGCAGAGCAGTACAGTCTTGGAGAGGGGGCTTCCACTCTGGAACCCAGGAAGAGCTGGGTTTAAATCCGAAACCCTACCTCTAACACATTGTGGATGACATGCTTTTGACAAGTCTCTTAACTTCTCAGTGTCCTAGGGCAACTCTTTAAGACTAAGTGGTGCTGTGGATAGAACTTTGGAGGTTGAGTCAGAACTAATCCTGAGTTCAAATCCTACCTCAGATACCTAAGTATATGACCCTGAATTAGTCACTTAACCTGTCTGCCTGCCTTAGTTTCCTAATCTGTAAAATGGGGATGATAATAGCACCTACATCTCAGGGTGGTTGTTGGGGGGCAGGGGAGGGAGGAAATGAAACAATATTTATAAAATACTTTGCAAACTTTAAAACTATTTGTGAATGAATAAATGAATGATATATAGTTCTTAAAAGTTTCAGAGCATGGGTTAATCTTCACTGGAAAAGCAAGTCTCTCAGTGGGAGCTCCCTATACACTAATAAAATAATAATTCTAATTTTTAAAAAATAGATTAGACTAAAGGATCTCTAAGCTGCCCCCCACTTCCACTATTTCCCTTGAAATGATAACAGTAAGAAAGGAGGATCCCACCAAGAGCTAGTGTGGTACAAAGGAAAATTCCCATCTGAGGTTAAATTATAAATTGAGAACATATAAGAGATCCTGCATACTTATGGTCATCTCTCTCTCACTAATCCTTGGGATGCTTCCCCTCTTACTCTCAAAGATCCATGATCTCAGGAGCATGGGTATTTTCTCTACCACCAGTAGTTCTTATCCATACATTCTAGTATATCCACTATAAAAGATCTAGCTATGTTCATACACCATTAAATGATGTCTCCTGCATGTGATTTCATGGGTATAGAGAACTCTCATTTAGAAGACTCCATCTACCATTACAGATCTACAACTGGCAGTCTTAGAGAACTGTCAAGTTGGGGGGGTGGGGCTGGGGAAGAGCAGAAACCCTATTTCCATCCTCTACATTCTATCTCATTATCATTAACCATCTACTAATGTAGGAGTGGGTTAATCATTGCCTCTTTTTAAAAACACCCATAGTCCCTAACCTAGTGTGCTTGCTCCACATGTTGAGATAGGCTCCCACAGCCTGAATTTGGGTTTGTTTTTAAATCACCTCACTCATTTTGGATCTTCCCGGTAAGCAATATATTCTGTCTATGATTGCCTATAGCAAAGTTTTGGAATCTGTTGTTGGGAAGGATAATTGAGCTGAAGAAGTGCTAATGTTCTATGCTAATGGCTGAATCTTCTGCTCTTTGAAGATATTACATCTAATAGAACCCAAGTATGTGGTCCATCAGGGCCCAATGCCAAGCTCCATTGCTGTAATCAGATGTCTGACTCAATTGAATTAACTAAAATGTATAGGTTTCCTTGTCTATGCATCCAAAGACACAATATTGGATATGCTTTTAGAATAAATAACCTGTCTGGCAAGAAGTGTTTCTATATCAAAGCACTGTCCTCAATATCTGATGGAACCAGAAAACTCAGAAGATTTAGTGTCCTCTTGTCTAGTCCTTGAGCTCCAAAGCTGAATTAAGAGTAAACAAGCATTTGGAGTTTGTACTACTCTGTTTACCATATGGAAACAGATTCTTTGAGCCTATTTGCATAGCCATGACTTTATATAAAATTCCTAGTATTTTAAGAGGGAGCAAAGGGAGGAAGATTCTAAGACTTTACATACCATACATGTCTGTCTGTCCAAAAGTAGAATGGCCTACCTCAAGAGATGGTGGGCTTCTCCTCCTTGGAGTCTTCAAGTGTAATCTGGACAACCAATTAGTGGACATGTTCTAATGGGAAGTCCCTGCATCCATGTATTCACATATAGCTTTACACTGAATCACAGCTCTCAGACCTGGAAGGGACCTCCAAAGCCATTTAGTCCATATTGTACCTGAATACCCCCCAGTGCAATGTCCCCAGGAAGTGGCCATCCAGTGTCACTTCAAAACCTTGGGATGAGGGATTGAATATTCTAGCCCATTACACTTTGGGACAGTTCTGATCATGAGCAGATTTTTTCCTTATACAGGGCTGAAATCAGCCTCTCTTCATCTCCAGCCATTGCTCCTGGTTCTGCCTGTGGGTCAGGCAGAACTCTGCCTCTGATTCTTCTCTTTCATCTGACAGCCCTTCAAAACCTTCAAGGCTGACCCCTCCCTACTAGGTCTTCTCTTCTCCACACTAAACAAATAAATGGATTTCTTTAAACTTGTCCTCATACAACATGGTCTTCAGTTCCCTTCTCAACTCGGTAGTTCTCCTCTGGATGTATTCCAGTTTATAAATGTTTTACATAATGCAGTGCTCCAGACTGAATACATTTGTACGGTGATTTCTAACTAACAGAACACTTTATGTACATTACCTAATCCGATCCCCAAAGCAACCCTGTGAGGAAAGTAGCACAGGTACTGCTACCCCTATTTTACAGACATGAGACAGAGCATGGTAAGGTTAACAGACCAGTAGGAGAGTCAGAAAGACTTGGGTTCAGATCCTGCCTCTGACACATACTTGATTTTCACACCTGAATGAGCAAGTCAGCCTTTCGGTGCATCAAACAATTCTATAAGACTGTAAAGATAAAGGCAAATTGCTAAGCTATATCAATGCAGGATGCATTTTCCACAAAGATGAAGTCATACTCATGGACCTATTATCCCCTTCTTCCCAAACAGCTAATGTTTAGAAGAGTTAAATGACTTGCTCAAAGACAGTGCTTAACACAGTCCCTGGTACATAGTAGTAGGTCTTTAATAAGTGTTTATTGATTGCCCAACTGACACACAGGTTGTAAGTGGCCAAGTCATCACTCAAACCCAGATCTTTTGACTTTGAAACCCAAGTGTTCTTTCTACTGCATCATATATAGTCTTAACTCATTCGCTATTGTTTCATGTGTTTTATTTTCCTCTCCCCAGCTACATTTTAAGCTCATCGATATTAGGGACAAAATCTTATGCTTCTGTATTCTTCAACCTTTACTCCCCATGAATATATATATATATATATATATATATATTTACTATATGTCTCTCTCTGTATCTGTGTCTCTGTCTGTCTTTCTTTGTCTCTCTGTCTCTGTCTGGTTCTCTTTGTCTCTCTGTCTCTGTGTGTGTGTGTATGTATTTCTCTCTCTCTCTCTCTCTCTCTCTCTCTCTCTCTCTCTCTTTCTCTTTCCTCTCTCCTCTCTTCTCTTCTTCTCTCCTCTCTCTCAGCACAGTCCTCAGGACATTGTAGGAGCTGAATAAAAAATTTTACTTTGAAATTACTGAGTCTCTGAATCAAGGTCCCACATGTAAAGCCTAGTTAGTTCCAAAAAATCTTCAGGGTTGTCCATTAGTCCTCCTTCTGTTGGTGGTATGGTATTTGAAGGGATCAGGGGGGTGGTGTCTCCTACATAGAGTCCTCTTATACTTTGGAATCTGGACTTGTAAGAAAATAAACTGGAGAAGGCTAAGTGCTTAGATCTGAGGAACCTCTGGCCATTCCCCCTATTTTGAAACACAGAAGGCACTTTTTTGCCTCTTATAGTCTTTCACTATGTGATGCATGAAACAGCAAGTGTAAGTTAGATCTTGAGTTGGGTAAATACAGAGACAGCATTTGAGTTGCATTGAGAAGCAGTTGTCAGAAATGTGCCATTCATTCAGAGTCTCTAAGTGCTCTGTCAGGCTTTAACTTGATTAAAATTGAAAACCGCATCACTGGAAAACCAAACGTGAAATCGAAATCTCTTTACTTGGTGCTCTTACATCCCGAAGCCTGGGCTTATAGATTATCCTCAGCTAATTTATGCCATCCTTGTGCCATACATTAATTTTGAATATATTTGTTGAAAATTTCCTGTAGCTTGCATTTGTGGTTGTCAAAGGGGCTTTTATCCCCCAAAAAAATGGTGCTGGTTTTAATTACAATTCTAAATAGCTTCATAACCATCGTGAACTCTGGATTTACATCATTTTATGACAGCCGCACGGTTCCTGCTTTATTGATTTTGTCATCTGCTTCATTACAGTTAATGCAAACCTTTTGTACAGAGATTATTCTGGTGCTGGGCTCTTCTGGGAGGGGTTAGTATGACCCAGACTAACCAAAACAGACCACACTGTTCCATTTGCAGTGCTGATCCCAGGGAAAATAGGATGAGAAGCAAGGCCAATGGGGCCATTAGCTTTGGCCAGAGGAAATGTTACTTGGGGTGGCCAAATCCTTCCTCTCATCTGATGGTTCAGCATTCTTCTGCTGTGCAGTACCCTAGCCTAGTTTATTTTGATGGAGTAACTAGGTTTTTCTACCTTCTAAGTACTCTTCTAAGATTGCTTGCATGCAGGATTCCTGATCTGTCTGTCCTTTATACTAATGAAGACACCCTCTGGTAGCCAGACACTTGTATGAAAAGCCCTCTTGAGTAAAATCCACCGCTCCATAAACCAATAAGAATTAAGAGCCTCCAGTCTACTAGGGAAAAGGAATGCCTCTTTATTGACCTCTCTGCCTCACCTAGTCCATCCCCCATATTAGCCACCAAAGTACAATCGTGTCATTCCTCTTCCCAATAAATAGCAATTGTTCTCAGTTACTTCAAGGATCATCCATAAACTTCTCTGTTTGACTAGTTGAGCAGTTTGACTAAACTTTAGGAATGTGAAGAGGAATGATGTTTAATGATCCTGGAAAGGTAGATAGCCAAGTTGTAAAGGGCTTTAAATGCCAAACAGTTCTTCTTTGCTGTTCCTTGTACTTCCCATCTCCAGACCTCTGCACCAACTCTCCCTTGTGCTTGAAATGCAATCCATCCTAAGCACTTAGAACTGCTAGTCTCCTTCAAAACTAAGCTTAATTATAGCCTTCTCTGTGAAGCCTCTCCTGATCTCTCCTCACTGAACTGTTAACAGTTCAATGTCCTCCCCACTGAAATCACTTTATATTCGTCTTATATATAACCATACATGTACATTATATTGCCCCCATTAGAATATAAGCTCTTTGAGTCAGGGACTGTCTTACTTCTGTCTTTGTACTCCTATATCCTGGCATGATACCTGGCAGAGAGGAGGTGTATAATAAGTCATTCTTGGTCGATTGATTGCTTTCCAGTTTGGTTGATGGTCTACGATAATGTTCGTTCAACAAGATGCAATAATCAGCGAATGAGTTAACTAGAGAATTTGCTATAGTTTTCAAAGAATTTGGGAGTCATAGAGTCTTGGACCTTATCTAGTATCATCCTTTCCTCTGAAAGATGAGATTACTGAGCCAAAAACAAGATGAATGAATTTGCCCAGGGTTACAAAAGTAATAAGTACCAGAAGAGGGATTTGAACCCAAATCTCATGACTCCAAATCCTGTGATCTTTCCATTGTACCAAGGTACTTCTTACCAGTGAAGTGAGGTTTTATGGATCAAGATGGAGGAGAGTTGAATTCCTAAATGGCAAAGTTATGAAGAAACTGAGGTTTTTTGTTTTTTTTTTTTTTTTTTTTTTATAAAGCAATTGGGGTTAAGTAACTTGCCAAGGTTACACGGCTAGTCATTATTTATGCGTGGTGCTCATTTTCTGAGGCCGGATCTGATCTGGTCATCCAAACTCCGAGGCCGGCCTCTTACCACTGCGCCACCTAGCCGCCCTAAATTGTTAAGACTCCCAAGTACAGCATTTTTGTTTGATTAAGTTCAGGCCGCCCGAACTCAGGTCCTTCTGATTCCAGGGCCGGCGCTCTATTCACTGCGCCACCTAGCCGAAACTGAGTTTTTTAATGAAGGTTTAAAATTCTGTAGGTGACACAAGTTGATTGATTCAGGTCATCAGATTGCATTGGCCACTTGTTGAGAAAGGAATGGAAATCTGGGAGAATAAGATTTGCCTGGGTATATTGATCAAGTTTCTGTATACCCATAAGAGCATATTGATCAATTTGGGAAATTACAAAGGTTCTGCCAAATGAGACAGTTGATATATGGGTGGGGTTGGGAAGTTTTAACCAGAAATCAAGGAGTGGACAAAAAATCCAGATAGAAGACAACCTTGTTTGTCTAATGATCAAGGGAGGTGAAGAAATAGGGCTTAAGTGAATTGTCAGATCCAGCAAAGACAGAATAACTCCAGGGGACATAACAGGAGGAGCCCAGAAATGTCTAGTTTCCTTTATTGGAAGATTCCAAGGACACAATGCTGGAAGGAATGTTACCTGTGCTTATACCACCTTACTGAAACATAGATTACAACCCTGGACAGCTCCTCTTCTCCTTGACCTCTTAGGCTGTGTTCTTTCCCTTCATGTCTAAGAGAAAACTGTATCTTGCAGCATCATGTTGGGAAGAAATGGTTTCCCATTCAGATATATTATAACCTATCAATAACTGTAGTACTTTTTTCATTTTATTTTTTCAGTTAACAAAAAACATTCTTTCCCTTTCACCCACCCCCACTGAAAAAGAAAGAAAAATAAAACCCTAATAATATACATAGGCAAGCAAAACAAATGACCAAATTGCCTTGTCCAAAAAATAAATGTCACAGTCTGCCCTCAGTCTGTCACTCCTCTCTCCGAATATGGGTAGCATGATTCTCATGCGTACTCTGGAGTCATGATTGGTTAATATGTTGGTGAGGGATCTTAATTTTTTTCAAAGTTGACTGTTTTTGCTGTTGTTATTGCATATGTCGATCTCTGGTTCTGTTTAATTCACTCTGCATCACTTCATACAAGTCTTCCCAGGTTTTTTTCTTATCCCAGGTTTTACAAAGTAAGGCCAAAGTATCAAATGACCATTTTTCAAGAATTTCATGACTTTTTAGTGTTGTTTCTAGGACCAGACTTTTCCAGGAATCTTAGGAACATGGAGGAGAAAGAATTTTGCAAATAAATGGGGTGTAGGAAGCTGTAGTATCCTAAATCCTTGAACACTACAAATGTAGTACTTAGACTTAGTGGCCTAGCCTTCTTGGGACATGCCTTTGTCAACTTTGGGGAGTGTTTCTTCTGGAAAACTTTAGTGGGAAAACATATCCTTCAGACTATTAATACAAGGGAAAGTTCTGGGATTTCGCTTATTGATAAAGGAGGGGCAGAAAAAGAAGCTTTACCATATTTACCTAGTAGTGATTTTATAAGGTATGATTTTTTAAAATGACTCTCACATTTCAGAAGAGCACTTGTAATAAAATGAGAAAAATCTCTGTGAAGTGTGTGAACATTCAGTGGTCCTGCCTCCTGAAATGAAAACTAAAACTCAGCTTTTTCCAAATGGGATAAAATGTTCTAGAGTCTCTGACCCTCAGCCCTGTTTATGAGAAATGTCCTTAAGTCTTTTCCTGGAATCTTAAAAACAGTTGGAAATAATGTCTTCATGTTTTTTTTTTACCTAAGTACCCATGCTTAAAGAGAAGCAGGCACAGTTCAAGCTGAAAATGATTATTTGAATGGGCCATAGTTTCTCTGTCCTAAAGTAGTTGTTTCCTCTATGACCCTGTTTTGGGGCACTGGTATTTTAGTCCTCTTATTCCTTTTGATAGCCAACCCTCAGGTTTCACTGGATCATTGATTTAGTTCCTGAGGGAAGCTTAAAGGTCACCTAGTTCAACTCTACTATTTTACCTGTAAGGAAACTGAGGTCCAGAGAAGTTAAATGTGGTTCAATGGGAAAAGCACTAGTTTTGTAATCAAAGGATTTGGCTTAAATCCAAGTATACCACTTGCTAACACTCTGCTTTTGGGCAAATCATTTGACCTCTCTGGGCCTCAGTTTCCTCATTTGTAAAATAAAGCCTTTGGGCTAGATCATCTCCAAGGTCCCTTCTAGCCCTAAATATATTATCCCATGACTTGTCCAAATTTATGCAAGGTTCTTCCACTGCACAGTGATGTACTGAAACCTTATTTTTATATACCATTTCTCCTACAAAAGTTTTTAATTGATACTAATGCACAGCCTTCTCTTGCCCAATAGGTAGCTATCTCTTCATTGTCCCTTGAGTGACCCTGCAACTTTCATTATTTGGAGTTTGTAGTGTCATTTGATGTTTTAAAATGGGTCTTTGTTTCAAGGAGAATTTTAGCCATATAAACAGCGCTATGAAATTTTCTTTCATGGTTTACCCCTTCCTTGTATTAAAGTCTGGGTCCAGTACATTGTTCTTTCTCAGTCGATCAAAAATGAATGCAGTGAGGGACCCATTCTCTTGCTCCTAAAAGGTGCTCTGAACATTCCTACTTTTCACCAGAGCTATGTTGACATGGGCAAGTTTGCAATCCTGCAGTGATCTGGGAGAGAATGGCTTGCCTTTCCAAGTTGGACATTTCCATTTCCCTCATATTCTATTTCCCTGATCTGGTCTATCTGCCATCATTACAGAAGAATGTTAGACTTTGAATCAGGAGATCTGGGTTCCAATCATGACTTTAATACTCTATAAGTTTGTGACCCTGGGCAAGTAATTTAACCTTTCAGAGTATCATTATATATTCTCTTATCTGCAAAATGCATCAATAATACACTATTTGCCATCTCCATTCATCCTGATATGTATCTGGCTATTGGACCAAGATGGTTCTGGAGGAAAAAGTGAGGCTGGTGACTGTGCACAGCCCTCCCTCACTTAAATCCAGTTCACTTGCATGTTGTAGCATCACCTCCATGATGTCATGGTCACAAAGGACAAACAACAACTACCTTATAAGGTATTTGTGAGAAAAGTACTTTTAAATCCTAATGTTCAATATAAATATGAGAGATTTTTTTGTCTATATCTGTGATTTTATTGTAATGGAGAATTCGTGTTGAAGAAACTCCATCTACCAATTCTATAACAGATTCTATAACTGACAGCCTTAGAGAGTGACCTGGGGTCACTAAGTGGATTTGCTTAATATCACACTGCCAATCTATATCAGAAGCCAGGTTTGAAATCATGTTTTTCTGACACCAAAACTCACTGCACCATAGTGGGTTTGCAGCAGCAATCAATCAATCAAAAAATATTTATTAAGTATATATTATGTGGGGCAGCTAGATGGTACAGGGAATAGAGCACTGGATGAAGAGTCAGGAGAACCTGAGTTCAAATGTGGCCTCAGACACTTTACATACTTACTAACTGTGTGACCTTGGGCAAGTCACTTAACCCCAATTGCCTTGCCTTTCCTCCTCCTCCAAAAGAAAAAAGGAAAAAAAAGCACATGTTATGTGCCAGGCACAGTGCTAGGTGCTAGGGATACAAGTACAAGGAATGAAATAATCTATACTCCAAAAGTGTCTACATTCTAATGAGGGAGACAATAAGCACATAAAAATACAAATGTATGCAAAATAGTTCAAAATGAGGTAGTTAGGGAGGAAGGGCATTAACAGCTGGGGACCTAGAGAGGCTTCATGTGGAGAGTGATACATTAGCTGCATGTTAAAAGAAGAGAGGGAGTCTGTGAAGCAGAGGTAAGGAGAGAGTGCAAGGTTCAACCAGCACAAAAGCACCAGGATAGGAAATGGAGGAACAAAAACAAAACCAGAGGGAATGAATCTCACATTGTGTGAGGGAGATGGACATCCAGTGACATCAGAAAGACAGATGGGAGCTGGCCTGTGAAGGGCTTTAAAAGCCAAACAGGAGTTTACATTTTATCATAAATGCAAGAAGAAGCCACTGGAGTTGATAGCATCACCATCATCATCATCCTCATCCTCATCATTATTTCCAGGACTCTTACACCTTATATCCCTTCCATGCCCCTATCTACTCTAAGATCCAGTGACACCAGCCTCTTAGCTATTCCTCAAACATAACATTTCATCTCCTTACTCTGGGCATTTCCCTTGGCTGTCCCTCATGCCTGGAATGCTTTCCCTCCCCATCTCTACATCCTGGCTTCCTTCAAAGTTGCAGCTAAAATCCCACCCTCTTCTTTACAACATGACTAATGTGAAAATAGGTTCAATATGAACATATATGTAGAGCCTATATCAAATTCCACACTGTCTTGGGGTGGGGGGAGGGGAGAGATGAGGAAAAATGTCTGACTTAAAATCTTTATGGAGGGGGCGGCTAGGTGGCACAGTGAGTAAGAGAGCCAGCCTCGGAGTTGGGATGACCCGGGATCGAAACCGGCCTCAGAAAATGAGCACCCACACATAAATCATGACTAGCCGTGTAACCTGGAGCAAGTTACTTAACCCCAATTGCTTTAAAAAAAAAATCTTTATGGAAGTGAATGTTGAAAACTAAAAAATTAATTAATTAATTAATTGAAACCCCACCCTCTTCCCCAACCTTTCGCAACTCCTCTTAATTCTAGTGCCTTCCCTTTATTGAGGATCTTCGATTTCTCTTGTTTCTAACTTGTTTGTCCACATTTGTTTTCATCGAGTCTCACCGATTAGAATGAATTCCTGGAGAGCAAGGATTATCTTTTTGCTTTTCTTTGCATCCTCATTGCTTTGCATTATGCCTGGCACATAGTAAGGCTATAACAAATGTTTATTGACTGACTATCCAATTGGCTTCTTTCTGCTCAATAATCTCCTTAAGACTCTCACAAGAGGTCTTCAAGCAAAAGCTGCACGACTACTTTTTGTAAAGGTTATTTTTGGTCAGGTATAGGGTTTTACTAGATGGCCTCTAGAGTCCTTTTCAGTTCAGAGACTCTGATTCTGTGTAATGAGCAAAAAGGCAGCCTGAAGAAAGCATTTCTTATTGGGGCAGCCCTGCCTCACTGCCCCTAAAGGATGGAGAGGTGCTCTACTATCTGTGGGGGAAGGTGAGCTGAGGGTCACATATTTTCATAGAAAATGAAGGGCCAGAGTAGATACTGAACCTCCTCTATAACTCTCTCTCCCCCCCTTCTCTTTCTCTCTCTCTGTTTCTCTTTCTTCTCTCTCTCTTCTCTTTCTCCTTTCTCTTTCTCCTCTCTGTCTCTCTCTCTCTCTCTTCTTCCTTTCCTCTCTCTCCTCTATTTCTCTCTGTGTGTCTCTCTCTTCTCTCTCTTTCTCCTCTCTGTGTGTCTCTCTCTCTCTGTTTCTCTTTCTTCTCTCTCTCTTCTCCTTCTCTCTCCTCCTCCTCTGAGAAAGAGAAGGTGAAAAATCTTATATAAGTCAAAGGAAATAATCTGAATGAGAGTGTGGGATTCAGTCTTTGAAATGCAAATATTAGTCAACTCTCCATTCTCTGTGTTCTCTGTTAATGCTGTAGAAAATCCAAAATAGTCAATGATCCAAAAATATTTTATAATTGGCTTTAGAGTACATTGTATAACTTTTCCCCCCTAGCAGTTCTGCCTCCTCAATTCTGTTATGATTAGATTGATATTAGTTTGCAGTCCCTAAGCACACACTGACAATAGCCTCAAAGCATGCTAGGAGGAAGAAACTGGTCTGAGATAGAAGGGGGAAATGTATGTGGTCCACAAAGTAGACATAGTGAAATCACTTTCATCTTTATTTCTCATCATATGCCTAATTTTTTTTTTTGCTTTTTTGGAGTAGGGAAGGCAGGGGAATTGGGGTTAAGTGACTTGCCCAAGGTCACACAGTTAGTAAGTGTTAAGTGTCTGAGGTCAGATTTGAACTCAGGTCCTCCTGACTTCAGGGCTGGTGTTCTATTCACTGTGCCACCTAGCCGCCCCCTAATTATTTCTTTTTATTTCTAGATACATCTGCTGTCTGTTTTCTCCTATTCAGGAGTTTAGGTCTTTTCTGTCCTATCTTCTTCAAAGGGATTTTCATGAGTTTATGCAAGTTAAAAAAATATAATGAAGGCTCTATGAAGTCCTTTAGTGGCCCCTAGAAATGTGTGACTATCCATTTGGGTAAGAGGTAGGGGGTGTGTGTGTGTGTGTGTGTGTGTGTGTGTGTGTGTGTGTGTGTGTGTGACTAATAAATAGTGATAATTGTATCTGGAGTCTACAGGTGTCAATTATTCACTGAACATAATAACAAAGAAAAAATAGAAATCCGGACTTTTCCTAAGTACCTTTAGTCACCAGTTAAGACAACATAGCAATCAATGCAGTCACTACCTCTTTTTTTTGGATTACTTTTTTTTGGAGGGGATAATGCAGGGCAACTGGGGTAAAGTGACTTGCCCAAGGTCACACAGTAAGTATTAAGTGTCTTGGGCCAGATTTGAATTCAGGTCCTCCTGACTCCAGGGCCAGTGCTTTATTCACTGCATCACATAGCTGTGCTCTTGGATTACTTTTTAAACAGTTAACTGTAGGCTCCTTGATGCCCCAATAACATGAGTTTAATAAGACTTTTTTGTGTGTATGTTTATCATGATGCTTCCATGCCCACACAGCTCCATTCCTCTCTCAACCAAGGAAATATGCACATTTTGGGACTAGGTACTAATCAAAGGCAGGTGCTCCTGTCTAGCATTTTCAAAAGGCAGTCCAGAATTACATGCTACATGAACTGTGGAGTTTAGAACTCTCCATAGACAAGAAGAGTGAAGACATATCCATCTGCCACCTCCATGGGAACAATTGCATCCAGCCAGGGAACACCAAGCAGGACTCATTAGGTGCCCCTGAACCCTGATGTCTGTCTGTTTAAAGTGATGGAAAGTGTCAGTTTTCCTCCATGGATGGAGCAGAACTCGGTTTGCTTTCAAAGTGCCTATCAAGTCAAGTCAATCTGTATCTGGAGTTACTTTTACTTCTAACCCAATCTTTTGGCAACAGTGAGATTCACCCTTGGGCTTGCTGCTCAGCCTGTCACCTTCTCCTGAGCCAATGCTTCTGCGAGGATAACAACACATTACCTCGCCTGTCTCATCCCCACAGAGGTGCCAAGTAATCATGGTGGGTAAGAGAAATTCACATTTTTCTACTGGCCTCTTGCCTTAACCCACAACTTATAATAACTAGATTTGGACCTGCAGAGATATTTCTGTATTTTAATAAGTCCCACTCAAAACCTCAGGGGCAACTAGGTGTTACAGTAGATAACAGTGCTGAGTTTGGAATCAGGAAAACTCATCTTCCTGCATTCAAATCCAGCCTCAGACACTTACCAGCTGGGTGACCCTGGCCAAGTCACTTAGCCCTATTTGCCTCAGCTTCCTCATCTGCAAATTGAGCTAGAGAAGGAAACAGTAAACCACTCTAGTATTTTTGCCAAGAAAACCCTACTTGGGTCATGAAGAGTTGGACACGACTGAAACTATTGAACAGAAACAACTTAAAACCTCAAATGAATCTGCGATATCCTCAATGTGGATGTCCCATGCACCCCACTTATATCCCTGTCAACAATGCAGATTGATCATCCACACCTGCCCATCTTGGGTGACTCTTGTCTGTGTCCTCCCATAAATACCCTCTGGGTCTAGCCAATCTTTCTTTCTGCTCTCATCCCAAGGTTATCCCTGAAGCCTTCAGGCCAGTCACCCTTGCTCTCCCCATATGACCAGCTGATCTTTTCTGTTTGTACATTTTCATGAGAATGTTGTTTTACTCTACTTTTTCTTTGAGCATCCTTAGTATTACATGTTACAGCCTGCTTGCACAAGCCATGCACCTCTCAAAAGCCCTCCATATGTTACTTGTTTTTAGTTTTTCAGAGGTTATCATGTTCCTAGACTCTCAAATAACAAAACTAGTAGAATGTTCATATTTTTAAAAAATAGGCTCATGTTTCTGAGAGAAATTCGAGGTCATTAAAGGAGCTTTGCAATTTTCCAAAGGCAGTCCAGCCTTGAAAAGACATATTAATAGGAAAAGAATTCTTTCCTCTGTATTCCCACTGCCCTCATCACCTTAGGCATGTATAACTACAGAAACATCCTAGGTGGCCTGTGTGACTCTAATATTTCTTTGCCCTAGTCTGTCCTATACACTAATACATGACTTCCTTATTCACCGATTTTTATCATAACTTTCTCCTACTTAAAAACATCTGGTGGCTTTTTCTTACCTATAATATCAAATCTAGATCCCTTTGACTGGCTTTTGAACTTTGTCGCCATTTTACCTATCCAGTATCATTTTCCTTCACTCCCTTATATATATATCCGCTCTATTCTAGCCAAGCTAGGCTCCTCCCTGTCTCCAGCCTGTTATACTCATTTCCCACCTCTTCCCCACCTCTAAACCTTTGATTGTACTACTAACTTACAGAGAAAATGTACTCCTCTTCATGGAATTCCATCTCTTCTTCAGGGTACAGTTTAAAACCTATATCCTCCATGAAGGGAAGGCATTTTAGGCAGAGGAAACAGCATGAACAAAGGCAAGAGTGCATGGGGCATGTACAGTGCATGCAGGTTTGCTGTGTGGAGTGTAAAATGTGTAGAAGGGAGTAGCCTGAAATAATGCCAGAAAAGTAGGGTGGATTTTTGTTTTTCCAAATTAATTTTACTATTTTTTCTAATTCAGTAAAAAAAAAAAGTTTTTTTCATAATTTAATTGGGGTGGTGTTGAATATATAAATTAATTTGGGTAAAATTGTCATTTTTATTATATTGACCCTGCCTACCCATGAACAATTAATATCTCTCCAATTACTTAAATCTGGTTTTATTTGGATTTTTAAAATTTTGTTTATAAAGTTCCTGGGTTTATTTTGGCAGTTATACTCCTGGGTATTTTACTGTCTAGAGTTATTTTAAATGGGATATTTTTTATTACCTCTTCTTTCAGTTTTTTTTTTTGTGACATAAAGGAATGCTGATGATTTATGTGGGTTTACTTTATATCCTACTACTTTGCTAAAATTATTCATTGTTTCAACTAACTTTTTAGTTGAGTCTTTGGGAAAGGTAGAGTGGGAACAAGTTATGGATATCCTTAAATTCCAGGTAAAGGAGTCTGAACTTTATTTATTAGGAAATAGAGAGCCAATGGAGGATTTTGAGCAAAGAAGTAGCATGACCAGATCTTTGTAGGAAGAAAACAAGTATGGCCAGGAGTGTGAATGATGTAGGATGAGGGAAAGGGTGCAAGGAGCAGAGAGGGGAGTAGGACAATGGCGGCAGAAGAGTCTTTTAGACCTGGATGCTGCAGTAATCTAGGCAAGTGAGAATGGGGGCCTGAACTGAGACAGTGACTATTATAATATACAGGAAGGAATGGGTATGAAAAACCCTATGAAGGTCAATGAGACTTGACTGTCTGGGTCCATGAGATTTGAGAGAAGAAAGATCATTCTTTGTTGAAGAGGGCATCATTTAAAACATTTTATTCACTGTGGTGCAAAGTATAAGTAAATGTTTCCCCTTGAGTTCCGTGTCACTTGGGGACATTTGACCTTCACCTATGGCAGGCACATGAGTCTGACTATATACTGTTAGACCACTGAGAACAGATTACAGATAATAGACTTTTCATTGTAGGAAGATGTATATGTTTAAGTGGGGTTCTGTCACTTGAAGCTCTACATTGATAAGGATAATACCATTTCTACAATGCTTTAAGGTTTACAAAGCACTTCAAATATAATTTGATCCTCACAGCTCTGAAGTAGGTGCTATCATACCTACATTGCATATGTGGAAACTGAGGCAGTCAGAGGTTAAGTAACTTGCCCGTGGTTATACAACTAGTAAGTGTCTGAGGCAATATCTGAACTCATGTTTTAATGCCTCTAAATCTAATACTCTATTCTCTTCTGACACCTTGCTGCCTTTACTGATGCATCTATACTTTCATTGATGTGAATACTTCCTTTCCCTAGGCAAATCACAACTCTTCCACACCTTATCATTCTATGAATTTCTTCAACAAAATCTCTTTAGAGTACCAATTCAGCTTATTGACTACCTTGGATGGTTCATGTTCTAGTGTTGTGTTACTTAATGGTAATGATCAATATTAAACAAGCAAATTCATATTAAGCATGTATTGTGTGTATTGTTCTGGGTTCTGGGAATATAAGGTCAAAAATCAAAATGGACCCAGTACGAGGCTCACATTCTACTTCTGAGGAAAAACAACATGTACACACATAAGAAAATACTAAATAAACAGAAGCATTTTTTTTACTTTTATTTATTTTTTACGGGGGTTAGGAAGCAGTGCTAAGGATTTGAGGGAATCAGAAAAAATTTCCTTTAGGAAACTATTGAGCAGTGAAGAAAGTGAGGGATCCTAACATAGAGGTGAGGAGGAGAAGCTTTATGCCTTTTGAAGATAGAGGCAATGTAAAGGTATAGAGAAGGGAACATCTCCTCCAGGTAATACCTAGTGAGTGAGTTTGGATAGCTGTAGAATACATAAGGATAAGCTGTTTAAAATGTGTGTTTCAGGGGCCAGCTAGGTGGTGCAGTGAACAGAGCACCCACCCTGGAGTCAGGAGGATCTGAGTTCAAATCCAACCTCAGACACTTAACACTTACTAGCTGTGTGACCTTGGGCAAGTCACCTAACCCCAGTTGCCCCTTTCCCCCTCCAAAAAGACAATAAATAAGTAAATAAATAAATAATATGTATATGTATGCATATATATTTTTTTTTCAGGACAAATTAGAAAATATTGCTTTACTCATATCAGAAATGAACATCATTAAGTACCTATTTTGTGTCAGGTACCATGCTAAGACTTTAGAAATATTATCTCAGTTGATCCTCACAACAACCTTGGGAAGTAAACACTATAATTATCCCCATTTTACAGTTAAGGAGCCTGAGTCAGATGGAAATAAAGTGACCTTCCTAGGATCACATCACTAGATAAGTGAGGTCGGATTCAAACTCAGTACATCGGACCCGGAGACAGGATGCCCTATCTGTTGCACCATTTAACTGTCTCTAGTAGGTGGATTAGATTAGACAGAACATTTATTAGGTGTCTAATTGTACCAGGCACTGTGCTCGTTTATTTTAACATCTTCTCCATTCTTAGAACATGACCATACCATCTTTCTAACTTTGAATATCCTTGATAATGTCATTTTAAATACCCAAATCACCATTGGTAGTGTGGTGAAACTTATTTACTACTTAAACATGTCTTCTCATTTCCCTTAGGATCATGAGCAATTTTGATTCTTCTAGCTCTTCTAGCATTAGCATTCTGTGATCCTGTGAAGGACAGGACCCATTAAACTGTGCTACATGATTGGCCTTTCTCTACCTACTTTTCAAGAAGATGGTGTTTTCTTAGCAAGGCATTTTCTATGTTCTTTTAGTTTTCTTGTTATGATCATTGCCCATCAGTTAACATTTTAAGAAATACTGTTCATCAAAGTTCATAGCTTTACTTTTATCCAATTCCCCTTTTTCAGAATCAACAGTTTAGTGAAAGTTGGTTAGGGTTGAAGCCATTGTCATCGTATAAAGTGATATCATCTTTGTTCTTTCTTCTGATTTGGTGTTAATTTTTACCTTTGCTCTAACTTTATTGATGGTCTGACTACACACACAGGCAGCCAATTCTGAAATGACTTTTGCATTACTAACCAAATGTTTCCATTAGCTAACATAGTCAATTTTATCACTTGTGTCTGATTTTGTGATTTTGTTAGGTGTCCACTGTGGTTAGGGCATTCCGCATCCCTTCTTGGAGAAAATATTAATGCTTTTTGAGTAATCTGTAATCCTTTGTTCTCTTTCATTTATTTTCAACCGTATTTTCCAACATTTCCCATAATTTCTACCCCTAATATCCATCTTTTAATTGATATCATTGAGTATCCAAGATTTATGTTCACTTTTGGAGACATTGTGGTACAGGAGAAAAAACATTGAGCTGACAGTCACAAAATCTGAGTTTGATTCCTGATTGCCTGTGTGACATTGGGCAAGTCATTTAATTTCCAAGGGCCTCAGTTTCTCATCTGTAAAAATGAGTGGTTTGGAATATGTAATCTCTAAGGTACTTTCTGGCTCTAGTTTCATGAACCTATAGTTTGGAAGATCTTGTCAAATTTTTAATTAAATTTCTTTGCTTCATTCTCAGAGGGTTGCATGGACTAAAAACAACAAAAGAGACAGCTTCAAGGGATATTTTGGTGCAGTGAAGAGATCACTGGGTTGTGAGTGAAAAGATCCATTTTCTACTCCCAGCTCTGTCACCAATTCACTGTATGATCTCTGGAGCTTGCTTGCCTCTTCTGTAAAATGAGAGGGTCCCTTCCAGTTCTAATGTTTGAAAATTCTGTAATTTCTTAGGCAAGAGATCCATATGGAGTCTTAAGGGAAACTCAAATGCTGTAGCATCTTGGGGTCATAGTGGATATGAGCACCGGACCTGGAGTCAGGAAAACTTGAGTTAAAATATTGTTTCTCACCAACTGTGCTACCCTAAGCAAGTCACTCCATCTCTGTTCCTCTTTATACAACGGAAATAATGATATTACCTACCTCACCATGTTATTGTGAGGATCCAATGAGATATGTAAGGCATTTTTTAAATCTTAAGAATGCTAAATATATTTTAGTTATAATAATAATTATAATTGCCATCATCATAATTATTATTTTATTCTCCAAGGTCCCCTTAAGGTCTAAATTCTTTGATTTGACATCTCTAACCTTTTGCAGTTAAAGTTCCACCCCTCGTTTGCTGTATAAACTTGACCAAGCACGGAGTAATAAGAATTTTATTCCCTACCTCACAGGCTTTGTAGGTTCATTTACTTAGAAGCTTTCAGTTATCAAGGGACCTTAGAGAGAGCCTCATTTTTTAGATGATAACCTGAAGTCCAGAGAAGTAAAAGGGCTCATCTAAGCTCACATAGCTTAATAAATAGCAGAACCGATATTGGAACCCAGGGTTTTTTTTTTACTCCAATTTAGTAGTAGAAGTGGTAGTGGCATTTTTTAAATCATTAACCTTCTATAACAGATGTACTGGTGTCACTTGTCAAAAAGAGAACACAGGACTAGATGTACTTAGGGTGACAATTCTTATATAACCCACGTGCTAGTGCTTACAGTGGTTTCTGCCTTGCCTTGCTGAGAGATGTCTCTGTTGTTCTAGATTGTAATTGTCAAGCTTATTAGCACAGACTGGGCTGGTTTATCTTTATAGAAACTAAAGAAGGAGAGGAAATTCCAAAGACCCTGTTAAAAAAAAAAATGAAACATGCTGTTGTTTGTGCTTCTGGGTTTAAAGAAAAGTGATGCAAGAGATAACTTTTCATATCCACTAACAAAAGCACATTTCATCTTCCCGGTTTTTCACTCCCTCTCCCCTTATGTGACGATGTCATTGAGGAACAACCGATGGTTATCACTCAAGAGTGTAACTAGGGAAACCACAAAACCTGCCCCAATTGCTATGGAGACAGCCATTTATTTGTTCGGTCTCTGACTATTCATTACATCAGCAGAGCAGGAGACTCAAATACGGATACTTTCCCCCCAAAAAAGAAAAAAGGAAATATTTTAATCTCCAAAATAAGAAGAATAAAAACACACACTGGAACATTCAGTGCTTCCTTCAGATTTGTGTTGGCCAACCTTGACGTGTTACAAAATGCATCTGTATAGGGAGATTCCCCTCTACCTTTTAAAAAAAATTGATGCTACGATAGGTTTTCATTTAAAGCTACCTGGTTTTAGTGCCTGGAATCCTGGTTTGTGAATAAGCAGTTTTGTCGGGATGCGCTATGCTTGGAGAGGAAGACTAAAAAGGAGTCCGTTA